>CM060676.1:43876287-44391500 GCA_030686995.1 Artemisia argyi | reverse complement strand
GGGGTCATTTAAGCCCGGAATTGAACTTATTTGATCAAATATTGCCCTAAATCGTTCCTTTTGTGATTTTAGGTACTTTGGGAGTGAAATCTGGAAAAGGAAGCAATTCGGACGTTTTTGGAGCATAAAAGTGAAAAAAACGCCAAAGTCTTAATTTTCCTTGCTGGGAACAGTAGGTGACGGCGTCAAGAAGGAATTCCTGACGGCGTCAAGAGTAATTTCCATGACGATCCAGTACAGATTTGACGGCGTCACGAAGTAGGGCGTCAAGAGTAAAGTTCATGACGGCCTGGAAATGCATAACACATGACGGCGTCAAAAGTAGATCAAGGCAGTCCGAGAAGAGTTTTGGCGGCGAGGTGACGGCGTCACAGGTTTTGTCTTGACGCCGTCAGACCCTATTTCCTATATATAGTTTTCTAATTTTCACATTAAAAAGAGAGAAGTTTTGGAGAAACCCTAAGTACGAACTTGGTGCGAATTTTACAGGTTTTTCAAGGGTTCTAAGCCCTTGATACCTTTCATGTGTAATTAAGAGAAGTGTTCTTTTAATTCAATCAATATGTCTATGTGTTGGTTGTCTATATCTTGTTCTTGTCTTAATTCCATCATGCTAGGCTAGATCTATCTTGTGTTTGCTTGGATCTAATGAAACCTAGATGTTAATTATGTGTTGATTACTTGTTTATAGTTGTTTTGGATGAATGAATTTTATGTTAGGCTTAAGAAAACTGGCATAATTGGCAGTTTCAGTCCCTCAACTTTCATAAAATAACAAAACTAGTCCCTGGTTATTCTAAAAACATGAAAATGTCACCAAAGGTCCTTTTTAATCACAAAGTTACATATTTAGTCCTTTGGTGCAAAGTTTCAAAAAATTACAAGTTTAGTCCCTCTACTTTGGAAATTGACATAAATAGTCCCTGGGATGTTAAAAACTTTGAGAAAAGCAATTTTGGTCCTTGTAATAATAATCTTTTGCAGGAATGGTCCTTGGTGTGAAGTTTGGTAAAATTACATGTTTGGTCCCTGGACTTTGAAGGTTTGGCAAAAATAGTCCCCGGATATAAAAAATAGGAAATATATCAAAAATATCCATGTACTATTCATAAATGGCAAATATGGTCCTTATAAATAAAATTGGAAAAATGCCACAACAGACCCTCAACTTTGAAATAATTACAAAATTGGTCCTTGTGTAATTCCTACAACCAAACGGATCCTTATTGTTATAATAAAACCCAAAACCAAACTAAACCCAAACACATACCAAGCCCACCCCCACTATCCCTTCCTTGGCCCAACCTTAGCCCAGTCTACACCCCCCGTTTATAATAAAAACGGGTCAACGCCCGGTCAACCCAACCAAACCACCCCAGTCACCCCTTTTTCCCTCCCAAATACCACCTCCATCACTGCAAACACCAATACCACCCCATCACCCACAGCTTTCACAAACCACCTCTCCCATCTGTCCCTCCACCTCATACAACCCTCCAAACCCATTTAAACCCTTAAAACCCTCCCCACGTTATCTACAGTGGAAAATACTACTTTGGCGCCAAGTTACAATTTTAAACGGTGGAGATGAGTTTGACCATTTCAATGGCTAAGATGTGGTGGGAAATGACGCTGTGGGTCCCACAAACCCTAGAAGGCCTTTAAAAAGAAGAATGCAGCAGAGGAGGAAAAGTATTAGTGTAACCTTAGTGTAGTTTAGTCGTAGGTAGTGTAACTTTCATTTTCCATTGTAATTTTCAATTCAATCAGTGAAACTCAGCTTATTTTATGTATTGTAAACTTTATTTGATCCTTAATTAAAGTCTTGTTAGTTAAATTCAGTTTTGGCATTTTTGAGCAAATTTGACAATTTTGCTTAAGCTTGTTAAACATTGTTAAAATCTGATCTATCTAAGTTCATTTAAGTCCAATCATAAGTTTTCTTAAGTTTCTGAGTTGTGTTGCTCAGCTTAGATCATACTTGCAATAAATACTAAAAATTCCAAAGAAAATAAAAAATTAGTGGTTAGAATAATTGGAGCAATGGAGCAGGTTATTTCTGAATGGATCATGGTTTAGAGTCCTATGGGGGACACTAGGTTGTGATTTGGTTCACTGGTTCACTCATTTCTCAGTTGGCATCATTTGTATGTCATTTCATAAATATTTGTAATTCTTAGTTTCTGTTGTTATTGTTGTTAATTTAGTGTTTAATTAAGTTTATAATAGGCTAATAATTAGTTAGGAAGCAATAGTTTGGATTAAATTAGTGTGTAGTAGTGTAAATCTCAAAACAGTCTAGTTATAGGGTTGTTTGGCACAAGGGATTATCCTGTGCATTTTTGGTATTCAGTAGCCAAGTCTGACTTTGACATGTTTGCTTAGGTTCTAACATCACATATCAGTCATAAAAATAGGTGCCTCATTAGTTAAAAAGTCAAAATCCACCTTCACAATACATAGCAGTCAACTGTTTGGAATTGACACTCCCAAATCAGTCATACATGCTTACATTTTGTGGTAATTGCTTAAATTAGTCTTATTATATCATAAAACATAGAGAAAATTGCAAAAATCGTCCTTGTGGTTTGGCCAAATTGCACGTTTCGTCCTTACTGTTCATTAATTGCAAAAATGGTCCGGATTTGGCACTGTTTCATTCACTTTTGGTCCTTCGGCATTGCAAAAATCGTCCTTGTGGTTTGGCCAAATTGCACGTTTCGTCCTTGTGGTTGTAAGGACGAAGGACCAAAAGTGAATGAAACAGTGTCAAATCCGGACCATTTTTGCAATTAATGAACAGTAAGGACGAAACGTGCAATTTGGCCAAACCACAAGGATGATTTTTGCAATTTTCTCTAAAACATCAATCTCAATTAGTTTAGAAGGATCAAAGTTCATAATAGTCAAACTAGTTCAAGTTTCAATAAAAGTCAAATTGTAGTTCTCAGATTTTTCCAAAACTTGGGAGATTTGTTTAGAATTTAGGAGTATGATTTAGGATTTGAAACTTGTTCCTAGTAATAGTCTACCACCTCAACTTCATCATCCCATCTTTGTTACATTTTTAAGATTTTTGTGTGGACCCCACCTGACCTCCAAAGTTACTTCCAGGGGAAGAACCTCCCCTGTGCATCAGACCCAGTCTTACACCACCAACTTTGGTAGTGTTTTGTGACCACCTCAGTGGGCCCCACACCATAATCTTAGGTTTTTCCAACCCCCCTCCTACCAGGGAACAATAGTTGACCACTTGTTTGACCATTTGATCACTGGACCCCACCTGAATTTGCTCCCAAACTCTGTCCCTAATCTGTCTCAGATTCCAATAAGCCAAGTGCTTATTCTGAGCTTATTGGCTTATTCAATGAACACTTTGTGCTTTTTCTAGCTTATACTAGTTCACACAACTTATTGGAACTAGTTTCATCCATAGTGGGTCCCACACAAGCTCAGTTGAGCTTATTTGCTTGTTTGGTCAACTATGGTCAACTGTCACCCTAATAAGCTTACACAGTACTTATTATTAGCTTATAAAATAGTTGTTTTTACAAAAGTTGTTTATTTTTAGATATAATTTAGTTTTGTAAAAGAAAAATCCAGAAAAGACAATATAAAAATAAGTGATAGTTTCTATTTAATATAATTAAATTTTAATTTTCATTTTTAGATTTTTATTAAGTAAGTTGTGTTTTTATATTTTTATTAATTTCCTTTTAGGTTAAAGTAATTTTAATAATTTTCTCAGATTTTTATTTTGTAATTTAGTATTTATTAGAATTAAAATTTGTTTAATTAATAATTAATTAATAAATAAGTTTTAAATAGCATAATTAGTTTTTATAAAACAACACCTAGTTTTTATATTTTTATAGCTTTTATAAGTCATAAAATAGTTTTATAAATTTTTTCATAATTTTATAAGTCATTTTAGTATTATTTGTAATTTAAAATAGTTTAAATAGTTTAATTAAGATAAATAGTTTTTAATTAATAAAAAGATCATAAAAAGACAAAAATATTTATTTTTATTTTTTATACTTTCTTCAAGTTCATTTTAAGTTTTAGAAATTATTTTTATAAGTTTTTAGTTTAATTTGTAGTATTTATCATTTTTAGTTTTGATTTAAGTTAGTTTTAATTAAAAAGTTAAATAGTTATTAATTAAATAATTAATAATAAATAATAAAATAATCTAAAAAAAATTTTCTTTTTAATTTAATTTTCTTTTAAGTTTAAGTTTATAGAATTTTCATTTTTAACCCTTGTAGTTTATTTTTCTTAAAACTCACCTTTTTCTCAGTACGCAATCGCGTCTGATTTTAATTTGGTGTACGTTTAAACGTTTTAGATACCTAGCTTTCACGTAATCATTTCATTAGTTTAATTAAGTCATTTTATTTTATAAAACCCTAGTTAAACACACACACACACTTATTCATATCCCTGTTCATATTCACTCGATCACAAACTCGTTTTCAATAAAACATCGCACACCTCGTTGGGACATTACGACCCGGGGAAACACTGTATTCCACGGAAGCATTTGTCTCAGACGTTTGACTTGGTTGACCATTCACAAGTGGTAAACTTAGCTGACCGTTTGAGGCGAATCAAAATTTGGCGCCGCTGCCGGGGAGGTTGTGCGCTTATTCTAAACGATTTTGCGTATTAGTGAATCTGGATATACATCCATTGTATATTTACCATCTTTTATCCATATTTTTATAAAACAAAAACCAAAAATATTCATCCCTTTACCCCCTATCCTTTTGATTCTACCTTCTTCCACTTATCCCATAATTGATTCTAATGACATCTCTCGATGACCATTTCTTTAAACAAAGGGCCTATGAAAGCAACATCGAAAAACTTATTGCCTTGTCAAAAATATCTAGATGTCGTGTTGATTATGATGGACCTTCGATTCATATTCCTTCTCCAGTGAGGGAAATGGAACGAGAAACCGGGGTGACAAAGGACCCTATACTTTCCTCTGACTATGAAAGTGCTAAATACGTCCAACCTACGGTTGTCCAAGAATCTAAGCTCACAATTGATCCTAACCTTTCTCGGTTTACGGTTAAAAGTTTGTCAAGCAAACGTACAGAGCTTAGAGCTGTGACTGAAAAGAACGATTTGCCCAATCCTCACGTTTATCAAGAACAAAAACCCAAGACCATAACGGAAGTGGTGGAAATTCCTAGCTCTCAGAGCACACCACTTGTCCTACCTCCAGATTTTGTTCCTTGTGTCGGTTGTGGTGAGCCGCTTTTCGGTTTTCCATGTCGTTGGTGTACATGTGAACAATGTGGTAATGATATTCGAGACGGGAGTTGTTTGTTTTGTGGATCGAGTAATTCATTTGCTTATGATCCTAATCAAAACTCATTCAACGACTCCTCAAATTTTTCCAACTACCCATCACATTCATAAGAGCAAGAATCATATTATCCAAATCTCAATGATGTTTCGTATCAAAATACACCAAGCCAGACTCAGCAGTTTAACTGTTGTGAGCACTGTGGTGGTTCACACTACAGTTCTGATTGTCAATCAGGAGACACGCTTGTCTATGAGCAATTTCCTAATAACAATTATGACTCACAACCACATCAGTTCAACTGTTGTGAGTACTGTGGAGGTCCACACTTTAGCTCTGATTGTCAAACAAGGAATCCATTTCCTTGTAACAATTACGACTATTCATTTCAAGACCCACCTCCACAGTGCCAAATAATTCAAGCAACTCCTCATATCCAGCAAGACCCTTATATAGAGGTTCTTGAGAAAATTAAAGACATTAAGGAGGAGTTGGCTAATATGTCATCTCACAATGCACAAAGTTTTTCTTGTGTATATTGTGGGGGTCCTCATAATGATGATCAATGTCAACCTTCCGGTTTTGACACATCCACATCCCCACAGTCTCCACTCATTCCATATTCTCGTGATAAATCTATCGCAGAATCACTTGCAGAAGAACGTGCAGCTGGAAACGAAAGAAGCATGGAAGAATTACTAGTCTTAAAACAAGCAGCTATAACACGTGCCAAATTTCAAAATGCTGCTCTTCTTGATGAAGATGATGAAAGTGATGATACCTCATCAAGTTCATCAGTTGAGACTTCTTCCATGGATATACAGGGAGAAAAGAATATAACTGAATCACCAGCAGTAGAAATAATGGAACTTGTAGAATCCATTACTGCTAGTCCTTCTCAACTCCCTCTGTATGCTGTTATCACATCCGAGGTTCCCACTCACTCTCTGAGCATGGGAGACGAGCATCTTGACACTGTTCCTGCAAAGGAATCGGACGAATTCATAAAGTCTAGTGTTGAGAACCTTGTCCCAATCCCAAGAGAGTCACAGGGAATTCTTGATCACATGTGTGATATCCCTCCCCCTCTTGTCTTTCCAAATAATCATATTGAGATGTTCTCTGATTCTGATGAGAACTATTCTTTATCTTGTGGAGACATAAGTTATGTGGGGGAAATACCTTCTGAGCTTGTCAACTCAGAAGAAGAGGATGATGAAGAAATTACCCAAGACGAATCTCTTCGTCTTACATTATTAAATGCTAATCTTCTCATTTCTAGAATCGAGGCTTTTAATGAAAAGCCTATTTCATCTCCTATCCCCGTCAAGGATAGTGAGATTTTGATCAATGATTCTATTCCGGAATTGCAAACGTTCCATTTTGATCAAACGGAAGAGAAGATAAGTGGTATCACCACTTCTCATTCTTATAATTCTCTTCCCGTTTATGAATCATTTACTTTTGAGGAGTTCCCCAATGAACTCACTCAAATCAATCCCGAATACGAATCATTCACCTTTGAGGAGTTCTCCGGTGAACTCACTCATATCATATCTCCTCCGGAGTATGATAGTTTTTATTTTGATCTAGACATACCCATAATATGTCTTGATCAAACGAGCTTAAAAGAGGAGATTCATGAAACAATGAATTCTCCTATTGAAGATGAGGAGTTAATTATGATTTTCATCATGACTTTCTTTCTTTTCTTCATATATCCCGTGGCTTCTCCTGTTCTTCACTCTTTCGGGAGTGAGGACATAATCTTTGACCCCGGCATTCTCATTTATAAATTATGAGCCGGGTACTTATGTCATCGGTGTGGAACTTTCACGTGCTTCAAATGTTTATCCAAACATCTTGAATGAAAGTCCGATGTAGATTGACTCTTCCACTTACTTCCCCATGGACAAATGAATTCGGGGTCGAGTCAAGCTAGCGACTCGGTAATAAAAAACAGTAGCATGTATATAGGGTTTTCACCCGTGTGTACCACCCTAGAGTGGGGTAGATACCCCACATGTTGTATATATATATATCCCAAAAAAAAAAAAAAAAAAAAAAAAAAAAAAAAAAAAAAAAAAAAAAAAAAAAGTGTACATAAACTTAAATAAAGGCTATGGAATATTTTTCTTTTTACGTTCTAAGTGTTGGTTTAACACCCGGTACTTTGAATATTGAGGACAATATTCAGTTCTAAGTGTGGGGGGAGATTCGTTATTCTAACGAATTTAAACACATGTTCCATCAAGAACCCCCATTTTAGCCAAAATTTTAAAATTTTTCTCACTTAGAACGCAAATAAATGGTTATCAGTCCGCCATGTCTAACCCACATAAGGATTGGCTAATCCAGGAGCAAACGGTTCTTGGTAAAGATAACTCAAACCCGTTTATGGCTTGCAATTTGCCCAAAATTGTATGGTACCTCAACTCGCCATATCCTAAAAAGCGAATGAGTTGGCTAGCCCGCAAGATTATGGCTTGTGGTAAAGGCAGTGGAAAAACCATAATTGGTAATCAGCTCACCAAGATGTTGACTATTCCATCAAGAGTTGGCTAGTCCAGAAGCAAACGACTTTTGGTAAAGACAAATCAAATCCGTTGACAGCTGGTGATTTGCTCAAAATCACACGGTTATCAGGTGTACCACAGTTCTTACACCTGGCTACTCCAGAAGTGATGGCTTTTGGTAAAGAGTTTTTCAAATCCATTAAGTTTTCTCAAAAGATTGCTAGGGACTAGCAATAGTTTAGTGTGGGGGATTGATGAGTGTCTAAATACTCATCATTTTATACCAATCTGAGCTGCCAAAACATACAAAAACACTCAAATATGCATCAAAATCAGTGTTGCAAAAATCGGCCTACAAGGCCGATTAATCGGCGATTACAAGCTGAACGGCCTTGGACCTTGGAGCGAATTACAAGGTAATCGACCGATTAATCGGCCTTAGACCTTGGAATCGGCGATTAATCGGCCAAAAATCGCTACACGGCCCTCGACCGCCTTGGGACCGATTCACGATTTTTGCAACATTGATCAAAATACTTAAAATATCTTAGAAGTGTGTTTAATATGTTTCAAATACAAAATATGCAAAAACAGATGAAAAACGTACAAAGTTTGCATAATTGGCAGTTTCAGTCCCTCAACTTTCATAAAATAACAAAACTAGTCCCTGGTTATTCTAAAAACATGAAAATGTCACCAAAGGTCCTTTTTAATCACAAAGTTACATATTTAGTTCTTTGGTGCAAAGTTTCAAAAAATTACAAGTTTAGTCCCTCTACTTTGGAAATTGACATAAATGGTCCCTGGGATGTTAAAAACTTTGAGAAAAGCAATTTTGGTCCTTGTACTAATAATCTTTTGCAGGAATGGTCCTTGGTGTGAAGTTTGGTAAAATTACATGTTTGGTCCCTGGACTTTGAAGGTTTGGCAAAAATAGTCCCCGGATATAAAAAATAGGAAATATATCAAAAATATCCGTGTACTATTCATATATGGCAAATATGGTCCTTATAAATAAAATTGGAAAAATGCCACAACAGACCCTCAACTTTGAAATAATTACAAAATTGGTCCTTGTGTAATTCCTACAACCAAACGGATCCTTATTGTTATAATAAAACCCAAAACCAAACTAAACCCAAACACATACCAAGCCCACCCCCACTATCCCTTCCTTGGCCCAACCTTAGCCCAGTCCACACCCCCCGTTTATAATAAAAACGGGTCAACGCCCGGTCAACCCAACCAAACCACCCCAGTCACCCCTTTTCCCTCCCAAATACCACCTCCATCACTGCAAACACCAATACCACCCCATCACCCACAGCTTTCACAAACCACCTCTCCCATCTGTCCCTCCACCTCATACAACCCTCCAAACCCATTTAAACCCTTAAAACCCTCCCCACGTTATCTACAGTGGAAAATACTACTTTGGCGCCAAGTTACAATTTTAAACGGTGGAGATGAGTTTGACCATTTCAATGGCTAAGATGTGGTGGGAAATGACGTTGTGGGTCCCACAAACCCTAGAAGGCCATTAAAAAGAAGAATGCAGCAGAGGAGGAAAAGTATTAGTGTAACCTTAGTGTAGTTTAGTCGTAGGTAGTGTAACTTTCATTTTCCATTGTAATTTTCAATTCAATCAGTGAAACTCAGCTTATTTTATGTATTGTAAACTTTATTTGATCCTTAATTAAAGTCTTGTTAGTTAAATTCAGTTTTGGCATTTTTGAGCAAATTTGACAATTTTGCTTAAGCTTGTTAAACATTGTTAAAATCTGATCTATCTAAGTTCATTTAAGTCCAATCATAAGTTTTCTTAAGTTTCTGAGTTGTGTTGCTCAGCTTAGATCATACTTACAATAAATACTAAAAATTCCAAAGAAAATAAAAAATTAGTGGTTAGAATAATTGGAGCAATGGAGCAGGTTATTTCTGAATGGATCATGGTTTAGAGTCTGATGGGGGACACTAGGTTATGATTTGGTTCACTGGTTCACTCATTTCTCAGTTGGCATCATTTGTAAGTCATTTCATAAATATTTGTAATTCTTAGTTTCTGTTGTTATTGTTGTTAATTTAGTGTTTAATTAAGTTTATAATAGGCTAATAATTAGTTAGGAAGCAATAGTTTGGATTAAATTAGTGTGTAGTAGTGTAAATCTCAAAACAGTCTAGTTATAGGGTTGTTTGGCACAAGGGATTATCCTGTGCATTTGTGGTATTCAGTAGCCAAGTCTGACTTTTACATGTTTGCTTAGGTTCTAACATCACAGATCAGTCATAAAAATAGGTGCCTCATTAGTTAAAAAGTCAAAATCCACCTTCACAATACATAGCAGTCAACTGTTTGGAATTGACACTCCCAAATCAGTCATACATGCTTACATTTTGTGGTAATTGCTTAAATTAGTCTTATTATATCATAAAACATCAATCTCAATTAGTTTAGAAGGATCAAAGTTCGTAATAGTCAAACTAGTTCAAGTTTCAATAAAAGTCAAATTGTAGTTCTCAGATTTTTCCAAAACTTGGGAGATTTGTTTAGAATTTAGGAGTAGGATTTAGGATTTGAAACTTGTTCCTAGTAATAGTCTACCACCTCAACTTCATCATCCCATCTTTGTTACATTTTTAAGATTTTTGTGTGGACCCCACCTGACCTCCAAAGTTACTTGCAGGGGAAGAATCTCCCCTGTGCATCAGACCCAGTCTTACACCACCAACTTTGGTAGTGTTTTGTGACCACCTCAGTGGGCCCCACACCATAATCTTAGGTTTTTCCAACCCCCCTCCTACCAGGGAACAATAGTTGACCACTTGTTTGACCATTTGATCACTGGACCCCACCTGAATTTGCTCCCAAACTCTGTCCCTAATCTGTCTCAGATTCCAATAAGCCAAGTGCTTATTCTGTGCTTATTGGCTTATTCAGTGAACACTTTGTGCTTTTTCTAGCTTATACTAGTTCACACAACTTATTGGAACTAGTTTCATCCATAGTGGGTCCCACACAAGCTCAGTTGAGCTTATTTGCTTGTTTGGTCAACTGTGGTCAACTGTCACCCTAAAAAGCTTACACAGTACTTATTATTAGCTTATAAAATAGTTGTTTTTACAAAAGTTGTTTATTTTTAGATGTAATTTAGTTTTGTAAAAGAAAAATCCAGAAAAGACAATATAAAAATAAGTGATAGTTTCTATTTAATATAATTAAATTTTAATTTTCATTTTTAGATTTTTATTAAGTAAGTTGTGTTTTTATATTTTTATTAATTTCCTTTTAGGTTAAAGTAATTTTATTAATTTTCTCAGATTTTTATTTTGTAATTGAGTATTTATTAGAATTAAAATTTGTTTAATTAATAATTAATTAATAAATAAGTTTTAAATAGTATAATTAGTTTTTATAAAACAACACCTAGTTTTTATATTTTTTATAGCTTTTATAAGTCATAAAATAGTTGTATAAATTTTTTCATAATTTTCTAAGTCATTTTAGTATTATTTGTAATTTAAAATAGTTTAAATAGTTTAATTAAGATAAATAGTTTTTAATTAATAAAAAGATCATAAAAAGACAAAAATATTTATTTTTATTTTTTATAATTTCTTCAAGTTCATTTTAAGTTTTAGAAATTATTTTTATAAGTTTTTAGTTTAATTTGTAGTATTTATCATTTTTAGTTTTGATTTAAGTTAGTTTTAATTAAAAAGTTAAATAGTTATTAATTAAATAATTAATAATAAATAATAAAATAATCTAAAAAATAATTTTCTTTTTAATTTAATTTTCTTTTAAGTTTAAGTTTATAGAATTTTCATTTTTAACCCTTGTAGTTTATTTTTCTTAAAACTCACCTTTTTCTCAATACGCAATCGCGTCTGATTTTAATTTGGTGTACGTTTAAACGTTTTAGATACCTAGCTTTCACGTAATCATTTCATTAGTTTAATTAAGTCATTTTATTTTATAAAACCTAGTTAAACACACACACACTTATTCATATCCCTGTTCATATTCACTCGATCACAAACTCGTTTTCAATAAAACATCGCACACCTCGTTGGGACATTACGACCCGGGGAAACATTGTATTCCATGGAAGCATTTGTCTCAGACGTTTGACTTGGTTGACCATTCACAAGTGGTAAACTTAGCTGACCGTTTGAGGCGAATCAGTTGTGCTGGGCATGGCATAGGAGGAGATAAGAGCTCATAGGATTGGGGAGTTAAGTGCGCCACCCCATGAATGATATTAAGGAATACAATCCGTCATCCATGCAACTATAACAAGTAATTAACGTGTAAAAGATGTCTAGGGAGTAGTGAAATCTAAGTAAACACATTTTCTCCACTTATTGCTCACAACTTTAGTATAATTTAGTTTATTTTCATTTCTAGTATTTTATTTTGATTGCATCTTTAGTATTGGGTTAGTTGACTAGCAACTAATTCCGCCCAAATACTTCAAACCCGAGATTTTTACTTGCTTTCTAAAAAATATAAAAATACAAAAATAATCATCTCTCACATTAAGAACTAGTATTTAGGTTTTCTAATCCTAGCGACACTATTCCTAGCTGAACGACCAATCCCCCGGTACTTGTCACTATACTATACTACAACGATCAGGTACACTGCCTGGTGGGGGTTGTAAGCTTCTCAAGATCCCTTGAGAGGTAAAGCCTGGTGCGATTCCCACGTATCAATTATACACCACAACACCTTGGATCACACTGATCCAAACACTCCTTAAAACTTGTCTGTTTTGTGATTTAGGAAGCAAATGGGTGTTAAGGCTTATGCAACTGATTCAAAACAACTTATAATGATGTGTTAAGCTTAAATCAACACTTAGAAACAGGAAACAACTACAAATGAACAAGATTACTACTTATACTAGTTTAACTGCCAATTTAAGAATTTAAAGTAACTATGATTATTAAATAACAAGGTTCTGATTTTATGCAATAATATAACTAATTGACACTAAATGAACACAGAAAAGCTAAATAAGCAATGATACAGTAGAACACAGAAATGAGTTTTAAGATCTTACAATATGCAATCCTGCTTTGTATCAAGAACCAAGAACCTTAAAACCAATCCTATAGGTCTTCCACAAGACCACTAACCCAGGGCCATCCACAATTCACCCTGCTCCAGCATTCATCTTCATAAACCTCCAAATGTTGACTTTCTTTGACTTTTTTGTGTTTTTGAATTTTTTATACCTAAGCAGTGTTTTATGGTTTCTAAAAGCTTATTTAAGCTTTCTGGGAGCTTATATTAGCCTAAGAGTCCATGGATTCTAATAACAATAACAATACAGCTTAATTAGAAACTTGAAATCAATTTAAAATTGCACAAACTAAATTATAACTTGAAACTTGATTTTTATTAATAAGAAACCTTAAAGATACATTGAAATCAGAGATTACACTGATTTAGAGCTAAATTACACAAGGAAAGTTTGAAAATTACTTAAACGACCTAAAAATAATAAAATTAAGCTAACACCATTCTTCTTGTTCTTCTCTTCTATTTATAGGCGTGGATTACGGTTTGTGATCATCTTCTGAGCATATCCCACTTGATTCAGAGCCGTTGGATCAATGAGGGGCCTCCAATTGAACACCACGTGTTTTGGCGCCAAAACCTGTTTTTGCAATTTGACTCTGATAACTTGAGGGGAGGGGGCATTTATTGTGGTTGTTTTGTTAGGTGCAATTGGGGGTATGTGAGTGGATTGGACGGTGGAAGTGGTGAGGTGATGGATTTGCAGGGCAAGTGGTGTGGGGGAGGGAAGGAGAGGAATGGGGTGTTTGTTTGACTTGGTTTGACCCCAGGGTCAAACTTTGACCCTGGTGGTATTAAAAATGGGTGGTGGGCTGGTGGGCTTGGGGATCACATGGGCCTGGGAATGTTTTTAGTTTGGATTGGATTTAGTTTTAGGTTTGTAACAATATTAAGGGTCCGGTTTGTTAGGGATTTAACACAAGGACCAATTTTGTAATATTCCAAATTTTGAGGGACCAAATCTGGCATTCTTCCAAAGTATTTCATGGGGGTCTTTCTGCCAAGTGAGAATATTATGAGGACCTTAGACGATTTTTCCATTTTAATTTTCCCAAGGACCAAATCTGCCAACATTTCAAACTTCAGGGACCAAATCTGTAATTTCACCAAACTTTTCAACCAAGGACCAATCCTGCCATATATGAGAAGTACAATGACAAAATTTGTTTTTCTCAAAGTTTTAATATCCCAGGGACCATTTTTGTCAATTTTCAAAGTTCAGGGACTAAACTTGCAATTTTGTGAAACTTTGTACCAAAGGGCTAAATATGTCATTTTGTGATTTAAAAGGACCTTTGGTGGCATTTTCAAGTTTTTAGAATAACCAGGGACTAGATTTGACAACTTTTAAAAGATGAGGGACTGAAACTGCCAATTATGCAAACTTTGTTTATTTTTCATCTGTTTTTGATTATTTTGCATCTAAAACATATAAAACACAATCCTGGGATATTTTCATTATTTTGATGCAATTTTGAGTGTTTTTAGATGTTTTGGCAGCTCAGAATAGGTAAAAATAATGAGTATTTACATACTCATCACTTATATGAAAAAAAAAAATTGCTGAAACTCTTTTTAAGTATAAATATAACATTTTTCTATGTATTTATATGAAAATAAATTACTAAAGCTCTTTTATAGTATAAATATATTACTATTTAAGCTTGAAAAAAATTTTGTGCTAAGAACATATATAATTAAATGAAAAATAACTAAAATTATGTAATTCGGGTTATTCGGTTCGGTTTTTGGTTATTGGAGTTCGGTTTTCAGTTCGGTTGAATCAAATTTGAATTCGGTTCGGTTAGGTTTGACCCAAAAAAATTTTTTTAACCGAACTAACCGAATAACCTGATAACCGAACTGATGAACACGTCTAGTATAATGCGTTCGAATGATGCATAATATATATATATATATATATATATATATATATATATATGTACACATGCATATCTATATTTTAAAAATAGATAAAAACGTATATAAAAAAATATATAAAAACACATATAAAAACATAAATAAAAATGTAGATAAAAACATTGATTAAAACATATATAAATATGTATATAAAAAAGTATATAAAAATATTTATAAAAACGTGTATAAAATGTATGTATATAATCTAGTATAAGAACGTACATAAAAACTTATATGAAAATGTATATACAAACGTATATAATAAAGTAGATAAAAATATATATAAAAACGCACATAAAAACGTGTCTAAAAATTTGTGTATAAAAACGTGTAATAAAACGTATATAAATTTTAAAAGTAATTAGAAAAGAGATTTTTTTAGTAACAGCAAAGATTTTTTTTAGAAAACTGGTTTTCGAATTTCTATCAACCTATAAGCAGTTTTTACAACTATTATAAATTTTATAAAAGTTTTAGTATTTCATGAGTATTCTAAAAAGATTAAAAAGCAGTTTTAGTTACTAAATCGTTAAAATATTTTCGTAACTTTTAAAATTCACTTTCTTTTAAAAAAGAAAATTAGTACTTACTTAAGTTTAGTTGTGATAAAAATTTAAGAATTTATTTTGAACTTTTTAGATAGTTTTTAATTTCTATAAAAGTTTTGAGTTGTTAAAAGTTTTTTATTTTTATTTTTTTTAGTTTTATAAATTTATAAGTTAACTACATTTTTGGTCCTTACGGTTTGTCGGGTGTAACACTTATAGTTAATTGAGAAGAGGGTATCTTAGTCATTTCACGTGTCTTAATTAGTTAAACTAACGGTCAACAAAACTTTGGACCAGACTTGTTACGGGTCGTTGGATTCTGGACAGGATCCATTAATTTTTTAAACTATTGGACTAAAACCGTTATACCCGGTAAACCACAAGGACCAAAATGTAGTTAACTCTAATTTTAATATGGTATCAGTGTCGTGTTATATTTTTTTTGCCATCAATCTTTTGCTTTTTCTTGCTTTGTTGCTTGCTTCGCTTGTTTATTCGGTCATAGCATCATGACTGGTGATATTACATCAAACCCACCTAAACAACACATTGATAAAACATGTTCCACTGGTAGTATCAAGGTTTGTATCCCTACACCTCTTGATCTTGATAAGTATAATTCGTGGAGTGGTTATTTAAACGTTTTTGCAAGACTTATGATGTACATCATCATCTAGACGCCCTACCAACATCAACATCAGCAAGCACCTTTACTATTGACTAGCAGGGTACCCGCGCGATGCGGCGACAGGTACTCTGAAATTAAAATTTTGGCGAGCAATGTTTTCTAGCTATATGCGTTTTGTGACAATAACTTTACAAATAGCGAGATTTAAAAAAATAAGAAAAAAATAATAAAAATATTTCATACAAAAATTGTAAAGTGCACATGCGATACTTTTAAAAATATAAAAACCGGTAATATTGTGAAGATAGTTAGATAAGCCTAACCTCACAATTAATTTAACAAAAATTTTCAGATTTAGCCCATACTAATTAAAAATTTACAACCCAACTTTAAAAAATCTAGCAAGCCCATAATTATTATCTAATGTCCAACCCAAATC
Organism: Artemisia argyi; assembly: GCA_030686995.1. Classification (NCBI taxonomy): domain Eukaryota; kingdom Viridiplantae; phylum Streptophyta; class Magnoliopsida; order Asterales; family Asteraceae; genus Artemisia; species Artemisia argyi. Next base: position 44,375,040 of record CM060676.1, on the reverse strand, counting down.
CACAACAACCCTAGACCCTTTAGAATATAAGTTCTTTATTATGGAAACCTAAACACACATCGCACATTCAAGGTCCCTATCCAACCTTCTCTCCATCTAAAAAAAATTTGCAGTCACCAAATATCTCCTTCTCCAAAATAATACGCGTATTCAATATTTCCAACCTTATAACTCCTTAACAAACGAACACATCACATCAAATAAATCCACCCTTATATCTCCATGGCAGTCACACACCTAAATAGCTCATCTTCCTACATATCAAAAACACAGTATCATAATAACATTTCTTCTATCTCCTTATCACAAACCCGACATAAACCTTCTTTATTTCAACTGTAATCGAAGCACACTATGTTCGTCAAGATCTCATTAAAGAGGTCTTGGGTAGGTTGTTTGTTTGTTGTCCACTTATTACTTTCTAGATTTATGATGGTTTACTATTATACTCTTGTTTTAACAAATAAATTTATGAGTATTAAAGAGAAGATTGAGATTGTTCTTTCTTTGTAATTTCCAAGTTTTGGTTGTTTGATAAGGAGTAGTTATTATGTTGTGTTAACTGTGGTTCTTTCTTTATTTTTATAAGAGACTCTTAAAAATGACCCTACCCTATATAAGGAAGAGATCTAGTTAGAAGTAAATTAAAACAAAAAGTGATAAAAAAAATGACTAGAACCATATATTTGAGATGCAACGACTTGAATTAGATGCATATCTATTCATTAAGACGCACCCCCTAAAGTTTTGAAAGTTATTTTAAAGTTAAAATGGTGCAAATTGATTTTTATGATTCTGTCACATGTATAGGGCAAAATAAAAGAAAATTTACGAAACTTCAAGCGGGCATTTTTTACTTTTCGTAAAAATTTTGGTACCAAACTTATAGCGATGACTGTTGTAGTCACTAAAAAGGCTTTTCCAAATTTAAAAATTAATAATCATATAATGAAAAAAATAAAAAAATGAAAAATATTAAAAAAAAAAACACAATGTATGTTAATTAGACTAATACCACAATTAAAAAAAAAAAAAAAAAACATAACTAAATCAAACGATGTTGATGCGTGGATTGTGGTCTACACAAAAGTTTTACTTCTCAAGGGATCTTGAAAAGCTTACAATCCCCATCAAGAAATGTACCTGACCGATGTAGTATAGTAAGTTCGCAAGCACCGGGGGATTGATCGTTCTCCACAGGGAATAGTGTTCGCTAGGATTGAAATTAATCTAAATAGGTCTAGAGGTAAGTGATGATTCTTTTTGTATTTTTATATTTTATAGAAAGCAAGTAAAATATCTCGGGTATTGGAGGAATGGGCGGAATTAGTTGCTAATCAATTAACCTAAATAACTACTTAAACAAATAAAGTAAAATAACAAGAAAATAAAATAGTGAGAACTTCTAATATGGAGAAAAACATGTTTACTTAGATTTCACTACTCCCCAATTATTTTTTATTGATTAATTGGTTTGTCACAATTGCATAGGTGAAGGGTTGCATTCCTTAATACCTTTCGTGGGGCCGTGTACGATCTTCCCCAACTCTATAAGCTTCTATCTCTTCCTATGACGACACGTTTAGTATCCTATCATAGCCTCATTAATAGTTACTTATGCATTAAACACAAGTAATAAAACCGTAGATCACATCCGATTACGTTTCTTAAGATGTTCAAGCAAGTTACCGTATAGGAGATTAGCCAGTTTTCTTAAGCCTAACGCTAAAATCAATCACCCACAATAATTAATGACAAACCAACAACCAATAATCAATAACTAGGTTTCATTAGATCTAAGAAAACACAAATAAACATAAGCTAACATGTTAAAAAAAGAAAAGCATATGATATAATCAAACAACACATAGACATATTAAATGATTAAAGGATAACTTATCTTCAATTGAACATGGAAGAAAAGAGGGTTTGAAACCCTAAACTAGCTGCAAAAGTCGAGTAGGGTTCGTACCCTAAAGTTCCCTACCAAAAGTCCTCTCCAATGAATGAAAAATTGAAAACTATATATAGATTTACATGGGTGATGGCATCCCCTTTTAGTGGCTGACGCCGTCATCTCACCGCGGCTAGGGTTTCTAGTCATCCAATCCAACTTCTTGACGTCGTCTCTATTCAGGTCTTCTGGGCCATCACGCTTGTGCATGATACGTGACGGCTTACTCCAGGTAAAACGTGACGCCGTCAGGTGTTAAGTCTTAATTTCTCTTCTGGCGCGTCAAGTGTAAATGTAATTTCCACCTCTTGTCACATAAGCTGACGCCGTCTCCTTGAACTTCATGATGTCGTCAGGTACAATTTCCAGCATGGATTCTTGACTTTGTCGTTTTCTTCAATTTTTTGCTCCAAAAACGTCCAAAATCCTTCCTTTTCCAGAATTCTCCTCAATAGTACATAAATTGACAAAAGAAGACTTAGGGCTTAAATGACCCCTTAAAAGCATAACAAATTTCTCCTTAACAAATACCCTTACACTTGGGATTTGCTTGTCCTCAAGCAAATGAGCTTTTATTCTAATCAAAATCCAAACTAGGGGTCATTTAACATTAATATAAAAGTAATTACAACAAATGATCATTCCACCTTAATCAAAGTAAGCACGGAGATTATACACTAGCACCTCACATATAGTGTTTGGATACTCTCATCTCTCGGGTGTTATAAACCTAAATATAACTAATGGAAATGGAAAAATATCACTCACTACCTGTCATAGCAAATAGATTACCATAGGCTTGAGAAAGGATCAAAAACCTCCACCACTTGGCGTAAACACCTAGGAAAACTATCAAAGTGGCCTTTTTAAAGGGTTATAACGTTAGGTGTAGGGATATGGAAAACACAGTTTGTTTGATAAAGGGATATTTTACTGGTGGCAAGTTAATTATCTTAGTTAATTACATGTAAAATGCGGCGTTGCTAAGTCAAGACTCGACTCAACTTAGGCTAATCATAAAATAACATAAACTTTAATAAACATAAAAGGAAACGGGATGGTAGCCTGTATGTTTCTTTTTCTTTTTCTTTTTCTTTTTCGTTTTTCTTGATTTTTTTTTATTTTTTTATTTTTTTTAATTATTTTTTTTGCATGCACTCTTGCCCTACTATCCAAAATAATAAATAAAAGGAGCTCGGTTCTCCCCTTATACTTGAACTTTTACATCCAAAATAATAAAACATTTGCGCACATATGGGGGTAATGGTTGATGTTCTTCCCCATTACTCCATAACAATAGTACTTTACCCATGAGTCCCAATCGTCCCAAAACAATATGTACAAGATATGACTCGACTTAGCAACCATGTAATTAATTAGACAATTAACAAAGGGTTAAAACAAATATTGTAACAATAATGCACTAAAGATGAGTGCATACAAGGAAGGCTAAGGTGATTTGGGTGTACATTTGGGGGTGGATTGTAAACAAATTCTTCCTTTAAGTAAATGCTTAAAGTTAGAAACGAAAAAGATAGGCTCTGAGGGGTGTACTGGGGGTATCGTGTACTAAAAATGAGTACATCGCAAAGGTATGAGAAAATTACTTGAACAATGAAGTCAATGTAATTATATAAACATGCTTAAAAACATGGGTTATCCTAATGTCTCTTATCATGTAGTAATTCCAACTACACGAATGTAGTCTCACATGTGGTCTCGGAATGAATCACTAACGTAAGTTCTAGAATTTAAATGCTACCGGTACACTCATAAGCACTAAGGCTTTTCCTAACAAACCTAGGGGCGAACCTCACATATATTGGGGTGAAATTTTTTGAGTGGTACGGTTTTTGTGCTAGTCATATAACTTCTATCCATGAGACGCTTATTAAGACTAAAGTTGCACTACTATATGTCGCAAAAAAATTAAATTTGGTGTGAAAATTATCCTAACAAGTGTTCTCTCAGTTTTATTACACATCTACTATTAGACAAGACAAAAATCAATTGCAATTGTAATCTCTAAGGAATCTTCATTTACCCCCTCCCCCTTACACTTAAGTTGAACATTGTTCCCAATGTTAAATTGAAAAATATATATGTAAAGAAAATGAAAGAATGAAACAAATACTCACCTGATTCGTTTGGTGTGGATGATTTATTAACATGGTTAAATCCTCCTCCAAGAAAATGTGAAAATTCCAAGATTAAAGCAGTGCCAAAAGCTTGATTATCCATGTACATCTTCTTGTCCAATATAACCTGTTAATTAGCTGAAAAACAAACAAGAAAACCTCGCGTAAAATCGGTGGTAAATCTACATAAAATTAAATCCTAAAAAGCAAATAAAGATATAATGCTTGTGGAATGAATGTTTGCAGATTCCTGGAGTTTATAAAATACAGATTTTACAAAACTTTACAATTCCAGTAGAAAAACAAAACCTGCAAAATTTCCAGAAAATTACGCCTGACGTCGTCAGGTGATGCCTGACGCCGTCAGAATTGATCTGACAGAATTCTTATATTTTCTTTCCGAAAAATTTCTAGAAAAACCTATGTTCTAATTCCTGGAATCCTGCAAAACACTCATTATGACTCGATACAAGCATTTGACTCAAACAAATACTAATATGTATCTTTATATCTCATTGTTATCGTTCATGTTCAATCTGTTCTTAAAAACAAATTTGGATTTCCCTTTCACTTATCTTTTGCAAAATACCTTTATATGTAATCAAGACGAAGTTAAAAACAAAATAAAACATTTTCACAAAATGTTTGATACATGAACAATAACAATAAAAACAAAACATACATACGGAAGCAAATAAAATCAAATAAACAAGCAAACAAACAAATAAAGCTTGGGTTGCCTCCCAAGAAGCGCTTTTCTTTATTAACGAGTCTTGTAGCTAGACTCAAAGTCATGCCTTATTACGTGACTCTATCGTTGGTCACGCTCTCTAGGTCATCCTCTAGTTTGGTTTTGTATTCCGGACCTAGTTGTAAGCATTCTTTGTAGAAACCAAATATTTTCTTCATTACGTGGTCTACTCCTCTATGTCTATCCTCATCATTCCTATAATAGACCGCTTGCTTATGCTTCTTCTCGAGGTCCGATAGAAGTCGATATTGCTCTATCTTATAAGGCATTTGGTATGCTAACTCATCGGTCTCCTTCTTGAACCTAACTATCCCTAGAGATGGGTCATAATTCGTTTTAGAGACTTCAACAAATGGCTTTCCAAACACTACTTGAGCTAAGCAATTATCTATTACCGGACGGATATCTTCTACAATCACGAAATTGGTAACATATGTGAAGTTCCCTACTAAAACATGCATCCCCTTAACTCTTTCCACAAAGTTACTTATCCTACATATGTTAGGAAATATCCTAGGTCCAAGTTGCTTTTTCATTATCCGGTTGTAATGGATCCTAGTTATAATGTCTATGGGAGATTTAAAATTGATATAAGCTTTCCATACATGCACATGCCCAATGTTGCATGGTATGTTGATACTGGATGGATTGCCTGCTTTGATTATTGGTGATCCTAGGAAGTATGGTGTCTCGAGGTCATCGAATAAATCCCTATGGTATGCACGTTCTTCCTTAGTTGGTAAACTATCAAAGTAGTCTTCTACATCCTCCACTTCTTTCTCCTTATCCTCCTCAACTTCCTTAACTTCATTCTTAGGTTCATTTACAACTTCAGTCATTTCCCTATCATTCTCTTCCCTATCCTTATCGATTGACTTAATAGTGACAACATTGACAAAGTGAACATGTTTGGATGTTGAGGGGTCCTTGGTTTGGGTTCCCCTACTTGTGTTCCTAGCGTCCTTATTTGGCGGTGTCAACACTTGGTTGTTGAGAGCCTTCAACAAATTGTCAATTTTGTTGGTCATCTCCGTTTGTTGTTGGTTGAATTCAGTTTCAAACCTAGCTATGCGGGCTTCTTGAGACGCCATAAAATTGGACATTAATCCTTCAACATTATTGTTACTACCATAGTTGTTAGAAGGATTGTTGTTGAAAGTACGATTTGAGGATGAACCGTTTGATTGGAAACGATTAGGTGGATTGGAAGAATTGCTTTGAGGAGTGTTTGGGTTTTGTTTCCACCTAAAGTTTGGGTGATTTTTCCAATAGGGGTTACATGAATCACCTTAAGGATTTGGCTCGGGTTTGAAAGTGTACCACATGTCTCCCGCTCCGTTCGTACGCGAGGATGTGTAGTCCGCAAAAGCTTGTTCGGAGAGTTTCATGCAATTACGAGTGTCGTGGGGACCACTACAATACTCACATGAAGAAGTGATTTTGTTCACTTGGCTTGAAAGTTTAGGAGCTTCATAGGATTTCATGAGAAACTTGACTTGGTCTTCAAGTTCCATGATCATACGGTTGGAAGTGCTTGAATTATTCAAAGACAAAGATATTGCCTTGACCGTTTTGTCCAAATCACGGGGATCATTCCAACTTTCATTGTCATAGAGAGCAAGATCTTCTATGAGTTCCCATAATTCTTCCACACTTCGATCACGTAGCTTACCACCGGCTGCTTGGTCAATGGTTCGCCTTGTGGGGAGATTGATATGGTCATAGAAAATTTGGACTTGGAGCCAAAGATCTATGCCGTGATGAGAGACTTTTTGAAGTAAGTCCTTGAAACGAGCCCATGCTTTATAAATAGTTTCGTCTTGACATTATTGGAACATCAAGATGTCATTCTTTAACTTTGTGGTTCTTCCCGGTGGGAAAAATTGAGCAAGGAAACGAGAGGTGAGATCATCCCAAGATGTGATAGATCCCGCGGGTAAGTGCTCAAGCCATTGACTAGCTTGGTTACGTAGAGAGAATCGGAAGATACACAATCGGGTCGTCTCTCGAGTGTCAACATCAAGGTCTATGGAATCTACGATTTTGAGAAAATCCTTGAGATGTTGGTTTGGATCTTCGGAACAAAGTCCATCCGCTTTGCACCAACCGGATGGTGTCGGATCGCAAGGGAGACACATTGGCTCCTTGAGTGAGCTCAATGGTGTTTCGATAGCCTTGGTGGCTAGGTTGGGAGTATTCTTCTAACGTGCGGGCTCTAGGAGGTTGGTTTAGTTGTGGTGGTTTTTGTTGTGGTGGGTTGATGGGATCAAAGATATTACCACCTTCCATGATGGCTGATGGTAATGGTTATGAACAAAGAAACGAAGAAATGAGATAGACTAAAGAAAACCTATAAAATAAAAATAAAAATCTCACTAGAAAAGAATCTAGTGAGTAGACCTAATAAAGATAAAATTCAACCTAAACAATAACTATTCCCCGGCAGCGGCGCCAAAAACTATGATGCATGATTGTGGTCTACACAAAAGTTTTACTTCTCAAGGGATCTTGAGAAGCTTACAATCCCCACCAGGCAGTGTACCTGACCGATGTAGTATAGTGAGTTGGCAAGCACCGAGGGATTGATCATTCTCCAAAGGGAATAATGTTCGCTAGGATTGAAATTAATCTAAATAGGTCTAGAGGCGAGGGATTATTCTTTTTGTATTTTTATATTTTATGGAAAACAAGTAAAATATTTCGGGTATTGGAGGAATGGGCGGAATTAGTTGCTAATCAATTAACCTAAATAACAACTTAAACAAATGAAGTAAAATAACAAGAAAATAAAATAGTCAGAACTTCTAATATGGAGAAAAGCGTGTTTACTTAGATTTCACTACTCCCTAATTATCTTTTATTGATTAATTGGTTTGTCACAATTGCATAGGTGAAGGGTTGCATTCCTTAATACCAATCGTGGGGCCGTGTATGATCTTCCCCAACTCTATAAGCTTTTATCTCTTCCTATGACGACATGTTTAGTATCCTATCATAGCCTCATTAATAGTTACTTATGCATTAAATACAACGAATAAAACCGTAGTACACATCCGATTACGTTTCTTAAGACGTTCAAGCAAGTTACCATATAGGAGATTAGCCAGTTTTCTTAAGCCTAACGCTAAAATCAATCACCCATAACAATTAATGACAAACCAACAACCAATAATTAATAACTAGGTTTCATTAGATCTAAGCAAACACAAATAAACCTAAGCTAACGTGTTAAAAGAAAGAAAAACATACGATATAATCAAACAACACATAGACATATTGAGTGATTAAAGGATAACTTATCTTCAATTGAACATGGAAGAAAAGAGGGTTTGAAACCCTAAAATAGCTGCAAAAGTTGACTAGGGTTCGTACCCTAAATTTCCCTACCAAAAGTCTTCTCCAATGAATGAAAAATTGAAAACTATATATAGATTTACATGGGTGACGGTGTCCCCTTTTAGTGGCTGACGTCATCATCTCGCCGCAATTAGGGTTTCTTGTCATCCAATCCAACTTCTTGACGCCGTCTCTCTTTAGGTCTTCTGGGCCATCACACTTGTGCATGATACGTGACGGCCTACTCCAGGTAAAACGTGACGCCGTCACGTGTTAAGTCTTAATTTCTCTTCTGGCGCGTCAAATGTAAATGTAATTTCCACCTCTTGTCATATAAAATGACGCCGTCTCCTTGAACTCCATGACGCCGTCAGGTACAATTTCCAGCATGGATTATTGACTTTGTCTTTTTCTTCACTTTTTTGCTCCAAAAACGTCCAAAATGCTTCTTTTTCCAGAATTCTCCTCAAAAATACATAAATTGACAAAAGAAACGATTTAAGGTAATAATTGATCATATTATCATGACTTAGGGCTTAAATGACCCCTTAAAAGCGTAACAAATTTCTCCTTATCAGATGTGTTAAAAACGTTAGTGCTTTTATTTCTATTAGCGATTTTCGTTCTGTAAGCGCTTTTCGTATTGTTAACGCTTTTTGTTTTGAGCATAAGATTCAGTTTGCGCAAATAATGGGAAATGATTTAACCGATCAAGGATTTGTAGATTTAGAAGTTTCATGTAGAACTTATATTGTTCGATGGTGGAGGTGGCAGAAACTTCTACAAGTGCGGTGAAAGTGGGCACATGTCTCTGGAATTCCCTGAAGGTGGTAGAGGGGGTGGAGGGTATGGTGGTGGTTGGAGCTCAATAGTGGATTAGGGAAGTAACAAGGCATCTGATATGGGTAAAAAGGAAGATAGTGGTGGTTATGGTGGTGGAGGCAACGGTGGTGGTTGGAGCTCTTCTGGGGATAGTGGTCATATGTCTAAGGAATGCCCCCAAGGTGGAGGCAGTGGTGGTGGTAATAATGAAGAGGCTCCTCGCGGAGTATTAAGGTGGATCCTCTTGCGGTAAGCAAGAAGGTGGATCCTCTTGGAGCAGTAAACAGGAAGGTGGACCATCTTGGAGTAGCAAACAGGATGAAGGATCCTCATCATGGAGTAAGCCTGATGGTGTGGGCCTGGTTAGAGCAAACAAGATAGGGGTGGTGGTGGTGGCAACGCCTGTTGTTTCCGAGACTGTGCTCGTGAAGAACTTTGAAGAAATGAAGTTTCCGAGTGGCTATAAATTTATATGGTTAAACTGAATGCACTTCTGAGTTGTTTGGCAATGTGTTTAATTCATCACATTTGGGAATGGTAAGCCAAATGCCTTTTATAAATCAAATATTCCTATCAGCATGCATGTACATTATAAAGAACCTAAAGTTGACCGGTTGTGAATATGGCAGTGGGTTGTAAGTTGATCTCGAGGTTATCTAACGGCGGGGAATAAGTGATTTTGAAATAGGGAGCATGGAAAGACTTGACAAAACAGAGTAAAAGTAAAAAACTTTATTGACTTTGACCAAAAAACGATAGTGACGACATGTTGTTGCTATATGTCATCGCTAAAAGCTAAAACTTTTATTTATTTTTTACCATAAAAACAGATCTGGTTAACTCTTATCCTCAAAACCCTTATACACACAAACTCTTATCCTCACACCATCACATTCACCACCACCACCACCACCCGGTTTTGTGGCTTATGTAGATGGAGCTATGTGAATCTTTTAAGTGTCCATGTAGAAGAGGAAATGTAGTACAGAGAAAATCACATCAACCTCAAAGTCGTGGTAGACTTTTTCTATGCATGTCCTTTTTCAAAAGCGAATAACTATAAACTTTTTATTTATGTAATATATAAATGATTTGGTTGTTAAAAAGACTTATTTTTTTAATGATTTCCTTACTATGTAACAATAAACAAAAAGATTATGGATGTGGATATTTTATATGGAAGGACGAGCATTGTCTCCGTCTACCACGTTCTTCTCTATTCTTCTTAAGAACCTTCAACACCTCCAAGTTCTTCTGCGGGACCTTCTGGATCTGCACCAAGTCTGGAAACGTAGAGTGCTCAAATTGCAAGTTCTTGACTCTAAAGATAAAGATATTGGAGGCAACACTAGATCTGAAAAAGCATCCCGAGAACATCACATGTTAGTATGTTGGAATACTTTATGAGCTTTTAAATGACATAGAAAAACTTGGTATGGAGTAGTTTTTCATTTAGCTTTTAAATGACATGGAAAAACTTCACTAGTTTTTCATTTGTCCTATCTACTACCGGCGTCCGGCGGAGCAATGATCTTCTGTTTTTTATTTGAATGTGTTAATGATTAAATTCAACAATTTGGAATGATATTTTAGTTATTTATGCTCGATTTAGTTAACTTTCAAGTTAATTTGATCACTGGTTAATGAGATCATGTTCACTTTTGAATCATTTTTAATCATTTAAATAGTTTATAATTAATCTAAAGTATTTTTAAATCATTTATATTGAATTTAAATCATTTTTAAATTATTTATAATTAACTTAAATACTTTATAATTAATTTAAATTATTCTATATCATTTATAATTAATTTAAATTTATTTAAAAAAAACTTTTAATTAATTTAATCATTTATAATCAATTTAAATTTATTTAAACTATTAAATTAAATCACCTAAACCTAAAATGACGACTTTTAGCGACTACATGTCATCGCTATAGGTTTAGAAAGTAAATGTTCCTCCGGCAGGAAATAAAATTTTCCATAGCTGGGTAAACCGTGTTGTTGCTAAAACCTATAGCAACTACATAGTCGTCGTTATAGGTTTTAGTCCAAGTGAAAATATTTCATATCACTCGTTTTTGTCGTCTAGCTCACCTTTAGTGCCGACTTAGCGACGACATGTCGTCGCTAAAGGATTTGATCAAAGACGCGGCCATGGAACTGACTATTTTGTTGTGTAGCGGACCTTTAGCGACTACATCAGTAGTGGCTAAAAGTCGCCCATCGCGAAACGTAGAAAATGACGTAGTGACCATGATACCATTTGTTACAACCCGGTAATTTGAGACTTAACATGTTACGGTTAAACATGAATCAATGAAACTAGAAACCGGTTTAGTTTATGTGAGATTTTATTTTGGAATATTGTTACTTGATACTTGAATTTGCCCCGTAGAACTTGAGTTTGAGCACAATGCGAGTCGGAACAATTTAATGTAACTAGAAGGGTACCCGCGCAATGCGGCGGCGGGTACCCAATGACTATTTTTATGGCGAACAAATGTTTTTCATGTGACTTTTTAAGCGCAGTAAGCCGACTAACATTTTTTTTTTGATTTTTCTTAACAATTACAAAATAATTCAAATACATTTTAAACATTACAAATAAAACTTCAAATAAAATGACTAAACTACTAATCCATCATCACATTTATCATACCAACCCATGTATATTTGGATAAGCCCATTAATGGTCTAGATTTTCGAATAGTCCAACTACTAATTCATCAACACATTTACTACATGATGATGATGATGGATTAAATGGGCCGTTACAACTCACAAGTAAATGGGTTTTATGAATATTAAAGTTGGCACAATTGAAGACATTTTTACATTTGAAGGTTGGCTTGTTAATTTCAATTTCCTAATAAAGAAATGTTTTTGGTCTTAAAAATTTTTAAGACTTTTAAATATAGATGTCCTAAATACATTATAAGGTATAATAGAAACATTTCATTTTGACGCGCTAAACGAATATAGACATATTTATAACCATTTTTAACAGAAAAATAATTTTGAAAACATTGATGCAACTTAGAACGGCTTACGAACACGTTTGCTACGCTAAACGAGCCGAGAACTATTTTATCAAAAGTTTTACAAAATTACACAACAAGTCCTTGTGATAAAATATCGGCCGCACCCTAAATTTTTGAGAAATGGCAACTTTGGCCCTTGTGGGGATATAACAACACACCCCCCATCATCCTCATTTACACAAACCCTACATCCTATCCCTCCACGCTACCGCTACCACTACCACCACCACCACCACCACCACCACTGCTTACGCACCGGGTAACACCACTACCGCCCACATCACAGCTATCACCATCCACCCTCACCTTTACTTCATGGTGGTGAACCTATTTTGAAGATCCACGCGCCTTCAACCCCCGTACCGCCACCATTCACGTACCGTCCTTGTGGTTTATTGTAGATCTGTAGGTAAGAAGGTGAGCCACACCGATTCACACCTTGTGTGACTCGGTGTGAATCAAAAGCACGTTTTAACGAGTTAGTTTTAATAATAATGATTTGGTTTGGGATATAAACGAATGGGATAACTATTTTACGAACTAAAAACAAATAAAAATGGTTTGGTATCAAGCTTGTGGTCATGGTTTAGCGTTTAAATTTGTGTTTGGATGTGTTGTCATGCGTACGAGAAAGGGATAAGCTCGACCGAGCTTATTATGAGCTTATCTGATTATTTAGTTTGGTTGTGTACTTATTTTTGGTCCGTTTGGAATACCTGGTAACTCACGGTTGATGTTTTAGCCGAGACCTTTGGTCTCGACGATGTTATGCTTTTGGTCCGTTCGAATATTTAGTCATGAGAATCCTAGCTGAGACCATAAGGTCTCGGTGATAGTTATTTTAATCATCTTTAGGTTGTGACAGATTGGTTTGCATTTGTGTGGATTTTGGATTTGGAAATGATTACGGGTTAATATTATTGTTATTGGTCTGTTTAAGTTTTCTTTTGTAAGTGGCTTGGTTCAAGCCGAGACCCCGTGATCTCGGCAAGGTGAGTAACATGTTTGACCGGTTGGTTGTAGCAGTTATGGACACTAGACGAGTACCCGTGCATAGCAACGGGATTTTATAGCGACAGATAGTTTATTGATAAAAAAAAGTTTGAAGATTTGGAAATTAAATATAATGTTTTGAAACCCGGTTTGACCCGGGTGGTTCAATTGGTTGAACCGTTCCGGTCGAAAAACGGGTTTGAAGCATCCCGATCAACCTGGTTTGTGTTTTAATTGGTTGTATTTAATTTGGTAGATATGTTTTTAATTAGTTGTACAATGTGAATAAATCATTGTACTTTTAAGTAATGGATAATGTTACCCGGTTGGACCATGTTGAACGTTCAACCGGTTGAACCGTTCCGGTCGAAAAATTGGTTGATTTAAACCGGGTCAACTTGCTAGGTTGGGTCGAAAATGGGTCAAATCAAACTGGGTCAACCCGCCGGGTTTGAAGCGTCTCGGGTCAACACGATTTGTGTTTAAATTGGTTGTATTTAATTTGGTAGATGTGTTTTAATTTGGTTGTATAATGTGAATAAATAATTGTACTTTTGAATATTGAGGTGTTTTAATAATAGTATTAATTACGTTTCACTTTCTCTCTCATTTGATTATTGTTGAAATCTCAACATTTCACTTTTGACAATTTTTCTATTACGATGGTTTTGAATTAGAACTCAAGCCATGGGATTTAGTCGTGGTCGAGAGGATTTATTTGTGAGGTTATAACTTGGATTTGAATAAATCATGATGTTTGGCCAAGGCGTGTGTTAGCCTAAAATGGACATTATTACTTGGATATGGTTGATGCATTGACTAGTTGACCCGGTTTATGACCAAGGAGTTGATATGGAATTGTGACTCGAAATGGAAATATAACTCGTGACTTGCGGACGTGATAAAAATTATAAGAGAATATGTAATAAATACGCTTATTTGAAATATTAATTTGCAAATGCTAATTTGCTAACTATTTTGAGACTACAAAAGGGAGATTTATAATATAACAAGTTAATTTTTGGAAAAGAGAATGAAGGAGACATAAGGGTTATTAAACGTTTTGAGGCACATTTATCCTAGGATAGCATATTCAAATTGTTTGAAATACTTGGGATGGGGTACATTATTATTAGCATAATTCAAATTGTTTGGAATGACTTGGGATCGGGTTCATTATTATTGACCCGAGGGTATTTATAATGAAAATATGACTCGGAACGGATAATACTTGGTGACTTTACTTATATTGACCCGAAGAAAGAGATAATAAATTTTCCATTAAGGAATTGTAACTAACAAATTTTTATTTGTTATTTAACACAAACTATTACACAAAAGTGATTTTTAAAGTATACAAGTTAATTATATTTTTATAGGAAACACGAAAGTTATTTGACATTCCGAGGCACATTAACCAGAGGATACCATACGTGGATCTCGAGATATTTGCAACACCAGAATTGAAGCGTAAACAATAATATTTACAACTTTTGTTATATAAACATGTTTGGGAAGTAATGAAGTCGTTCGACTTGAAACGCTTTATAAACAAATGAGCCATGACAAATGTTTGTTTTAATATATAAACAACGATATTTTATGAAATCAAATGGGATTATGGGAATATATCGATGACTACCAATCCTTCAGCTACTTGGTGTGTTTGTTATGTGTGATCCTTGTGATTTATTTCCATCGTCACTCCTTGATTTTTGGCATGTTTTCTGCGATGATTCCATTATCGTCACTTGTTTTGGCGTGTGTACACTTGAGTCAGCGTCTTTTCACCACTACACGAACGATGATACCAAACACTTATAAAAGGGATAAAACGAGACTATTTTTAGAAACGGAACTTGATCATTTTGGAAATGGAATTGGATTATTTTGGGAATAGAAATAGTTAACTATTGGAAACTGTTACACTTTTTGGAATATACGTTAAGACCAGTTTTATATTATTATGTTGTGCAGAGTCCGTTGTGCCGTGTTGTCATAGTTGCTGTTGTGATACACTAGCCTTGAGCATTGTGATGTACTACTGTTTGGTTTACTGTGCTATCCTACTCCTGATATTGTTGTGTTATTGCATTGCTGGACTGAGGTGAGTTTTTTTAGCCCTACTTTACATATAACTGTTTACTGAAACTTTAGGGGAGAAAACATGCAAAACCGTTTTGACGGACCTACTACTGCTTTTTGATTTGCTATAACTTGTTGACTGGCTAAGGTCAAATATACCTAGGGCCCTACTGTGACTGTCAATATGAGAGAGGGCTCGGTGCTCTATTATATTGATGCTGGATTGCTTGTGTTTGTTGACATTATGTGGATTATGTGATTTATATTTAACTTAGTCCAATGTAACAAATTACTGACTAGGTCCACTTTTACAAACTGCTTAAACCTACGAACTTACCAGTGTTAGCTGACCTTTTTAGCATGTTTTCTCAGGTAATTAGCGATGATGTTATGTATTTACTACCTGTTTGGAGGCTTGGAAAATGGGCATGATTGAAGGATCAATTGGCACTTTGATAACTGTTGGGACCTACCGTTATGTTTACTTTGGGTGTACTTATGTATTTTTGGGATAGTTGTAAACTTTAATTATTGGTTTGAAAGTTTTATTAATGGATGACATATTTTCGTTACCCTATGCTTGTGTTGTGTACCAATCCTGGTAGTACCTCAAAACTTTGATTCAGACTTCTGTTGTACCAAATTCTAGGGGTGTTACACCATTCCAACTTCAAATTAAAGTATAATAACAAGGAACCATGCCTAACTTAATTGAAAGCATTCCAACTTAAACTAATTACTAAAGTGAACTCTATTCCTACACTCATTACAAGAAGAGAATATTTTTATTCATTTTACGAAAATGAACCAAAAGTACACAGACACCATATTTTTATTATTCTTACTTGAACCAAGAGCACTTTGATAGAAAGCACACTTCAATTTTATGATGCACCTCCTTACTTCTTTTTGTTACTCGAGTTACTAGTTGCACTTCGTTTGAACACAAGTGTTTTTTGTCTTTAGGTTAGGGGCACTTGGTTATATAAGTGCGCCTTTTGCTATTTACGTTTATTTATTTATCTACTTATTTCTTTAGTAAGGGGCACAAGAGGTGAGGTGAGGTTAGGGGCACTTGGTTACTATAGGTGCGCCTGGTTTCTCTTGGTTTTTACGTATTTTTTTTGTCTTTAGGTGAGGGGGAACAAGAAGTGAGGGGCACACTTGCTATAGGTGCGCATAGTTTCATGTTTCTTTTGGTTTTACATTTTAATTTTTTTTGTCTTTAGGTGAGGGTCACAAAAGATGAGAGCACACTTGTTATAGGTGCGCTTGGGTTTTGTTTTGTCTTTTAGTCACTTATTTTGTCTTTTAGCTAGGCGCATAAGAGGCGCATATGAGTTTTGAGTGCACCTAAACATTTAAAATTGAAAACCGGTGCCTAGTTTATAGAGCTTTGATTTGCCACGTCATACATCTAACGAATAGTTGAAAGAAAGTTTAGTAATATAAATGTGCTCCATCCTGTTTGGTATTTTAGTATGATAAATTGTTCACTTACGAAATTTTCTCTTCCAACTTTGCAAGGTTGAAGTTGAGAAGAATGTTATAACTCTGGTAAGTGGTAGGATTGCAAAAGGAATGAGTTGGTCTATTCCAACCAAGTGGGAACACAAGTACATAGTTTTGATTTCTGTAAAAATGCTAAATTCATGTAAGAGTAAACTAGTTACAATACCCGTGCACGCATGGTTTTTTTTTTTTATTTTTTTTTATTTTTTTTTATTTTATATATATTTGTTAATATTAAATTTGTTTATAGGTTGTAATTATAGTTTTTTAGTTATGTTATGTCTCGTGGTAAAAGCTCAAATGCACATATATACTAAATTATATTATTTTTGTGATGTTATAACATTTATGGTTTCTTTGTACCATGTTGCACTTTTAATCCTCGAAAGGGAATTGCCATGAATCTGTTAAAAAATTTACGATATAATAGTGATAAATATAGATGAGTTTATACTTTTCCATGCACGAGGTTTGCCTAGGTTTTAAATTAAAGACACTATAAAAAATTTAGTTTAAATAAGTATAAATTGCTCAAAGACTAACATATTATTTTCCAATTTTTGTTACTTAGTTGCATCAATTGCATCTCAAAATCCCAGATGCTTCCGGCAGTTATCTTTGGTATCTTTTTTCTACGATACATAACCAAATGTGAGAAGCAAGTTGACATTCAAATCCAAAAACATAGCTTACTTGATTCATATTACTTGAACAAGAAAAAAGTTGATGAATTGAATGCTAAAACAACTAAAAAAGTTAGTAGCCAAGTCTTTCATTACTGCACCTATTTGGATGATGCCTAAAGGTTGACAACCATGCTTACAAAGTCTAAACTAAACATTACTGACCAAGAGAAGTAGTTGTGTTAACTAACCTAAGAATCGATCACTAAATTGATATTAAAATGTGAGCAAAAAAGACACACGGGCTTTTGGTATTAAAGAAACTAATTAGGGCCTAACCACTGTTGCGTCGCCACCAAATACACCATCTGGTCATGCACAAACACATCAATTTCAAAAACCATGGAATGCAACGTTTATATTCATACAACTGCCACCAACATATCACATAAGATAATTATTAACAAACGTAAACTACAAAAACGAACGTTTAAATATAGCTAGAATGAGCTACTAAACAATGTCATAACAGACTTTTTATACAAAGACATTTAGTCACCCTTTTGCTGTCATGCTTTTGGAGGAGCATTTCGAGAAGCCCTTTCATCCAGCAGAACAACAGGGGCAAACCTCTGATGTTAACCTTTTGACTCAATCATGAGAACTATTATGAATCTGCAGTTAATTACTTCTTTGTGCGAGTGTTTTGATTGTTTATTCAAGTTGGTTATTTGATCATTTGATCATCTGACAGTGATATAAATAATTTTGAATATTCCAAATGGTTATCTAAAATTTTCAAAAAGCATCATCAGTTATAATAAACAATCCCAAACACCACCTTAGTCTTATTTGAATCCTTCTTGTAATTTTAAGAGCTTTGCATGGAACAGGGAGCATGTTCATACTATGTGTGGGAAATTACTCTCGTTTAAGTAATTTGAATCTAAAGGCTAAAAGAAAGAATGAAGTTAAGAAGTTTACCTCAAGATTAAAGGAAGACATCTTTGCAATATCTCCTTGTACCTCGGCCACAGCTACTGCACAAACCTTCACTCCTTTTTTCTAGTAAAAATTAAAAGATAAAACTTAAAAAGTTGTAAGCTATTGAGAATACACTTTGGGAACATGTATACTACTGGCCCGTTTATATTTTAGCTAAATCTTCAATTTGACCCACTTTGACAGATACAACCTAAATTGACCCTTAGTTATACAAACTAAATAAGAACAATTACAATAAATAAGAGTAAAAACTAACATGCAAGAGCCATAAAATAGGTTTGAGAAATTATCCCAAGGTTTAAATGTGCACAATAAAGGATCCTGCAAGGTCTAATAAAATGGAAAACCGAAAGAACAAATAAAAAACTTAAGTAACAATGCATTATAACTGTGATTATCATTTATCAAATCCACATGTTTGAAATTGTACAATATTGAGACACATAAGAGAGACTATCTTAACTTTTATATTCACTTTACCTTTGTCTGGAGTGATTTTTTGAAGAGGTGTAATTTTCATTATGATACCTACAAACAAAAGTAGATTAGATGTTTTTATTGAGTAACAGCACATAAATAAGATTTTTGAATAAATTTAAATATGTATCTACAAAGATGAAAAAGAAATCCTGATGAATAAGATGCTTATTATATATAAATCAATGTTTTTACAAAGATAGAAAAAAAAAGAAAACTGCTGATTTGTTGAGTTTTGTTGAATGATCTGCAGATAGCTTTGATAAAAAAAAAATCGCTAGAATAAAAAAACTTGATCAGTCAATTGAGTTTATATAATGCTTCAGGTTGGTTTATATAAATTATTAGATTTAGAATTGTAATACGATATAAATTGGTGTTGTATTACGAAATCTGGGTTTTTTTTTTTTTTATTTTATTTTATTTTATTTTTTTTTAAAGGAATTACAATTTACTCCAAGAAAATGTAAAAAAGTTTTTAGACAACACAAGCTTAATAAAATTAAATGCGGCTTATCAAGCCATGGCCATCATTCATATTCACTTCTATGTCAAATGGTTTCAAAAAATGTTTAAAGATCAGATGAAGATACAGTTTCAACACATTACCGGTAGACATAGAGCCAAATCCGCCATCCTTGGTACTCAAGTGACGGTGAATCTTTTGCTACTATGAATATTAGAAGTGCTTCTTATTTAGTTATTAATTGTCCCTGTATTTTCTTCTGGTCCTGAAATATTAAAAAGAGCCATCTCTGGTTACACATTTTGCTCCCTAAAAATCTTAAAGCAGGTAATACCATTATGCGTTATCATCATACCTAACCGGTAATGAATGTACCGCCCGACATTGTATATGTTAAGGTCGATCTCTAAACAACACTATCATGTGTATTTAAAAAATAAAGCATCAAAAGTCATCTCAAAACATGCTTCATATTTGGAGATTTTTTTGTAGCATTTGCTCATAATATTTCATATTTGGAGACTTACTATTAATGCTCAGGACATATAATATTTTATTATATAAGCCACAACTACAAATGTCGATACTCATATGAATGAGTGATTTTTCGGTATTTTAACTATTATTAACCAAACACGAATGATTGTATAATCGAAAAAGAATCATCCAAATTAACAACAATCATTCTAAGGTTAGCAACATGTACAATTCTTGATCAGCTTGTAATCCAACTTATCATTCCAAAATCCACTATTCCAGTAATCCGTGTTCATTCCAAATTTTCTACACCTAACTTTTGTATACCTTATGTGAAATTTTTATCAGTAATCGGGTTGAATTCTATGAGGTTTAGGCCTAGCTATAATGTTGCAAGTGCTAACGCAAGTTTAAATTTCCATCACAAGCGAAGGAAGTACTATGTTAGATAAACCAAAGAAACCTTGAGCATAAGAGGTTTCGACAACCATAGCTTGTAACAAACTATGGTAAAGCGAATGAATTCAAAGCCAAACAGTGCGCTTTGGTCCAAACCATATCTATTGGGGTTGGTATTAGACTCGGTTTTGTGCAATTCAACAAATTCGTATCACGTACTCTATGATTGCCATTAACGTTTCCAAGTACATCGGAGATACTGATTGGTATCCTTCCTGTCATGTTTTGGGGTCAACTGGACATGTCTATTGAACAATACAAATAAAGATAGCCATAGCATATCTAATAAACTAAATCAATAAAAGTGTATAATCAGTGTTGTTTACTAATGAAATTGAACATTAAAAAAATATATGAAAATTAAGTACCTTAAATTAATGATACTGATGGTATGAATGTTCTATTTGGGGTTATACTTTGTGATTTTGTACCGCATCAAAATTAGAGAAGCTAATAATAGCACATAAAAGATTCTTCAACTAAGCTGGGAATATGATTTTCCAATTTTATAAAAAGGTTTCTTCCTTTTTTTCAAAGGAGGCTGGTAGTTCGAAGTGATGGTGATTATTTTGTGTTGTTGGAATATTGGGTGGTGGTGTCGGAGTCCCGTGTTTCTTTTAATAATTTATATTTTTTTGCCTCTAATTATGTAAAAATAACATTGAGGCCCATGTATATTTACAGTTTTTGGGCACATGTAAATACAAAAACATTTTTTCAAAATTTTTATGATAAATTAGGAAATAATTAGGTTTAAGTTATTTTAAAAATCCAAAAACAAAATCAATTAAAAAAAATACCAAATAAGGTATGATTTGATTATTTTGAAATGAAAAATCCTCGCTATGAGTTTTGTTTTATTAGGAAAAAAAATTACACAAATGATCCATAAAGGGCTTTATTTTATTTATTTAATTTTTTCTTTCTATTTTTATCAGAGTATGATTAGCTCGGCTGCTAACAGTTTCGGAGTCCATTGAACTTGTATCATGCCCGTCGAGTTCTACACTTATCCTCACATTGCGGAATCCTATAGTTGAACCATTTGTAACGAGGAGTGTGTTTAATTAGGTAAGTCGTTGTAATGAAAGTGATGCACATAGTTTAAAAATGTATGAATTTGAAGTTTAACTTTTATTTATTTATTTATTTTGTTCGTAAAAATTCAGCAAAGGATACCTTGGAGTCTTATTAATCATGTGCATCAAGCACCACGCCCTAGAATGGACGATCAACGCGAGAGCCGAGTGGGGATGTTTCTGCTAACTTGGATTACCACATAAGTTGCTTTGGGTCCACAAGTGTTATGCGTATGATAAGGACATACAAGTTGCCTTATAACCGATCATTTTCTAGATTTTTTTATTTTTTTATTTATTTTTTTCTAGCTTAAAATAGACGGGTTACCTTGGCAACTTGCACTACTCAATCTTGTGTCGCCATGTGTCCGACACATATTTTATCAAAATAGACCATTTGTCCTATTATTATACTAAACTAGACCTGTTACCCTATAACTCATCACAGTTGCCCTATGACTCATCACCTCAAAATCAGCAAAGTCACATTTGTCACTTACTCGTTTGAGTTGCCCAACGTGGCAGTTGCCCGCGGTCTAGTTTCGGCTCACCAAAAAAATGATCTTGAAAGTGATCAGTAATAGGACAGTTGGTCTACTTCGGGATTTTCTCATAAAAGACAATGACATTAGTTTTCTTTCTAGCTTTGAATTAAAACATTGCGTTTGGTACCTTTGAATTTAGTTTTGTATTTGGTTTGGTAATTTGAATAAAGTTTCAGCTTTGTCGACTTTGTAATTTGTTTAGTACTTTGATTACCAACAATTGGTATAAGACTAAGTTCGTTTAGCATGAAGAAGAAAAATAAAAAGAGAAAAAACTGGTTCGTTTGGATTGAAGTTGGATTGTTTATGGTTCGAAGAATCATTGGTGAAATTTTGATAGGCTATTGTAATCGTACTTTTGATTCGAAGAATTTTTGGGTTTGTTCCTATTTTGAAAATTTGGGTTTGTTCCTGGTTTAGATCGATCAATTTGAAGGTTTTGGAGTTTTATTTTTCATAGGTGGACTAGTTATAATGCCCGCGCACGCGCGAGTTTTTTAAAAGATTTTTTTGCAATATATTTTTATATATTAAAAAACAAATAATTTAATCTTTGTTTTGTTTTGTTTGATTTATGATTTTTAATTATAGTTTTTTATTATTAAAGATAATCATTTAAACAGTTTAATTCTATTATTAGTTGCTTTTTATCTATATTTTTTGTATTTATCTTCTACTTGTATAGTATATCAACAAAACGAATTTATAAATTTATAAATTAAAAAGTAATAATTCAATTATTACCTAATAAGGAAACATTATTTTTTTCGAAATACGAAAGTCCCCACTTGAGGTTTATTTTATTATATAAAAAAGATTTGTTGTTTGGGCTTTTGAATTTTAATTGGGCTTTCGTAAAATTGGGCCAATATATGTGGAGACTTACATTAGTTAATACTCCCTCCGTCCCATAATAAGTGTCCACAATGGAATCTTGAAATGTCCCAAATTAAGTGTCCATGTTGTATTTCAACCAATGAGAAAAAATTTTAGTGGGTAAAGGTGATATTTGATTGGTGGAAAGTGTAGTTAGTGGGATTTCCTTAAATTTTGTGTAAATGGAATATGGACACTTAATATGGGACGGAGGGAGTAGTCAATTTGTTACATGAATTTGAAAGCTTTTGTTTCTTGGTTGGTCACAAGATTATGAATTTTTGGAAAATGTTTGGAATAGATTTTGGGTTGATTGATTTGTTGGTTTTTGAGTGATAGTTTGTTTGAAGACTAACCTATGATAGATTATTTGTGTATTTGTATTTGAATTTGGACCATAATCTTTATTACATAAGTGGGTTATTAGAATTATTATCTGTATCATATTTGGGGTGTCTGAATTATAAGAGCCCGGTTGTCAGTTATTTTTAACTTGAATTTGTTTGACAGTTTGATAATAAGTTTGAAGTTGGACCGTAATACATATCAAATAAGTAGTTCATTAGAATTTGAATTCGATATTTGAAATTTGTAGATTGATTTATTCTTGAACACTTGATTATAGTCATTTGGATTTTAATCAATCATTTGGAATTTGTTAGTTTTGAAAATTTTGATCTTCGTTTGTTGGTTTTTAAAGCCAGTTGCCAAGATTTGATTGTCCTTTCTAAAGATTGTTTGAGCTTATTTGTTCGTTTGGTTGCCCGTTTTAAATTTGCGGGTTAACGTTTGATTGTTCATTTTAAAGTCATCATCGTTTGTTTTGGATCGGATTTGTTTTAGAACATTTTGGGAATCAGTCATTTGTGTCGAATTAGGCTAGTATCTATAGTGTATGAAATTTTGAATTTGGTTTGGAATGTGTGGAGGAGTTCAAGTCATGGTAGAAATTGTTAACAAAATGACTTAAACTTTAAGGTTTGTTTGGTAAATTTTGTTTTAGATAAATATTTAGTTTTTAGTAAGTTTTCTAATTTGAGTCGGTTTAAAATTTAACAATTAAGTCATTAGTTTCTTATAAACAGTGGATCAATTACATTAGTTTTCTTTGTACATCTTATATTATATAAAGCTTAAGTAGCCTTATAAAAGTAAATGGGTCATAATAAATGTCCCAATAATTGATTCTATCATATGAAGCCTTCAACATTGATTCCAATCAACTCAAACATCTCAACTAGTATGTGTACATTGATTTTAAGCAACACAAACATCACAATTAATAGTGGTTAGTCTTTTTACATTCTCGTCCATGAGTTACAAATATTTTATCAACTATATAATGTGTCAAAAATCACACACGACAAACCACAACTTCCTCCACACCGTATGCACATTGGGCTACAACTTATTATGGTGGTAAAGTAAGCATCATATTGTCTTACTTATTTAGCATATTTTCCACGAGTGTTTTGTGTGTGTAACAATGTAGGACATAAAGATGGTGCTTAAGAGGTTTGGTAGTAACATCATCTTCTCTAATGGTTTAAGAGATCCTACACATCGTTGTTGAAAGTAATATAATATGGATGAATGATTTGATTGCTTGATTACAATTACATCGTATCTATAAATAGCACTAGACAGAATATTCTAGACTCCGGCTTGGGCTTAAGCCCGTTACATATTACACACTAACACTCCCCCGCAGTCCGAGCGGCGAAATCGCGAAAGCTCGGACTGGAGAGTAAAAGCTAATAAACAATAAAGGAAAACTAATAAATAATTGTTAAAGAAGACGTTTGACAGCAAGCGGAAGCACATCTTCAAGCAGCAGCGGACATAAAAATGAAATAAACCGAATAAACCAAAGTATCCGAACCAAACAGAATAAACCAAAGTATCCTGACTAAACGGGATAAACGATAGTATCCCTTACCAAATAGGATAAACCAAAGTATCCTGAATAAACGGGATAACCCAAAGTATCCCCTACAACTAAAACGGGATAACCCAAAGTATCCCCTATAACTAAAACAAAGATAGAAAAAAAAAAAATAAAATAAAAAAAAAATAAAATAAAAAAAACGAAAGTTTCTAAAACTTCAACCCCCAAAGAACCTTCCGAACAAACGGGGCGTGTTTTTCCCTAGAAAAACATAAAGATACACATTTTTTTTTTTATCATTTTTTTTTCGTGTGGTTTATTTTAGTGGAGCAGTAGTGAAAGTCGTTGGGATATTGATGGTTTATTAAAGTGGCCAAAAACAGATTGAGAAATAATAAGCCAAACAACCTCATCACCAACCAGATCTCCACCACGTTCAGTCAACACCGGTTGGTCCCAAATCCACCGCCTCCGCCATTTTTCTCCGCCGTCACGTGATTAACAATTGTGTGGATTTGTGACCTTAGCACAAATCACCAACACAAAACAACATGATTAACTGGAGTGATTTGAACGGTAGGGATGGTTATTTGTTTGGCGATTGAAGGAACGATTTGTGTTTTGTATATATGAGGAGATAAGAATATGTGTGCTCTGGACCGTCGGCCGAAGCCGACGGCCGGAAAAGAAAATTTCAATTGGCGGTTGTTTTAGGTTGTTGGGATGATGGACCTTATTGAAGGAATCAAAAGAAGCAAAGTTAACATAGAGGAAACAGAAAATCGTGATGGAGAGAACCTCCGGACCGCCGGCCGAAGCCGACGGCCGGAGAAGAGGCTGTTTTGTTTTAGGGTTTTAGTGAATCGAATAGTTTCTGACTCGTGATACCATGAAAGTAATATGATATGGATGAATGATTTGATTGCTTGATTACAATTACATCGTATCTATAAATAGCACCAGACAGAATATTCTAGACTCCGGCTTGGGCTTGAGCCCGTTACATATTACACACTAACAGTTGTCTTATCAATTAAGTGGAACATGCACGAACATTTTCAATTTGATTGAAAATGCAATATATTGATTAACTATATTTAAGTTACTAACGATAAACCATATCTAATTGTTTTTGCAGCGCGTCAAGAAGCATTAAAAAAAGAGATCGAGAAGTCACAAAAATTGTGTCAAGAACAAAACATGCAAAAAGGCCAATGAACAACAACGACAAAGACAACAACAACAAGAACAACATCAACAAGAACAACGCCACGGCCACCGGTGGAATGAATACTTAGCATTCATATTAATAGTACGTTACAAATTAAACATGCAATATTTTACTTCATGTAATATCGATAAACGGGCTAATACTATTGATTCGTTAGCTAGTAAGTTTATTGAAAATACTGTGACGTGCATTCAATTTTTAGTCAATAATTATTACTACACTTTGTTCGTGCATTTTAATATTTTTGCTCTTAATATAGTTTTTTGTTTTACGGTGTGTTAATATCACTTTCTTAATTAAACATCTTGGAATATTGCGTGATTTTGATATTTGATATGACTGTGTAAATTATGTCGATGTTACATATTGTAAATGGTAGTATATAATAAAAATATCTTCTCACTATAACAATGAGAATCTTCTAAATCGAATAAGTATATAAAGGAGAAGAAAATTGTGTTTAGTTAAACGTCGAGTCTATTGATTTATTCGAGCGAGTTTATGATTCGGACTTGGGTCATTGGATCTGACTTTTTATTATACGAGTTATAATTTATACTCTTGAATATACTAATTACTTTAATGTTTTATGTTTTTATAGTTTTGTTAAAAAGGAAATTTATTTTATAGAAATAATATCATTTATTTGAACAACGAAGTCCGTCTTTCACAAAAAATGAGAGTTTCAAACATGAACAGAAAATTAGTCCCGAGCATTATGAAAAAAACAATTAGATCCAACATGTGTGCATTGCATAGGTTCTGAGGCAGTCCAAACCTTTGTTCATCGCACGGGGATGAATATACAAGGTCTCCAACATTAATGTCATCGCTTCATATTTAAAATAATTTATGTAACTTATACATATTAAAAAAATTACATGTGAAGAGACTCTTTTTAATATAACATCTTGAAAAAACTCTCTTCACATATACTCTTTTAATGTCAATAAACTATTGTTGTATATTTGGGCTTCACCATCATACTAACAACCCGACAATTTACACAATTATTTTCGCACGGGTCTTGTGGCAGCCCAAGTTGTTTATGACCAAAATTAGTGGCAAACATAGTTTTTGACTCGACCCCAATTAAAACTGACAGAAATAAAGGCACCAACATTTTTCATGCCATGCTAACAAAAGTTGTGGTAACATCACAACTTAGGAACTTATTAACCAACAAAAGTTGTGGTAACATCACAACTTAGGAACTTATTGTCAATAAACTATTTTAAATGTGTACCATGCTTAGAAAAGGTGTGATACAATCACAATTTAGATATATAATGATGAAAATAAGTGTCGAAGCTTACATGTCAATAAACTATTTAAAATGTGTGTCATGCTTAGAAAGGGTGTGATACAATCACAACTTAGATATATAATTACGAAAATAAGTGCCGAAGATTACATATTAGTTTTATATCAAAATATAGGGATGTTACAATTTTGAGAATAAATACAAAATCTAAACTTTATAAATAACTACTAATATGTCATAAAAAGTTTAAATATAATGTTACAATCTTGAGAATAAATACAAAATATAAACTTTATAAATAACTACTAATATTTCATAAAAAGTTTAAATTTAAAATTTACCGATTAACTAAGGTAATACTTACAAAAGTCTAATAACGAAAAAAATTACTGCACATTACACTATGACCGATTAGATCATAAAAAAAGTTATAAGTTATCTTTAGTTTTATATCAAAATATAGGGATGTTACAATTTTGAGAATAAATACAAAATCTAAACTTTATAAATAACTGCTAATATGTCGTAAAAAGTTTAAATATAAAATTTACCGATCAACTAAGGCCATACTTACAAAAGTCTAATAACGAAAAAAATTACTGCACATTACACTATGACCAATTAGATAGAGCCCGTGTGCAACGCACGGGTCTGAATTACTCGTTTGAATTAAAACATTGCCTTTGGTACCATTGAATTTATTGGTTCGATAATTTAGATAAAGCTTAAGAGTTTGTCAAATTTATAATTTGTTTAGTACTTTGATTAACAATAAGGAATAACGTCAAATATGGAAAAGCAAAAAGTTTCTAAGTTGTGACAAAAAAAGACAAGCTATTATTTCAAGCAGTGTTTTAAAACCCGGTTTAATCCGGCCGGTTGAACCGGTTGAATCGAGACCCAGTCGGGTGATCGGAAGGCGGTTTTGAGCAAAAAAACCAATTGAACCGTCGGTTAAACCGTGGCCCGGTGACTCGCCCGGGTCAATTAAAAAACCAGGTTTCAAAACATTGATTTCAAGTACTTCACAACAAATCTTATATACTAAAAGGTTAAGTAGCCTTATAAATGTAAATGAGTCATAATAAATGTCCCAAGAATTGATTCTAACATATGAAGCTTTCAACATTGATTCCAAGCAATTCAAACATCTCAATTAGTATGTGCACATTGATTTCAAACAACTTAAATGTCTCAATTAATAGTGGTTAGTCTTTTTACCTTCCCGTCCATGAGTTACAAATATTTTATCAACTATATAATGTGTCAAAAATCACACACAACAAACCACAACTTCCCCCACACCGCGTGCACATTGGGCTACAACTTATTATGGCGGTAAAGTAAGTATCATATCGTCTTACTTATTTAGCATATTGATTTATATTATTTTATGTAAATTTCACGTGTGTTTTGTGTGTGTAACAATGTAGGACATAAAGATGGTGCTTAGGAGGTTTGGTAGTAACATCACATTTTCTAATGGTTTAAGAGATCCTACACATCGTTGTCTTATCAATTAAGTGGAACATGCACAGACATTTTCAATTTGATCGAAAATGCAATATATTGATTAACTGTATTTAAGTTACTAACGATCAACTATATCTAATTGTTTTTTTCAGCACGCCAAGAAGCATTAAAGAAATAGATCAAGAAGTCACAAAAATTATATCAAGAACAAAACATGCAAAAAGCCAATAAAGAACAACAACAACAAGAACAACAATAACAACAAGAAGAAGAACAACGCCACGGCCACCGGTGAAATGAATACTTAGCATTCATATTAATAGTACGTTACAAATTAAACATACAATATTTTACTTCATGTAATACCGATAAACAAGCTAACACTATTGATTCGTTAGCAAGTAAGTTTATTGAAAATAATGTGAGTCAATAATTATTACTACACTTTGTTGGTGCATTTTAATATTTTTGCTCTTGGTGTAGTTTTTTGTCTTGCGGTGTGTTAATGTCACTTTCTTAATTAAACGTCTTGGAATATTGCGTGACTTTGATATTTGATATGACTCTGTAAATTATGTCGATGTTACATATTGAAAATGAGGTAGTATATAATAAAAATATCTTCACACTATCATCTTAACAATGAGAATCTTCTAAATGGAAGAAGTATATAAAGGAGAAGAAAATTGTGTTTAGTTAAATGTCGGGTCTATTAATTAATTGGAGCGGGTTTATGATTCGGACTTGGGTCATTGGATCTGATTTTTTATTATACGAGTTATAATTTATACTCTTAAATATACTAATTATTTTAATGTTTTATGTTTTTATAGTTTTGTTAAAAAGGAAATTTGTTTTATAGTTCGCTTTTAATAATGTCATTTATTTGAACAACGAAGTCCGTCTTTCCCAAAAAATGAGAGTTTCAAACATGAATAGAAAATTAGTCCCGAACATTACAAAAAAAAAAAAAAAAAACAATTAGATCCAACATGTGCGCATTGCATGGGTCCTGAGGCATTCCAAACATGTGTGCATCGCACAAGGATGAATATAAAGGGTCTCCAACATTAATGTTATCGCATCATATTTAAAATAATTTATATATCCCCCACACTAAACTATTGCTAGTCCCTAGCAATATTTTGAGAAAAACTTGATGGATTTTAAACTCTTTACCAAAAGCCATCACTTCTGGAGTAGCCAGGTGTAAGAACTGTGGCACACCTGATAACCGTGTGATTTTGAGCAAACCACCAGCTGTCAACGGATTTGAGTAGTCTTTACCAAAAGCCGTTTGCTTCTGGACTAGCCAGCTCTTGATGGAATAGTCAACATCTTGGTGAGCTGATTACCAATTATGGATTTTCCACGGCCTTTACCACAAGCCATAATCTTGCGGGCTAGCCAACTCATTTGTTTTCGGGGAGTTGAGGAACCATACAATTTTGGGCAAATTGCAAGCCGTAAACGGATTTGAGTTATCTTTACCAAGAGCCGTTTGCTCCTGGACTAGCCAATCCCTTTTGTCGGTTAGACAAGGCGGACTGATTACCACAAAAATTTTGAAGCACCAGTGAAAATTTTTTAAATTTTTTGAAATTTTGGCTAAAACGGGGGTATTATATAGTAAAATGTGATAAAATTCGCTAGAATAGCGAATACCCCCCACACTTAGCATGAATATTGTCCTCAATATTCAAAATCCCGGCTATTATGCCGACATTTTGAACGTAAAAGGGCAACATTACAAGCTAAGCGTGGAAAACACCATTTTGTTTTTCACTCTTGTAACCATAGCATGGGGGACTCCCCCACACTTAGGGTGAAAACCCTATAAGCATGCTATTGTTTTTGTTTACCGAGTCGCTAGCTTGACTCGACCCCGAATTCATTTGTCCTTGGTGAAGCATGATGTGGAAGAAAGAATCTCAATCGGACTTTCATTCAAGATGTTTGGACAAACATTTGAAGTACGTGAAAGTTCCACACCGATGAGATAAGTATCCGGCTCAAGATAATGATACATGAAAATGTCGGGATCAAATATAGTGTCCTCACTCCCGAAGGAGTGAAGAAGAGGAGAAATCACCTGGTAGGTGAAGGAGAGAAGAGAGATCTGAATAGCAATTAAGATAAGAACTTCCTCCTCAAGAAATGTATATTCAAGTGGAGGAGGCAAGTCCTTAAGCTTGATCTCAGGAAATTTATCAGTTTCCTCAACTGATTGGATTTCCTCATTATGAAGTTGTTCGGGTGGGAGAGGGGGGAATGAATCTTCATTTAACAAACTCTCAAGAAAAAGAATGTCCCCCTCAGGATCAAGATAATTATCATCAACTTCATATGAAATTGAACTATCTTCAGTAAGAAAAGCCTCGAATTCGTCCAGATCATTAACACTTTCCGGAGTAAGTGGATTGATCTGAGTAAGTTCAATCGAAGGATCACGAGTAAGTAAGAATTCTAACTCTCTCAAATCCGCATCAAAGTCAAAGACTTCATTTTCATCCCTTGGTGGGATGGGATCCATATGAGAGAGTTTATCAGCGAACTCTTCAAGACGAAAGTCAACATCAAAGTGGAGAAGTGATGCATCAATAAATTCAATGTCTCCATAAGATAAACAATCATCACTGGAATCAGAGACAGTCTCAATTTGATCATTTGGATTATTAGGGGTGGAAGGAATATCACACATAAGATCAAAAGTCCCCTGTGACTCTCTCGGGATTGGGACAAGGATCTCAACACTAGACTTTATTAATTCGTCCGATTCCTTATTAGGAACAGTGCTAAGATGCTCATCCCCCATGTTCAGAGAGTGAGTGTGAACTTCGGGCGTGATAACAACAGACTGAGGGAGATGAGAGGAGCTAGCATTCATGGAATTTTCAAGTTCCATTTGTTCAACGGCTAGTAATTTCCCCGTCTCATTATTTTCTCCCTGATTTACAATGGGAGGAATCACAAGTGATGAATCTGACGAACCCTTATAAAATTGAAGGATATCAAGGGTGTCTTCAATATCACTATCATCATCACAGTCTAGAAGAGCAGCTTGACGAAATTTGGCACGTGTTATAGCTGCTTGCTCTAAGACAAGTAATTCTTCCCTACTCAATTCGTTTTTAGCCTCTCGTTCCTCAGCAAGTAATTCTGCCATAGATTTCTCACGAGAGTCTCGAAACGGTGTAGTAACCAACTCCTCCTTAAGTTCTTTTAAAATATCAAGAGCCTTTAGTAAAAGGTCTTGCTCGGTTTCTTGAGGAGTTGTGTGAATCATATCGTACTGTGGAGGTGGGTCTGAAAACGAATAGTCGTAATTGTTACAAGGAATTGGATTCCTTGCTTGACAATCCGAACTAGAGTGTGGACCTCCACAGTAATCACAACAGTGAAACTGATGTGGTTGTGGGTGGTATGTGCTAGAGTTATAATTGTGATCAGGAAACTGCTCATAGACAAACATGTTTCCCGATTGACAATCAGAACTGTAGTGTGAACCACCACAGTACTCACAACAGTAAAACTGCTGAGTATCATGGTGTGGTAACTGATGGAATGAATCAGTCGTGTCATGGTAGGAATAGGGATTCTGGTTATAGACAGACCCGTTTCCCGACTCTACCATGCCACAGCTGGGGCAATTGCCACCATTATGAGGATTACCACACCACTGGAAAACCAGAAAGTGTGGATGAGACATAGAAAGAATCAAAAGTCTAGGGAGGGGTAGGGATGAAGAATCAAAGATGTGAAAGGGTAAAGGAGAATGTTTTTGGATTTTTGAAAATACATTTTGTACAAATGATAAGAAAAATGTTTTTGTGTTTTTGTTTTTATGAAAATAGCCTAGATCAATGCTCCGCGGAATATAGTGTTTCCCCGGGTCGTTATGTCCCGACGAGGTGTGAATTGTTAACAAACGGTTATTTGATCGGGTGAAATTGGACAGGTAAAGGTTTTGAGTGATTAGAACTAAGGAATATACTAGAAAATAGCTTAAACAAGCTATTTGAATAAGACAATAAAGTGAGAAAAACCATAAACGATTTAAACCTAAAAACGCGTACGTTACGTTTGAATAAAACGTAAACGTACGAAACAAAAAGTGAAAACGGAAATCTGAAAACACCCAGGGGGTGAAAATGACTTTTTTACAAACTAAAAGATAAAATAAAATTTTTAGAAAAAGAAAATAAATTTTAAACCTAATTAATTATTTAATATTAATTAAATACTAATTATTACTAATTATTAATAATTAAAATACTTAAATACAATATAATATTAATTAAGCACTAGAAAAATGAAAATAAATTTTCTAAAATTATAAAATAACTAAAAACAAGTTTTAAAAATAAAAATATGTATTTTTGTCTTTTTGTGAATTTTCTATTAATTAATAACTAATTAATTACTAATTAACTAATTAAACTATTTTAAATTAAGAAAAATACTAAATGAACAGTAAAAATTCTAATAAAATTTCTAAAATTACTTTACAACATATAAAAGCTAAAAAAAATATAAAAACTAGGTTTTACTTAATAAAAACTAATTATGCTATTTTAAACTAAATATTAATTAATTATTAATAAAACTAAAATTAATTCTAA
The DNA here is from genome assembly GCA_030686995.1 of Artemisia argyi. Lineage (NCBI taxonomy): Eukaryota > Viridiplantae > Streptophyta > Magnoliopsida > Asterales > Asteraceae > Artemisia > Artemisia argyi. The sequence continues at coordinate 44,341,918 of CM060676.1, read as the reverse complement.
TTAATACTAGATGATAAAATAAAAATCTGAAAAAATTATTATAAATACTTTAACTTAAGAGGAAATTAAGAAAAATATAAAAAAGCTAAGTTCTTAATAAAAATATAAAAATGAAAATTAAAATTACATAAAATTAAATAGAAACTATCACTTAAAAATTACTTTTGATTTTCTGGATTTTTCTTTTAGAAACCTACTTTACATCTAAAAATAGCAAACTTTTGTAAAAACAAACTTTTTAGAAACTAAAAATAAGCACAGAATAAGCCAAAAGTCAAGACAGTTGACTTTCATTGACCAAACAAGGAATTGAGCTAAAATGGCTTAAAGTGGGACCCACAATGATTAAGTCTGGTTTAACTGAGTTTAGGGAACATGTGTGAGCAAGTAGAAATCAAAAAGTCCCACAGAATAAGCTATAAAGCCACAAATAAGCACTTGGAATTTTCTAGGAACTCAGAACTGGGACAGATTTCAAGGCTCAAACTAGGTGGGTCCCAGTGGTTCCCAGGTCAAAGCCATGGTCAAAATGGGGTGTGTGGTAGGAGGGGGGTTGTAAGGAACCAAGGTGGGGGCTTGGGGCCCACTGAGTTGGCTGGAAAACCACCACCAAGTGGTGGTGGTGGTGATGGTATCTGCTGCACAGAGCAGATAGCTGTCCTGCAGCTGTCTTTGAGGGTCTGTGGACCCCACAACAAAAATCACAAAAATGCAAGGTAAGCTGATTCCTGAAGCCCTAGTGGTAAACTACAATGTGTGAAAATCTCAGGTTCTAAAACCTAACACATAAATCAAAATAATTCGTCCAATTTTTGGAAAAACTGACTAACTAAAATTTTGACTTTTTACTAAGAACTTAAATTTTGACTTTAATGGAATTTGATCTAATCCTAATGACTAATAATGTTATATTCAGCTATAATAAAACACATTTTAACTACTTTAACTCCTAATGAACTGATTTGAGAGAACTTGATACTAAAATAACCAACAGTGGACAAGCAAAAAGGGTAAAGGTGAACTTTTGACTTTGCACTAAAGAACCTGTGCATTTGAGGGTTTAACTAGGATTTAGAACCATAAGTAACATGTATCAAGCAAAAGCAACCCACAAAACTCACTGTGGCTCAGTGAGATTCACTGAACCAAACACTCCCTTATGCTTTTGATTTTAAGATTTTCAATGTATATGGTGAATTCAAATCATGAAACTGAATTCTGATCAACTGTGAGGGTCAAATAGACTTAAATGAACACTAAAACCTCAAAACTAACAACTCTAATGTGAAAATCACTAAGATACTAAATTAGGCAGTGATCAAGAGAGGTTGATCAAACTTGAATTCTAATGAACACCAAGCTACACTAAGCAACTAATGGTCTATCATACACTAACTGAGCATATAAAATCAAATAAAAATAGTAAATAAGCACAGGAACAGTAGAATTTAAAAGTATGAAAATGAGCTTACAAGGCTTCCAATGCACCAAACTGAGAAACAAGTCTAAGTAACCATCCTAATAGCTCACCACTGAGCTTCTAAACCATTTCCATTCAACCTTTTTAATGCTTTGCTTTTTCTTCTTTCCTGCTTCCTTTTTATTATATATAAATATATTTTTTTTTATAAAACTGAGAATTAAGCAGAAACTTGAATTTATCTAACTGAAACTTAGATTAATTAAAAGTAACAAGTTACAAACTTGGAGTTTCAACTGAGAATTAAAAGTTACAATAAACTTGAAATTAACTAAATTAATCTAAAACTACATACTACACTAACTAGCTAACTGCTTCCTTCTTTTCTTCTCTTTTATAAGCCTTGGCAGTCAAAGAATCAAATCCCACTTGTTTCTTGGCCTTTTGATTGTCTCCAATTGATCTCAGCCGTCCAAATGGTTTTGGCAGGAAATGGTACTTTTGGCAGTTAATGGTTTCTTGGAGCAATTCAAGGATCATTAATTGTATCTTGGAGTGTTGTGGTTTGGAAGGGAACATGGAGTGGGTGAGTGATGAGCTGGAGGAGGGGGGAGGAGTGTTAGTTTGGTGTTGCAGTTGCAAGTGGGGAAGAAAGGGTGGGTCAAAGTTTGGGTGTTGACCGGGGGAAAATAAAACGGGGTGTTTATTTAATTTGTGGGTGGGCTTGGTTGGTAAGTTGGGCTTGGGGTAGGCTAGGTATTGGGTGGGCTGTGTTAGTGGACCAGGTTTGGTTTTGGTTGGGTAATAATAACTACAAAAGGGTCCGGATGGTGTTTGTATTTTACAAGGACCAATTTGTAATTTTTCAAAAGTTGAGGGCTTAATATGTCAGTTTTCCAAACCTGTTTCAAGGGTCCACTTTTGCCAAGTTTCATAAGTCCATAGATAAAAATTACATTTTTTTCATTTTTCAAATTCCCGGGGACCAAATTTGGCAAGTTGCCAAACTTGAGGGACCAAACATGTAATTTCCACAAACTTCACACCAAGGACTAAAATCGATTTTTGTAACTTCCCAAGGACCCAAAATGATTTTTCTTTCAAAATTATCCCACCAGGGACCAAATCTGTCATTTTCTGAAACTCCAGGGACCTTTTATGCCAATTTGGATTTTTAGGGACTAAACATGTAATTTTCTCAAACTTTTTACCCAAAGTCTAAATTTGATAATTTTTACTTTTAAAAAACTTTGGGTTGACTTTTCTTTCGTTTTAAAACGTCAGGGACTAGTTTTGTCAATATTTGAAACTTGAGGGACTGAAACTGCCGATTGTGCAAACTTTGTTCGTTTTTCATTTGTTTTTAAACGTTTTGCATCTAAAACATATAAAACACACTTTTGAGATAATTTCAGTATTTTGATGCATTATTGGGTGTTTTTGGATGTTTTGGCAGTTCATATAAGACAAAAATGATGAGTATTTACACACTCATGAATAACTTATACATATTAAAAAATTACATGTGAAGAGACTCTTTTTAATGTAACATCTTAAAAAAATCTGTTCACATATACTCTTTTAATGAAAATAAACCATTGTTGTATATTTGGGTCTCACCATCATACTAACAACCCGACAATTTACACAATCATTTTCGCACGGGTCCTAAAGCAGCCCAAGTTATTTATGACGAAAATTAGTGGTGATGGTCCCATTTACTAAGTTAATAGTTAACTAAACAGCTAACCTAACCAAGTTTCATGGCGTTTTAGCTCAGATATCAAAGATTAACAAATAAAGATAAACGTAAAGAAATAGACACAATATTTTTCAACGTTTAATTCTTATTAGAAGTTAATCAAAAGAATTATACCCAAGTGTTTGCGGAATAACACTTGGGATTGAAATGACAAGTATGGTAAGGACTCCTCACTAAACTCAAACTAAGTTGAGTGACAACTAAAAGGTCACACTGAGCTATCTCAGGGACTGCGCTATTTTTTGGAGGAGTAAAAGTGGTTTGTGAATGCTTAGCATTAAATGCACAAACTTGTCACTTTTACTCCTCACTTATGCTACCTATTTATACACAAGTAAATTTCAACGTTACTCATGAAGACAAAAGGATGACCTAACTAGTAGAGACAAAATACTTACATATTTTGTCTCTGTTACAATAGACTATATTGGGTAAAAGACAATGTGCCTTTATGATGCACAGTAATGACACCATCCTGACGTTATGCCATTCAGGGAAAGTTTGACTTCAGGTTGATAAGGATACCTGTTGATGCGTTCAAACTTTCCCGCCTTGTCCCGCCCATACTTCAGTCTCCAGGTCTTCAGTCTTAAGTACTTAATAGTTGTTGAGGAGTTTTGGGGGTTCAGTGAGTTATTGTCATCCTCACTGAACCCATCACCTTCTTCTTGGCTTAGACGCCACTCACTGAGTTCCGCCTAACTGACTGGTGAACCTTTCTTATAGACTCGTTCTAAGCATCCTGAAGATGACTCAGTGAGATACTGTTCACTCAGTGACTAGTTTATGTTTACGACACTTAGGTTATTTTATGTTCAAATCCTTATTAGAGGAGGATTGGGGAATTCAGTGACCCAACAGTCTCCCCCTATTTGGATATTCAAATAGCCTAAGTGTCTCATGATTCAGTGTGAGTTGGCATGGGTCTTCATTTCTCACTGAGTGTTGATGTAATTATAGTAGGACACAGATACTTAAAAGAACATCAAAGTTTATTAATAGTTATTACAATTCCTACTGATAATACAAAAACAAAAAAAAAAAAGATAGTGGTTGCAGATTCAGATATTCAGTTGATAGCCAAGTGCATCAAGCTTTGCCTTCTTGGATCTCAGGAGGTGTCTCTCAGGGTGCTCCTTAATCATAGCTTTAAGGTCTTGGAAGAACCTCACGTTTTCAGCACACCTAACAGGAGAAGCCAGCATCAGGTACATCAGCATTGCCTTAATCCCTGCCCTGTCAATGTCTGACCATCTTTGGAAAGCAGGGCTTCCATACTCATCAGTAAAACATAGACCTCTTTTAGGGACTTCAAACACCACATTGTCCATGAAGGTGATTCCTTTAGGAAGAGACCTGTCACAATCCAATCCTGGGACCTTGATCTTAGGCTCCGACTCAATTTGCTTCCTCTTCCTTTTGGAGACCTTTGGTGGAGCAGGTTGAGCAGGAAGCAGGAAGCAGGAAGCAGGGAGGGAATGCCAAAAGCTTCAAGTATTTCCATCAATCTTTCATACCTTAGCTTTAGTGATTTCAGGAGACTAAGAACCACCAAATTTGTCTTCTTAGTTCTTAGAGATGATTGGTCGAAGCTCATCCAGCTCAGAGATGCCAAAGTCAACTGATTGGCTCCAAAACGGTCAACTTATATTGACCAAGGAATGGTCAACAAAGTCAAACAGCCTAAGAGTCAATCTCCGTGGAAGTATAGTGGTTTCCCTGGGTCGTTATGTCCCGACGAGGTGTGATGGTAATCAAAACGGGTTTGTGATCGGGTGAATTTGGACAGGAAAGGGGTTTGAGTGAGTGATTGATTACACTAAGATATGAGGAAGTAAAATAACTTAGAAACACTATACAAACAATTACTGATGATCAGATACACTAAAAACGTGAGCTAAGTCTAAAAACGCGTTCGTTTGATTTAATTCTACGTAGACGTACGAAATAAAACGCGAGTTTTGTAAAATAAAATACCTACGGATATGAAAATTACATTTTTATAATCTTAATGCTAAAAGAAAATTTTAAGAAAAAGAAAAATAATTTTTACACTATTTAATTAATTACTATTTTCCTAATTACTTTTAATTATTTAAATTACACTAAATTATAACTAATTATGAAAATACACTAAAAATATGAAAATTAAATTTAGAAAAATCTAAAATATTATAAAACTAATTTTAAAATTAAAATTATATTTTTCTTACTTTATATCTAATTATTATTAATTATAAACTAATTATTAATTAATTAAAACTAAACTAAATTAAGAAAAATAGAAAATGAATAGTGAAAATTATGAACAATTTCCTAAAATTATTTTATAACATATAAAAGCCAGGAAAAATATAAAAACTAGGTGGTGCTTAATAAAAACTATTTATGCTATTTAATTATCTAATATTAATTATTAAACTAATATTAATTATAATAAATACTAAATGAAAAGAGAAAAATCTGAAAAAATTCCTAAAAATACTTTAATATAAAAGAAATCTAAGAAAAATATAAAAATGCAAAAGTGCTTAATAATAAGCTAAAAGAAAATTTAAAAAGATAAATCCTATTAAATAGAAGCTATCACTAAATTTAAATTTGTTTTTTTCAAAATTTTCTTTTATAAAACTAATAAGAAACTGAAAAGAAGAAACTTTTGCGAAGATGGACTCTATGGAACTCAAAAATAAGCCCAGCTTGAGCTTATTAGCTTATCAGCATGAGAATTTGAGCTTAAAAGGGATTATGAGCTTAAGAGGCTATCCCATAAGCTTAAAGCTGAGTATCAGAGGTGGAACAAGCTAGAAGCAAATGAGTTGCATACAAATCAAGCTAAATCATACAAGTTATACCACTGAATAAGCTGAGGAACTATAATAAGCAAATTCATTCTTGCTTCAAACCAAACAGTCCCAAGTGGTCACTTGCAGGCCCTTCTTTAGCTTATGCAATAAGCTAAAGACCCAAAACCAAACCTGGAACTGAAAACATGGGATTATGAGCTTTCCAAAAAGCTTACAATCTCAGGAAAACCTCAAGGGGTGAGCTCACAAAGAGCTTATGAACTCCCCCTGAATGCACAGAGCAGGGATCATTGCAAACTTAAATCACACATGCTTAAGTAACTAAACAATAAGCTATGATGGCCCTTAAATGTCTACAAGCTGAGGATCAAAGGAAAAATAAACTAGACCAAGCCAGTTGAAATCAAAATAAGTTTGAAAAAGAAGAAAAACTTGGGGAATGAGTTGAACAGATCCACAATAAGCAACTCCAAACCACCTGTCCACACAGGTTGAGCAGGGCAAAATGCAGGCCCCAAAAGGCTATAATAAGCTGATTAGGAGGGGAAACTTAAGCTAAGGTACAGAAGATATCCTCAATAAGCTAAAAGGAAACAACATAAAGCAATAAACAACTAGATTCAGTACAGCAGCTTGAATCACACAGACAAAACACCTAATACTAAACTATTTGAGAGCTATAAGCTCATAAAAAGCTCTACAATAAGCTAGTAACCTAAGACCTATCTACAGTACTTCTGTAATAACCTATTGTGGATTAAACTAAGCTATCATTACCACTAGAATTGACCTTAAGCTAGCATTTACCTAAGCTACTTATACAAGCTGTTATGAACTAGGACTTTTAAGATGCCAACTAAAAAACTTTTAGACTACTGAGTAATGCTTAACTTAACTTTATAATTAATACTAACCCTGATCTAAGGCAAGCTGAAATTCAAATTTGGACCAAAGCAAAGAAAATCTTGCACAAAAACCTGAGCCAAACACCCCTTTATGGGTGAACTGTTTTGAAAATCTCTTTCAAGACCCAATTTTTAGATAGAATTTTGAGCATAAAAGTTGGATTGAGTTACTACAAACCTAAGAAACAGGTTTGAAATACAACCAAGCAATTTCAATAAACACTCCCAGTAAACCTCTAAAAGCTAGTTGGGGAAGTTAGAAGCTAAACAAGCACAAGTGATTATCAACAGCTAAAATAAGCTATATAAAGCTAAACAGTACCTACAACAAACATACTAAACAAGCACAAATGAGCAAATATGATAAGTAGAATAAGCAGTTTCATAAGCAGTTATGAATGAGCAGATATAGATAAGCAATTGTACATAAGCAAAGTTTCAACTTTTATTAAATTTAAAAATGGAAATTACAAACTGAATTTAAGATACCAAAATACTTAATAAAAATTAAACTAAAGCTATTTTTACACTAAATTAACCTACTTCCTAATGCCTTTGAAGGCTACAAATCATAAGCTATTTATACTACTAAAAATAAATAAAAAAGGCCCTCTCCACTTTTTCTTCTTATTGCTGTGTTTCTTGTGTGAGAGAAAAGGACATTGGATCCATTTGTATGCTTTCTTGAGCAATTTTCAGCCATGGGATGAGCTTGGTCCCCAATCTGAGCCGTTTGATCTTTTTGAGTCTTTGAGGATTGCCAACTTGGATTTGGAGGGGGGAAAGTAAGTAGGGGTGGCAGTTAGGTTTTGTTGGGGAGAGGATAGGAGACAGAAATGTTGGGAGATGGCAGGTTGATTGGGGGCTGGCTTGTCTGGTTTTGGCGGGCAAAAAGGAAGGGGAAGGTTGACTGTGTGGAGTAATAAAAATGGGGTAAAATGGGATTTTATTATTTCAGGGGTGGAGGTGGGCTTGGTGTAGTTGGTGATGGGCCAAGGAGTAATAAGGTGGACTGGATCAGTTTCATGTTTGTGTTTGGATTGGATGTTTTGGTATTAAAGGGTTAGGGTCCATTTGGTTTGTAACTAGTAAATCACAAGGACTACTTTGGTAATTACTGAAAAGTGTAGGGACTGAAAATGTAAACCTCCCAAATTTATCATAAGTACCAATTATGCCCAGTGTAAGTAATATAAGGACCCTTAATGAAAATTTTCATTTTAAACATCCGGGGACCAAATATGCCAAAATTCAAAACTGTAGGTACCATTCTTGTAATTTTTCCAAAATTTTACCCCAAGGACCATTTGTGAAAACTTTTACATTCCAAGGACCATAAATGACTTTCTCATTCAAAATATTTAGTCAGGGGCCAATTCTGTTAATTTTTGAAAGTTGGGGGGACTGAAACTGCCAATTATGCAAACTTTGTTCGTTTTTCATCGTTTTTACTCATTTTGCATCTGAAACATATAAAACACACTTCCTGGGATATTTTCGGCATTTTGATGCATTTCTGAGTGTTTTTGTATGTTTTGCAGTTCAGATTTGACCAAAAATGATGAGTGTTTGAGCACTCATCAATCCCCCACACTAAACTATTGCTAGTCCCTAGCAATAAACTGTTTTGAAAACTCAATGGATTTGAAACTCTTTACCAAAAGCAATCACTTCTGGAGTAGCCAGATGTATCGATTCAAGTAAGAACTATGGTCCACCTGATAACCATGTGATTTTGAGCAAACCACCAGCTGTCAACGGATTTGATTAGTCTTTACCAAGAGCCGTTTGCTCCTGGACTAGCCAACTCTTGATGGAATAGTCAACATCTTGGTGAGCTGATTACCAATTATGGTTTTTCCACTGCCTTTACCACAAGCCATAATCTTGCGGGCTAGCCAACTCATTCACTTTTTTGGATATGGCGAGTTGATTTACCATACAATTATGGGCAAATTGCAAGCCGTAAACGGATTTGATATATCTTTACCAAGAGCCGTTTGCTCCTGGATTAGCCAATCCTTTTGTCGTTTAGACATGGCGGACTGATAACCACAAAATTTTTGAAGCACAAGTGAAATTTTTTTTAATTTTTTTGAGATTTTGGCCAAAAACGGGGGTACTAGATAGTAAAATGTGATAAAATTCGCTAGAATACCCCCCCACACTTAGAATGAATATTGTCCTCAATATTCAAAGTCCCGGCTATTATGCCGACTCTTTGAACGTAAAAGGGCAACATTACAAGCTAAATGTGGAAACACCATTTTTCACTTTATTTTATTTATTATATATACATGATAACACAGGAGGGGCACTCCCCCACACTTTGGGTGAAAACCCTAAGTACATGCTACTGTTTTTGTTTACCGAGTCGCTAGCTTGACTCGACCCCGAATTCATTGGTTCTTGGGGAAGCATGATGTGGAAGAAACAATCTCCATCGGACTTTCATTCAAGATGTTTGGACAAACATTTGAAGCACGTGAAAGTTCCACACCGATGAGATATAATCCCGGCTTAAGATACTATAAACTATAAGCGGTGATGCCGGGGTCAAAGATAATGTCTTCATTCCCGAAGGAGTGAAGAACAGGAGAAGTCACCTGGTAGGTGAAGAAGGGTAGAAAGATCTTGATGACAATCAAGATAAAGTCATCATCATCAGAAAGAGAATCCATAATTGGTGTATCATGAATCTCATCATTTAAGCTCGTATGATCTAGACATATTATGGGTGGGAGGGTTGGGATTTTGATATCAATCAAATTCTCAAGGTTGAGAATATTTCCCTCCGAGACACAAAGATTATCTTTGTCTAGATCAAAGTGAAAGTTATCATACTCCGGTGGAGATATGATATGAGTGAGTTCGCCGGAGAACTCCTCAAAGGTGAATGAATCATATTCGGGAAGAGAAATTTGAGAATGAGAAGTGGTACTGCCACTAATCTTCTCTCTTATATGATCAAAAGTAAAGGCTTCAAACTCCGGAATAGGATCATCGGAGAAAATGTCACTATCCTTAATTAGGATAGGAGATGAAATAGATTTCTCTTTGAAAGCCTCGATTTTAGAAATGAGGAGATCGACATTCAATAATGTTGCACGAAGTGCTTCATCCTTGATATCAGTGTCAATCTCATCATTCTCTTCTTCTAAGCTAACTAGCTTAGAAGGTAATTCTTCCATAAAAACGATGTCTCCACAAGATAACGAATCGTCATAATTAGAATCGGAGAACATCTGAACATCATCATTCGGGAAGACAAGAGGAGGAGGAATATCACACAAATGATCAAGAATTCCCTGTGACTCTCTTGGGATTGAGACAAGGTTCTCAACACTAGACTTTATGAATTCTTCCGATTCCCTTTCAGGAACAGTGTCAAGATGCTCTTCCCCCATGATCAGAGAGTGAGTGGGAACCTCGGGTGTGATAACAGTGGGTTGAGATGAAATCTCAACTAATGGAATTTCATCTGATGAACCTGATGAATCTTTATAAAATCCAAAGATATCAAGGGTATCTTCATCATCACTGTCATCAGGAATGAAACGAAATCGAGAGCTAGATCTGGCTGCTTTTTCTTTTGCAATTGATTCCCTAATATATCTTTCATAAGCATCTTGGGAATTTATTTTAGCAGCCTGTTCTTCAGCTAACAATTCTTCCATCGATTTTTGGTTTGGATTATCAGGGGTGTGTATGATTCCTTTCAACTCTTTCACTAAATCCAAAAGATCAAGGAGAAGACTTTGAGGAATTGGCTGAGATGGAGGTTCGTCATAATACGATGTGTCAAAATTGTTATAAGGAAATGGATTCCTTGTTTGACAATCGGAACTGAAGTGTGGACCTCCACAGTAATCACAACAGTAAAACTGATGTGGCTGTGGGTCGTATGTGCTAGAGTCATAATCGTTATCAAGAAACAGCTCATAGCAAGCGTGTTTCCTGATTGAGCAGTTTTACTGTTGTGACAATCAGAACTGTAGTGTGAACCACCACAGTACTCACAACAGTAAAACTGCTAAGTCTCATGGCGTGGTAGCTGATGGAATAAATCAGTCGTGTCATGGTAGGAATAGGGATCTTGGTTATAGACAGACCCGTTTCCTGACTCTACCATGCCACAACCGGGGCAATTACCACCATTATAAGAACTACCACACCACTGGAAAATCAGAAGGTGTGGATGAGACATAGAAAGAATCAAAAGGTTTGGGAGGGTAAGGAATGAAGAATCAAAAGGGTAGGAGGGTAAAGATAAATGTTTTTGGATTTTGGAAAGACATTTTATATACAAATAAGAAAGAAAATCTTTTTGGGTTTTTTGTGTTCGTTGAAAACTGATTTAAAATGTTCTCGGGAACTGTTTTGTTTTTATAAGATAATATGAACAAGGATGGGTAAATATACAATGAGTGTATATCCCGATTCACTAATACGCAAAACCGTTTAGAATACGCACACAGCCTCCCCGGCAGCGGCGCCAAATTTTGATTGGCTCAAAACGGTCAACTTATATTGACCAAGAAATGGTCAACAAAGTCAAACAGCCTAAGAGTCAATCTCCGTGGAAGTATAGTGGTTTCCCCGGGTCGTTATGTCCCGACGAGGTGTGATGGTAATCAAAACGGGTTTGTTGTCGGGTGAATTTGGACAGGCAAGGGGTTTGAGTGAGTGATTGATTACACTAAGATATGAGGAAGTAAAATAACTTAGAAACACTATACAAGTAATTACTGATGATCAGATACACTAAAAACGTGAGCTAAGTCTAAAAACGCGTTCGTTTGATTTAATTCTACGTAGACGTACGAAATAAAACGCGAGTTTTGTAAAATAAAATACCTACGGATATGAAAATTACATTTTTATAATCCTAACGATAAGAGAAAATTTTAAGAAAAAGAAAAATAATTTTTACACTATTTAATTAATTACTATTAATTAATTACTTTTAATTATTTAAATTACACTAAATTATAACTAATTATGAAAATACACTAAAAAGATGAAAATTAAATTTGGAAAAATCTAAAATATTATAAAACTAATTTTAAAATTAAAATTATATTTTTCTTACTTTATATCTAATTATTATTAATTATAAATTAATTATTAATTAATTAAAACTAAACTAAATTAAGAAAAATAGAAAATGAATAGTGAAAATTATGAAAAATTTCCTAAAATTATTTTATGACATATAAAAGCTAGGAAAAATATAAAAACTAGATGGTGCTTAATAAAAACTATTTATGCTATTTAATTATCTAATATTAATTATTAAACTAATATTAATTATAATAAATACTAAATGAAAAGAGAAAAATCTGAAAAAATTCCTAAAAATACTTTAATATAAAAGAAATCTAAGAAAAATATAAAAATGCAAAAGTGCTTAATAATAAGCTAAAAGAAAATTTAAAAAGATAAATCCTATTAAATAGAAGCTATCACTAAATTTAAATTTGTTTTTTTCAAATTTTTCTTTTACAAAACTAATAAGAAACTGAAAAGAAGAAACTTTTGTGAAGATGGACTCTATGGAACTCAAAAATAAGCCCAGCTTGAGCTTATTAGCTTATCAACATGAGAATTTGAGCTTAAAAGGGATTATGAGCTTAAGAGGCTATCCCATAAGCTTAAAGCTGAGTATCAGAGGTGGAACAAGCTAGAAGAAAATGAGTTGCATACAAATCAAGCTAAATCATACAAGTTATACCACTGAATAAGCTGAGGAACTATAATAAGCAAATTCATTCTTGCTTCAAACCAAACAGTCCCAAGTGGTCACTTGCAGACCCTTCTTTAGCTTATGCAATAAGCTAAAGACCCAAAACCAAACCTGGAACTGAAAACATGGGATTATGAGCTTTCCAAAAAGCTTACAATCTCAGGAAAACCTCAAGGGGTGAGCTCACAAAGAACTTATGAACACCCCCTGAATGCACAGAGCAGGGATCATTGCAAACTTAAATCACACAAGCTTAAGTAACTAAACAATAAGCTATGATGGCCCTTAAATGTCTACAAGCTGAGGATCAAAGGAAAAATAAACTAGACCAAGTCAGTTGAACTCAAAATAAGTTTGAAAAAGAAGAAAAACTTGGGGAATGAGTTGAACAGATCCACAATAAGCAACTCCAAACCACCTGTCTACACAGGTTGAGCAGGGCAAAATGCAGGCCCCAAAAGGCTATAATAAGTTGATTAGGAGGGGAAACTTAAGCTAAGGTACAGAAGATATCCTCAATAAGCTAAAAGGAAACAACACAAAGCAATAAACAACTAGATTCAGTACAACAGCTTGAATCACACAGACAAAACACCAAATACTAAACTATTTGAGAGCTATAAGCTCATAAAAAGCTCTACAATAAGCTAGTAACCTAAGACCTATCTACAGTACTTCTAGTAAGCTAACGAACACTAGAATAAGCTGAGATAAAAACCAACAAGCACAAGGGGAAAGATAAGCAGTTTAGGCTAAAACTACATCCAAGGTTTTATGAAAATCTAATAAGCTACATATAAGCTAATGGTCACTACTATAAGCTAATCTAGGGGAAACATGCAAAGGGAAATCAGGGGAGCCTTAGAAATATTAATGGGACAGAAATAAGCAATGGGAAAACCTAAATAAGCACTAGGGAAACCTAAACTACATGGCTGCAAATACAAAATCAGGGGCTAAAGGGCTAAGTTTTTAGGCATACACAAGCTTGTAGGAAATTCCAAAAATTAATCTAAAAATAGGCTAATGTTCACAAGCTGGCAGAGAAACTACATACTGATTTTCAAGGAAATTGAGTAAGAAAAGAACAAATTAAAAATGGCTTTTGAAGGGCTGTGGGACAATAGGTCTGCTGATGCAGCTTGGATGGAAATGGGTCAAATGGGATACAAAGTGAAAAAGTCTACCCACAAACCTTGAATCCTAGCTGTTAGGCTTCTGTAATAACCTATTGTGGATTAAACTAAGCTATCATTACCACTAGAATTTACCTTAAGCTAGCATTTACCTAAGCTACTTATACAAGCTGTTATGAACTAGGACTTTTAAGATGCCAACTAAAAAACTTTTAGACTACTGAGTAATGCTTAACTTAACTTTATAATTAATACTAACCCTGATCTAAGGCAAGCTGAAATTCAAATTTGGACCAAAGCAAAGAAAATCTTGCACAAAAACCTGAGCCAAACACCCCTTTATGGGTGAACTGTTTTGAAAATCTCTTTCAAGACCCAATTTTTAGATAGAATTTTGAGCATAAAAGTTGGATTGAGTTACTACAAACCTAAGAAACAGGTTTCAAATATAACCAAGCAATTTCAATAAACACTCCCAGTAAACCTCTAAAAGCTAGTTGGGGCAGTTAGAAGCTAAACAAGCACAAGTGATTATCAACAGCTAAAATAAGCTATATAAAGCTAAACAGTACCTATAGCAAACATACTAAACAAGCACAAATGAGCAGATATGATAAGTAGAATAGGCAGTTTCATAAGCAGTTATGAATGAGCAGATATAGATAAGCAATTGTACATAAGCAAAGTTTCAACTTTTATTAAATTTAAAAAGGGAAATTACAAACTGAATTTAAGATACCAAAATACTTAATAAAATTAAACTAAAGCTATTTTTACACTAAATTAACCTACTTCCTAATGCCTTTGAAGGCTACAAATCATAAGCTATTTATACTACTAAAAATAAATAAAAAAGGCCCTCTCCACTTTTTCTTCTTATTGCTGTGTTTCTTGCGTGAGAGAAAAGGACATTGGATCCATTTGTGTGCTTTCTTGAGCAATTTTCAGCCATGGGATGAGCTTGGTCCCCAATCTGAGCCATTTGATCTTTTTGAGTCTTTGAGGATTGCCAACTTGGATTTGGAGGGGGGAAAGTAAGTAGGGGTGGCAGTTAGGTTTTATTGGGGTGAGGATAGGAGACAAAAATGTTGGGAGATGGCAGGTTGATTGGGGGCTGGCTTGTCTGGTTTTGGCGGGCAAAAAGGAAGGGGAAGGGTTGACTGTGTGGAGTAATAAAGATGGGGTAAAAGGGGATTTTATTATTTCATGGGTGGAGGTGGGCTTGGTGTAGTTGGTGATGGGCCTAGGAGTAATAAGGTGGACTGGATCAGTTTTAAGTTTGTGTTTGGATTGGGTGTTTTGGTATTAAAGGGTTAGGGTCCATTTGGTTTGTAACTAGTAAATCACAAGGACTACTTTGGTAATTACTGAAAAGTGTAGGGACTGAAAATGTAAACCTCCCAAATTTATCATAAGTACCAATTATGCCCAGTGTAAGTAATATAAGGACCCTTAATGAAAATTTTCATTTTAAACATCCGGGGACCAAATATGCCAAAATTCAAAACTGTAGGTACCATTCTTGTAATTTTTCCAAAATTTTACCCCAAGGACCATTTGTGAAAACTTTTACATTCCAAGGACCATAAATGACTTTCTCATTCAAAATATTTGCTCAGGGGCCAATTCTGTTAATTTTTGAAAGTTGGGGGACTGAAACTGCCAATTATGCAAACTTTGTTCGTTTTTCATCGTTTTTACTCATTTTGCATCTGAAACATATAAAACACACTTCCTGGGATATTTTCGGTATTTTGATGCATTTCTGAGTGTTTTTGTATGTTTTGCAGTTCAGATTTGACCAAAAATGATGAGTGTTTGAGCACTCATCATCAGTAAACCTGAATGGATCATGGATGTCCATTACTCTTTGGTCTTGCCCTCTAAAGACTATGATAATTGCAGGCTTGGTGTTGCCATGGATTTTGATGTCAGTGATGGTTTTAGGTTTGAGTCTTTCTTTCATCACCCACGTGTACCTTTCGATCCTGGTCTTTCTGGTCTGAGCGTCCTTCCTGAGATTTTCTTCTCTTTGCTTTTTCAGGGCGCTCATTTCTTCTTCCTAAGCCTTTTTGAAGGCTACTCCAGCTTTCTTAGTAGCCAGTTGCTCAGCATCCAACCCAATTTTCTCAGCTTCCTCATGAACAACCTTTATGAGTTCAGGTTTGCTCATCCATTCTTCAACAACAACCATTTTGAGTATCTCATCTCTCTCCAAGTAGGCCTGAATTTGAGCATCAGTGAGGTGATGGACTACCCCATTGATCTCAAATGGAACTGTGATTGGTTCATCAAGATCCTGTTTGACATTGGTGGAGGCGGGCTTTAACACTCTTACAGGTTCAGGTGTTGTAGCAATGCTTTTGCCTTTATCCTGCTGACAAGATGAAGAGACTGTTGTTTCTTGTGGTTGAACTGATGAGATTGGAGTGGCCTCAGTGACATGCTCCCCCTCAGTGTGAGAGGGCTGTCCTCTTGAAGCAACATCGGTAGATTCATCTTGGGCTTCAGTATGAGGGGCATCAGTGACATTCTCCCCTTCAACTATTGCCTGAGCAGCTATGATGGCAAGAGTTGGAGTGACTGATGCCGAGGGAGTAGAACCCTTGAAGGCCTGGTAGATTTCAGTCATCATGGACTTGATGTCTGAGGTGTCTTTCTGAATTGTGGAGACTTTGGCTTCAAGGGATGCCTGAGCGTTCTCCATTGCTGTTAAACAAGAACCAAAACTCCAAGCCAGAGAGGCTGATTTTTGAGACTGAGCTGCCACTGAGAGATCCAAGGCAGCAAGGGAGGTTTTGACAGCCTCCACTGAGTTACTGAGAGCCTGAAGATTGAAGGACTTCATCAGGTTGAGTAGCTCAATGAGATGCACCGAATTGAGCTGATAGGTCTCTGATGCCTGAAGGAGCTTCTTTGTGAGTTCAGGATCATCCTTAACTGAATCTTGAATGGACTGAACCCCTGTATTCAGCTTGTTGAGGGATTCAAGGAACTTGTTAAGGTGGGAGACCATCTGTGTTAGGGAGAAGGAGACTGAGGCATTTTGCTCCCTGACATCGTCATTAAAATCTTCAACAGCATCTTTAAGGTTGAAGTAATGAACTGCCTGCTCAGTATGCATGTCAAAAATCTGATCAGTGACTCCCCTGAACAAGGCATTGGTCGCCTTCTTGATGAACTTGGTAAAGAACTTCCCAGTGAAAGGAGCTTGATCATCTCCTAAGGATTCTGAGTCAGAGTGAGGTTCAGCAGCTTCAGTGTCAGAGGGTTGAGGAGACTGAGGGATTGGTTCAGGGACTGTCTCCTCAACCACCATATCATCTCCAGCTTCAAAAACCTCCTCGTCACTGTGGAAGTCATCATCAGAGAACAAGGTTGCCTGAGCATCAGCCATGGACTGAATCTGCAGCAAAAGGTTATCCGGCTCCTCTTCATAAGAAGACTTGCCTTCGTTTTGGCTAGGTCCTGACCCCTCTAATGCGGTAGATTGGGTTTTATCTACCTGGTCCTTAGAGCCAGTTCCCAAGTTGTGGGCACCTCCGGGAGTGGTTATGGGTTCCATATCAGTGGGTGGCCTTTTTCTTTCTGAATCTTTGTCCCCCGTGACTCCTTCAAACACTGATGGGTGTTTCCCAGTGTCATCCTTAGGAATCGTGATTGTTGTGTCCCTATCAGCGGGTTGTATGAGTCTCTCTGAGTCTTTGGGAAGAGTTTTTGTGCCCTCAGACAAAAGCTTTGTTTTGCGAATGTCCTCATCAGGCACCTGAGTGGGTTTGCCCCCTTTCTAACAAGCTTGCTCTGGCCTGTCGAAGATTTAGGGGCGGGAACTACCTGATGCTTGGGTTGTGACTTACCCGAGCCTTTAGCAGGATGTGAAGTGGTGTGGGTCGCCTTCTCAGTGGAGTAGTGCTGCCCCACCAAGGATATAGGACCCCTTGCTCCCTGAGACCCTGATTGTGATTTACCAGAGCCTTTAGCAGGATGTGGAGGTTGGGTTGATTCCAACTCCACTGACTTGTTTATGTCAGCAGAGCCTTTGGGAATGGGTTTGCCCGAGGATACTGAGTGTGATGTCTCAGTGCCCTCCGTTGGCCTTTGTTTTGGGGTCAATGATGCGGTTATGATCCTAAGGGTGTCAGCGGTCAGGGTCTGTTGTTGTTACCCCCTTGTGTCAGGATTGGGGACAGAGGTCTCAGTTTCGAGTGACTTGGGTTGAGCCACCTTCCTGGACCCCTGTCCCTTCTTCCTCTTCACCTTCTTGGTGGGAGAAGGAATTGGTGAGATCTTGTTGTTACTCTGGATAGCAGTAAGCATATACGTTGTCAGGGCAACAGGTGTAACCTCAATAGGGTCACGAGAATAGTTAGCCTTGTGTAAGACATCAGGCTCAAAGCCTACTGCATCAGGCTTAACATACTCGGACCCCAACAAGTCTTGCAGGGCGAAGGAAATGAATCTAAGGTATGACATGAGTTTTTGCCTAGATTTCCCACCCAACTTTTCTATGAGGTCCCTGAAGATAATTTCTCCAAGGTCAATCTTTTTACCCTCTATGAGACAGTACACTATCATTGCTTGAGTAGTGTTCAATTGATCAGTGGAGGATTTATTACCCCCAAGGACCTGAATGACAAAGGTCATCAGGATCTTCCAAGGGGCAGGGAACCAGGTTTTGATGATCGGGGCTTTGGATAGGAGGGCCCCTGGAGTCACCTCAGGGTGATTTTTGTCATAGGGGCCAAGTTCCAGCAAGATTGCCTTCACATCCTCTTCAGTGGGTTAGGTAGCAAAGGTCTCAACATAGTCAAGGCCAGTGGCTTTGGCAAAGGTCTTGTAGTTAAGATTAAGGAACTTAGTCCCATTCTTTACTGAGAACCTTATTGATACGTGGGAATCGCACCAGGCTTTACCTCTCAAGGGATCTTGAGAAGCTTACAACCCCCACCAGGCAGTGTACCTGATCGTTGTAGTATAGTATAGTGACAAGTACCGGGGGATTGATCGTTCAGCTAGGAATAGTGTCGCTAGGATTAGAAAACCTAAATACTAGTTCTAAAGGTGAGGGATGATTATTTTTGTATTTTTATATTTTTTTTAGAAAGCAATTAAAAATCTCGGGTTTTAAGGATTTGGGCGGAATTAGTTGCTAGTCAACTAACCCAATACTAAAGATGCAATCAAAATAAAATACTAAAAATGAAAATAAACTAAATTAACTAAGGTTGTGAGCAATAAGTGGAGAAAATGTGTTTACTTAGATTTCACTACTCTCTAGACATCTTTTACACGTTAATTACATGTTATAGTTGCATGGATGACGGATTGTATTCCTTAATATCATTCATGGGGTGGCGCACTTAACTCCCCAATTCTATGAGCTCTTATCTCCTCCTATGCCATGCCCAGCACAACCATAGGGATTATAAACAGTGGCTCATGCATTAAATACAACCAATAAAGACCTAGTGCACATCGGTTCATGTTTCCTAAGACGTTCAAGCATGTTACCATTAGGAGATCTGCCAGTTTTCTTAAGCCTAACATAAAATTCATTCATACAAAACAACTATAAACTAGTAATCAACACATAATTAACATCTAGGTTTCATTAGATCCAAGCAAACACAAGATAGATCTAGCCTAGCATGATGGAATTAAGACAAGAACAAGATATAGACAACCAACACATAGACATATTGATTAAATTAAAAGAACACTTATCTTAATTACACATGAAAGGTATCAAGGGCTTAGAACCCTTGAAAAACCTGTAAAATTCGCACCAAGTTCGTACTTAGGGTTTCTCCAAAACTTCTCTCTTTTTAATGTGAAAATTAGAAAACTATATATAGGAAATAGGGTCTGACGGCGTCAAGACAAAACCTGTGACGCCGTCACCTCGCCGCCAAAACTCTTCTCGGACTGCCTTGATCTACTTTTGACGCCGTCATGTGTTGTGCATTTCCAGGCCGTCATGCATTTTACTCTTGACGCCCTACTTCGTGACGCCGTCAAATCTGTACTGGGTCGTCATGGAAATTACTCTTGACGCCGTCAGGAATTCCTTCTTGACGCCGTCACCTACTGTTCCCAGCAAGGAAAATTAAGACTTTGGCGTTTTCTTCACTTTTATGCTCCAAAAACGTCCGAATTGCTTCCTTTTCCAGATTTCACTCCCAAAGTACCTAAAATCACAAAAGGAACGGTTTAGGGCAATATTTGATCAAATAAGTTCAATTCCGGGCTTAAATGACCCCCTAAAAGTGGTTCATTTTTCGCCTCATCATATACCCTTACACTTGAGATTTGCTTGTCCTCAAGCAAATGCGCTTTTATTCTACTCAAAATACAAGTTAGGGGTCATTTAACACTAATATAAAAGTAATTACAACAAATAATCGTTCCACTAAAGACCAATAGACAAGCACGGAGGTCATACACAAGCACCTTACAAATAGTGTTTAGATACTCACATCTCTCGGGTGTAATAAAGTATAAATTACAATATGGAAACGGAAGATATCTCTCACTACCTGTCATAGCAAAATAGATTACCATAGGCTTGGGAAAGGATCAAACCTCCACCACATGGCGTAAGCACCTAGGATAAACTATCAAAGAGGTCTTTTAAAGGGTTGTAACGTTAGGTGTAGGGATATGAAATACACGGTTTTGTTGGATAAAGGAAATTTTACTGGTGGCGAGTTAACAATCTTGGTTAATTACATGTACAATGTGGCGTTGCTAAGCCAAGACTAGACTCGACTTAAGCTAATAAATGAAAAATAACAAAAACATAAAATAAACATAGAATGAAAAGGGATGGTAGTCCGTATGTTTTTTCTCTTTTTTTTTTCTTTTTCTATTTTTTTTTTGCATACACTCTTACCCTACCATCCAAAATAATACATCATAGGGGTTGAAAATTCCCCTTACACTTGAATTTTTACATACTTTACAATAAACTAATCTAATGACTCGAATTAAGAAAATCAAAACACTTGGAGTACTTTTAAGATTAACGTGCATATGGGGGTAATAAATGATGTTCTTCCCCATTACTCCATAAAATAAGTACTTTACCCATGAGTCCCAATCGTCCCAAAACAATATGTACAAGGATATGACTCGACTTAGCAACCATGTAATCAATTAGATAGTTAACTTAGGGTTTAACAAATAACAATAATGCACTAAAAATGAGTGCATACACAGAAGGCTAAGGCGATTTGGGTGTACATTTAAGTGGGGTGTAACAAATTCTTCCTTTAAGTAAGATGCTTAAAGTTAGAAACGAAAAGATAGGCTCGGAGGGGTGTACTAGGGGTTTCGTGTACTAAAAATGAGTACAACGCTAAGGGTGTGGGAAAAATTAGTTGACTTAACTAGCCAAGTAATATGACTTAAATGGTCAAGTAATTATGATACTGGTTTAACACAAGGGTGATCCTAATGGCTCTTATCATGTAGTAAATCCTACTACACGAATGTAGTCTCACTAGCAGTCTCGGGATGCATCACTAACGCAAGTTCTAGAATCTAAATGCTACCGGTACACTCATAAGCACTAATAGTAAATGCTTTTCCTATCAAATCTATAGGCGAACCTCACATATTTGGGTGGAAAATTTTTCTGAATATACGGTTATGTGCTAGTCATACAATCTCCTATCCATGAGACGCTTGCTATAGCTAAAGTTTCACTCCTAAATGTTGTAAAAAATTTTAAATTTGGCGCTAAAATTGCACTAACAAGTATTTCTCATAGTTTTATTACACATCTACCATCAAACAAAACAAACTCAAGCGAAAGTGCATATGTAAGGTATCATCTTTTTACCCTCCCCTTACACTTAAGATGAACATTGTCCCCAATGTTCAAGTAAAGAATGTAAAAGTTAAAAAGTAAAAAGAATGAAATCAAATACTCCCCTGATTCGCTCCGTATGGATAATAAGGTGACCAGGTTAAATCTTCCTCCAAGAAAATGAACAATCAAAGCTTCCCTTCCAGAAAAATAAATCATCTTCTTGTCATACATAACCTGTAAATCCTGAGAAAATAGACAAGACAACCTCGCATAAAATCGGCGGCATCCTATATAAGTTACTAAATCCTAGAAAACAAGATAAGATATAATGCTTGTGGAATGAAGTTTGCAGATTTCCTGGAGATTATAAAACTTAATAATTCACAAAAACCATAAGACTCCGTTAGAAAAACAAAACCGGTAAAATTTCCAGATTTTTACACGTGACGCCGTCAAGAGTTAACTCGTGACGCCGTCAGAAGTGACCTACAGAAATTCTTATGTTAAGTTTCCGGAAAATTTCTGGAAAAACTTGGTTCTACTTCCTGGAAAATCCTGCAAAACTTCATTATGACTCAATACAAGCATTTGACTCTAACAAATATGAATATACATGTTCATTTAATATTGTGGAGAATCATGATCGGTTTGTTTCTTAAAAACATATTTGGGGTTTCCCCTTACACTTATCTTTTGCAAAAATACTTTTAGGTGGAGTTAAGACTAGGCCAAAACAACAAAGTAAAGTATTTCCACTATTTAGTTGAGAAACATGATCTACCAACAATAAAAATTAAGCATGCATACGGAAGCAAATAATAAACAAACAAAATAAAATCACACAAAACTTGGGTTGCCTCCCAAGAAGCGGTTTTCTTTATTTACGAGTCTTGTAGCTAGACTCAAGGTCATGGGTTACTACGTGACCTCATCGTTGGTTCCACTCTCCGATTGTAGATATTCTTTGTAGAAACCAATCACCTTTTTCTCAACCGCCCCCATAATCTTTTGGGCAAATTCTTTATCGACTTTATACCTTGGTCCAAGGGCCAAGCAATCTTTGTAATAAAGACTCCTTTTTTCCCATACATAATCCATGCCCTTTTTCTTATCCGCTTCATTGATGTCCTCAAAAGCACCAACGTTGTCCTTATCAAACCGGGATATAAAGCGAAATTCTTTCATCCTATTAGGCATCCTATAAGTGATACTATCGGTGTTACTTGCAAATCGGATCGTTCCTTCTATCTCATCATATTCCAACTTAGACTCCTCAACAAACGGTTTGCCAAACACAACATTTGATAACCGACAATCAATAACATTAGCAAGATCTTCCACAATCATAAAGTCGGTGACAAAAGTGAAATTACCAACAAAGACATGGAGACCTTTGACTCTCCCGACAAAGTTACAAACTCCACCAGGGTATTTGGGCTCTTTTCTAGGTTCGAGTCTTGTTTTCACTATAACATTATAAACAGTTGAGGACATAATGTTGATTGGAGATTTAAAGTCAATGTAAGCATTGCTAATGTGCCTATATCCAATCATACATGGTATCTTAGCATTCTTAGAATCGCCTCTCTTTATCTTAGGTTCAATTATAGTGAAAGGAGATCGCGGGTTATCAATAAGATTATTATAATATGCAATCTCCTCCTTAGTGGGGTATAGATTAAAATAGTCATTAAGCTTCGGATCTATTTCCCCCTCTTCAAGTCCCTCAATAACATTCACAAAGTCATTAGGCCCTAGGTCCTTATTTGAATACAAGGCGGTTGCTAGGTCACTAAATGCATGTTCGAGCTCAACCTTGATCAAACTATTAAGCTCCCTAAGTTCCCTAATCTCACTCTCAATTTGTTCACGCAACAAAGCCACTTCTCTAGGGGAAAGGGGTAGATTCGCGTTTTCCATAATGGTCAACGGAATAGTCAATGAATTTAATTTACTAACAAAGGCACAAAGAAAAAGATAGACTAAAGAAAACCTAAAAATAAAAATAAAATCTCACTAGAAAGGAATCTAGCAAGTAGACCTAATAAAAAGAAATTCTAACCTAGACAATAACTATTCCCCGGGCTGCGGTGCCAAAAACTTGATACGTGGGAATCGCACCAGGCTTTACCTCTCAAGGGATCTTGAGAAGCTTACAACCCCCACCAGGCAGTGTACCTGATCGTTGTAGTATAGTATAGTGACAAGTACCGGGGGATTGATCGTTCAGCTAGGAATAGTGTCGCTAGGATTAGAAAACCTAAATACTAGTTCTAAAGGTGAGGGATGATTATTTTTGTATTTTTATAATTTTTTTAGAAAGCAATTAAAAATCTCGGGTTTTAAGGATTTGGGCGGAATTAGTTGCTAGTCAACTAACCCAATACTAAAGATGCACTCAAAATAAAATACTAAAAATGAAAATAAACTAAATTAACTAAGGTTGTGAGCAATAAGTGGAGAAAATGTGTTTACTTAGATTTCACTACTCCCTAGACATCTTTTACACGTTAATTACTTGTTATAGTTGCATGGATGACTGATTGTATTCCTTAATATCATTCATGGGGTGGTGCACTTAACTCCCCAATTCTATGAGCTCTTATCTCCTCCTATGCCATGCCCAGCACAACCATAGGGATTATAAACAGTGGCTCATGCATTAAATACAACCAATAAAGACCTAGTGCACATCGGTTCATGTTTCCTAAGACGTTTAAGCATGTTACCATTAGGAGATCTGCCAGTTTTCTTAAGCCTAACATAAAATTCATTCATCCAAAACAACTATAAACAAGTAATCAACACATAATTAACATCTAGGTTTCATTAGATCCAAGCAAACACAAGATAGATCTAGCCTAGCATGATGGAATTAAGACAAGAACAAGATATAGACAACCAACACATAGACATATTGATTGAATTAAAAGAACACTTATCTTAATTACACATGAAAGGTATCAAGGGCTTAGAACCCTTGAAAAACCTGTAAAATTCGCACCAAGTTCGTACTTAGGGTTTCTCCAAAACTTCTCTCTTTTTAATGTGAAAATTAGAAAACTATATATAGGAAATAGGGTCTGACGGCGTCAAGACAAAACCTGTGACGCCGTCACCTCGCCGCCAAAACTCTTCTCGGACTGCCTTGATCTACTTTTGACGCCGTCATGTGTTGTGCGTTTCCAGGCCGTCATGCATTTTACTCTTGACGCCCTACTTCGTGACGCTGTCAAATCTGTACAGGGTCGTCATGGAAATTACTCTTGACGCCGTCAGGAATTCCTTCTTGACGCCGTCACCTACTGTTCCCAGCAAGGAAAATTAAGACTTTGGTGTTTTCTTCACTTTTATGCTCCAAAAACGTCCGAATTGCTTCCTTTTCCAGATTTCACTCCCAAATTACCTAAAATCACAAAAGGAACGATTTAGGGCAATATTTGATCAAATAAGTTCAATTCCGGGCTTAAATGACCCCCTAAAAGTGGTTCATTTTTCGCCTCATCACTTATGATGGCCTCCTGTAAGGAATTATTGAAGTCAGCATAGATACTGCTGATGACTTTCTGCTGACAGGTTCCTGCGGATGCTTATAGTAGTTTATGCTAAAGTCTGATTCCTGCTGATGATATACATTCTGCGGATATAGTTAATTCGTGTATAATAGTTAGTTATTTATAGATAAGATATGGAGAATATCTTCTAGAGTTTGATGATTATACGTTTCTTGTAGAAGAGATTAGGGTTTCTACTAGATAAGATATGGACACTCCTCTTATGCTGCACCTCCATCACACTCTGCTTTTATAAGCACTAATTCTAACAGAGTGTCACATTCTCTAAGTCCAAGTCCTTCCACTACAACATTGTCTTTGACAACTACTGGTCCAAAGAATTATCCAAAGACTAGTAATGTGATGGAAGATGTACTTCATTCGTTTGTTGCTGAATTTGATCAACAGCAACAACTAGCTTATGAAGATTTGGAGCAGATTGAGGAGCTAGCAATGGAAGAGTTGGACTTAAAGTGGCAAATGGCAATGCTGTCTCTCAAAGTCAGAAGGTTTGAACAAAAAGCTAGAAGAAAGCTCAATGTTAATGGAAGAGATGCAGCTCGTTTTGACAGGAGAAAAGTAAAGTGCTATTCATGTGGAGAGATTGGACATTTTGCAAGAGAGTGCAAGACTAAGAAGGCTAAAGATAATACAAGATATTCAGCTTACAAGAAGAAGGAGGTGGAGGCTGGAGATTCAAAGGCTTTGGTGACTACTGTGGATGCTTGCATTGACTAGAATGAGCATGAAACTGATGATGCTGCAAGCAGTTCTTCTCAGCAAATTTCCTGCTTTGCTAGTTGTGATGCTGAATTTGCCTTCATGGGAATATCTCCTCAGATATCTGATTGTATTTTTGGGTGTGATATTAAATATATTGCTCTTAAAGAAGCTTATGATGACATGGAACCAAAAAAAGTTTGGTTTCAACAAAATCAGTTGGCTTATGAGGAGAAGATAAGAGTATTAAAAAGAGATTTAGAGATGACTAGCAATGAGTTAAAATTTACTGAAAAAGAAAAGGATAGAATTGAATCAGAGAAACAAGTTTTACAAGATAAGTTTGATAAGGAAGTGGCTAGGCATAAAGAATGGCTAATTTCAAGTGATAAGTTAGCTAGTTTGCTCTATAGTAGTCAGTCTGTAACATCTGAGATAGGTTTAGGTTTTCAGAAATATGTAGGTGCAGAGGTACACCATAATTTAGACAAGAAAAGTAGAAATAACCCTGAACCTATAAAATTCTTAAAAGAAAGTGAGATGCATGCAGTTCCAGGACCAATTAGAGGAGTATTTATGCCCACCACCACTGCCTCTGACTTTGATGGTTCACACCATCTGTATGGCAAAAAGTTTAATGACTTGCCAAACCCTGTTTGTAAAACTAATAACTCTGACTCTCCTAATACCATAGGAACCTCTAAGCCAACATCCCACCATTTGGACTTAAATGAATCACTGATGCAAACTGGTACTAGGACTAATGACTCCCCTGACTCTAGTAGTGTCTCTAGTAATAATTCTAATGAATGTGTCTCTTGTTCTTTCAGGGACATGACCTCAGAGACCCCTACCTCTAGTTATGCTAGTTGTGATTCCAAGACCAAGTCAGATTCACCCAAGTCCTCATCAAAGACTCTGAAGTTGCTGCTGATGAAGTTATTTTAAAGACATCTTCTTCTGAAGACTTGTTATTTACTTCTTTTAAAAACAATTCCTTTCAGTCATTACAAAACAATTCTATTTCTGGTGTTTGTTTGAATAATTTTGTGGTTGATGAGACATCTTTTAGTTTCAATAAATCTTCGAGAAAGAAGAAGTGTTTTATTTGTGGTAGTAAATTGCATTTGATTAAGGATTGTGATTTTCATAAAAAGAGGATGGGTGTTTCTGTTGCTCATAATAGACCTAGACCAAAGTCAACCAATGTTCATTCCAAATCCACATGTGTTCCATAGGCAACCCACACGACCAGCAGAACCAACTCAATTTCTGCTGATAGGTCTGTTCCTGCTGGTGGGTATATTTCTGCTGGTAGATATTTTGCTGCTGATAGGAACAGATATGTTGCTAGACCATTTTCTGGATATCATCATAATTACTTTCAAAATGGTTATTGGCCTGGTTGTTATGACCTAATGTTTTTGGGAAGGGCATATTGAGATTCTGCTGTAAAGTCCTCAAGAAGCATGTCTGGGAATCAAGAAGCATGTATGGGAATCAAGAGAGGCTACATGATTTTGTGCCTTTTAATGGAGGCAAAGTGACATTTGGAATTGGAGAAGGAAGGATCACTGGTAAAGGAACCATCAAAACTCCAAAGGTGGATTTTGAGAATGTCTATTATGTGAAGGAGCTACAAGGTTTTAATTTGTTCTCTATTTCACAAATCTGTGACAAAAAGATTCCTGTGCTATTCACTGAGGAGGACTGTCTCATTCTTTCACAAGACTTCAAAATACCTGATGAGAGGCATGTATTACTAAGGGTTCCAAGAAATCATAATCTTTACACCTTCAACTTGAATGATGTCCAGCCAGAAGGTGATCTAGCATGCTTGGTGGCTAAAGCATCCTTAGATGAATCTACAAAATGGCACAGAAGGATGGAACATGTAAACTTCAAGGTTATCAACAAGCTTGCTAAAGATGGACTGGTTCATGGACTTCCTTCCAAGATATTCACTAATGAACATAACTGTGTTGCATGCAACAAAGGAAAGCAACACAGGGCTTCTTATAAAGCTATTACTGTTGTGAGCACCATCTCAAAACCTTTGCAGTTGCTTCATATGGATCTTTTTAGTCCAACATCCATCAGGAGTATAGATCATAAGTACTTCTGTCTGGTGATCACTGATGCTTTTAGTAGGTTTAGTTGGACATTCTTTTTGGGGACTAAAGACCAAACCTTTCAGACACTTAAAGAATTTATGGCCTTCATTGAAAACCAACTTAACAAGAAGATCAAATGGATAAGGTGTGACAATGGGACAGAGTTCAAAAATGCCAATCTCATTGAACTCTGTGGGTCAAAGGGTATAAAAAGGGATTATAGCAATCCCAGGACTCCACAATAGAACGGAGTTGCAGAGAGGAAGAATAGAACCCTGATAGAGGCTGCAAGATCCATGCTTGCTGACTCTAAACTTCCCACTACGTTTTGTACTGAAGCAGTGGGCACTGCTTGTTATGTGCTAAATAGGGTGTTGATTACAAGACCACATAATAAAACACCCTATGAGCTTTTGACTGGGAAGAAACCTACCATTGAATACTTGAAACCTTTTGGATGTCAAGTGACTATTCTGAATACAAGTGATTACTTAGGAAAATTTGAAGAAAAAGCTGTTGAAGGGTATATAGTTTGTTACTCAGCTCATAGCAAGGCTTACAGGGTATATAATTTGGCTGCAAAGAAGATTGAAGAGACTCTTAACCTAAGATTTATGGAGGACAATGAAAATGTTGAGGGTAAAGGTCATGAATGGTATTTTGACCTTGACTACTTGACAGATCACTTGGGGTATACAAGATTTAAAACTAACCCTTCTGCAGGTACACAAGAGTCACCTACTAACATTGCAGGTACCCTGGAAGATGACATAGACAGTGATTCAGAATGTGATAAACCCAGTATTGTTGTTTCTTCTCTCCCTATTCATGTTGTAGGTCCTACTAACAAAGAAGCCTCTGATGCCAATGTAGCTGATGATGTGGAAAACTCAACTTATGCAGAAGATCTTGCTAGACTTAAAAAGCAAGAGCATGCCGCTGCTGAAGAAGCTAAAAGGCTTGGTCTTGAGTTTGCTCAAAATACTGAGGCACTCTTGAGACAAGCTGCTCTTGATGCCAGCAGAAAACCAATTTCTGCTGATGGATCTCCTGTTGCTGCTGATGCCAATTCTCCTGAAGGCATTTCTGCTGTAGTACCTGTTTCCACTGCTACATCCACAAGTTTAGATGAACCTTTTGGTAGGTTTCCCAGCCCCTCAGATCTTGGCAATCATGAACAAAGTGCTGGCATTTTTCAATCAGCTTCTTATGATGATGACTTTGCTCCAACTCTGACCAATCTTGAAACTTCTGTTGATGTTAATCATGTTCCCACTAAGAGGATCAACACCATTCATCCTCAAACTAATATACTTGGTGATCCAAATGCTATGGTTCTAACCAGAAGTGCAGTGAAACAGACACAGTTTGGACAATGTGCTTTTCTAACTTATGTTTCTAATCAGAAGAGGGACAATCATACATATCAACAACATTGTCTATTTGCTTGTTTCTTATCTCAAGTAGAACCAACCAGCATTAAACATGATTTAAGTGAACCTAGTTGGGTAGAGGCTATGCAGGAAGAGATGCAACAATTCAAGAATCAAGATGTATGGGTACTTGTTGATCCACCTGCAGGTAAATTTGCCATTGGAACCAAGTGGATTTTAAAATGCAAGAGGGATGCAAGAGGAATTCTGGTTAGAAATAAAGCAAGATTGGTGGCTCAGGGTTTTAGACAAGAAGAAGGGATTGATTATGATGAAGTGTTTGCACCTGTTGCTAGAGTTGATGCTATAAGGTTGTTTTTGGCCTTTGACTCATATATGGGTTTTGTGGTTTATCAGATGGAGTTAAAGAGTGCCTTTCTCTATGGTAAAATTGAAGAGGAAGTCTATGTCACTCAACCACAAGGTTTTGAAGACCCACAACATCCAAAGAAGGTGTACAAGGTTGTCAAGGCACTCTATGAACTTCATCAAGCACCAAGAGCCTGGTATGCAAGGTTGCCTACATTTCTTTTGGAGCATGGATACAGAAGAGGAGCCATTGACAAGACTCCCTTCATTAAGAAGAACTCCAGGGATATCATTCTTGTTCAAGTATATGTGGATGATATCATTTTTGGCTCCACAAAGGAAGCTTGGTGCATACAATTTGAAGATTTGATGAAAAGTGAATTCCAAATGAATGCAATATGGGAACTGACATTTTTCTTGGGGCTACAAGTCAAACAACAACCTGAGGGGATCTTTATCCATCAGGAGAAATATATTAAAGACATCTTGAAGAAGTTTGACTTTGAACTTTTGAGGATTGCAACTACTCCCTATGAACCTCCAAAGCCTAAGAATCCAAATGAACCAGATGAAGCTGTTAATGTTCATCTATACAGATCCATGATTGGCTCACTCATGTACCTCACAGCTTCAAGACCTGACATCACTTTTGCTGTCAGTGCTTGCTCAAGACACCAAGTCACTCCATTGACTTCCCACCTAAATGCAGTGAAGAAGATTTTCAAGTACCTAAAAGGCCAACCTAAGTTAGGTCTTTGGTATCCAAGGGACTCACCATTTGTGTTGGAAGCATACAGTGATAGTGACTATGCTACAGGAATCCACAACAGGAGGTTGTCAATTTCTTGGTAGAAGGCTGATTTCTTGGCAGTGCAAGAAATAAACCATTGTGGCCACCTCCTCTACAGAAGCAGAATATATTGCTGCTGCTAACTGTTGTGGTCAAGTAATTTGGATTCAAAATCAAATGCTGGATTATGGGTTCAACTTCATGAACACTAAAATCTATATTAATAATCAAAGTGCCATTTCAATTGTTAAAAATCCGGTCTTTCATAAAAGAACTAAACATATTGAAATTAGGCACCATTTTATTAGAGATGCAAATGAGAAACATTTAATACATGTGCTTAAAATTCATACTGATGATAATGTGGCTGATTTATTAACAAAGGCTTTTGATGGACCTAGGTTTAACCACTTAGTTGTCCACATTGGCATGGTTAACCCTTGAATGCTATGTTTGAGGGGAGGCATCAGCCTGAGGGGAGGCATATGCCTTTGGGGAGGATTGTAATTGATGTTGTAAATTCTGTATATTATTATGTTTACTAACTTTGTTTTGTAGGTTTATTTCTAACTAGACTAACAAGTTTGTATAAGTTTGTCTTCTGTGTTTAGTTTTAGTGTTTGGTTTGCAGGTCATGTTTCTGCTGATGAACAAAGATCCACACATCACATATCAGTAGAATAAGAGTTAACAGAAAATTTAAAAGTTTATTCATTAATATCATTTAGGATTACATTAGCAAACAACCAAACATCAGAACTGGATTACAAGGGAGATCAGCAAACAACCAAACAATCTAACAACCAGCAACCTCAAAAAACACCAAGACCACAACCCACATCAACCCAAACTCCTACTCCATCTTCCTCTTCCCCTTTCCTAGGTCCTTAGGGTCAGGCATCCTCTTGTAGACCCCTCTAGACTGCGTATCTTTGTCCCATAGTTTGGGAGCAACAAGACCAAGGACAACCTTGAGTGGACCCTTGTACCTTTGAGAAGATTGTGGCTCCACAGGGACTGAGATCTTCCTCATATCAGCACAAACCCTTTCCATTTCACTGGTAAGGAAAGCAATGACTGAAGTGAAGTCAGGGAGAACAACTGCTAGGGGAGTTGGATCTTCCTTTGTTTCCTCTAATGAGGAAGGGGATGGACAGAACTCAGAAGGTCCCTCACCAAGATAGTAATATGATCTCTTGATTTGGGGAATGTCAAAGGTAGAGTCAGAAGATGAGTCAGAGGAAATTTCAATAACATTGGACTTAGGCTTCCTGATTGAGGTGTTTGGAAAGATTTTGGTGTGGTTGGTGTTAGTGTGTAATTGATTTGGGTAGCTTGTGACTTGAAGACCTCTTTATATAGAACTGATTTGGAGTTTAATGAGAGTAAATGTTACTTATTGGGAGGTAGTTGAGTCTGTGCTAATTACTAATTTTGCAAGTTGACCATAAAAAGGATTCTACAGATGAATTCTACTAAAGTTTGACCAATTACTGCTGATGACACAAGTTGATCATTAATGATATTTTAAGTGTGTTCCTGCTGATAGTTCCTACCAGGTTATTTACATCAGTGGAATG
The DNA here is from genome assembly GCA_030686995.1 of Artemisia argyi. Taxonomy (NCBI): domain Eukaryota; kingdom Viridiplantae; phylum Streptophyta; class Magnoliopsida; order Asterales; family Asteraceae; genus Artemisia; species Artemisia argyi. Next base: position 44,309,829 of record CM060676.1, on the reverse strand, counting down.
TACATTCATCAGAAGCAAAGACAATAAAGTGAAGATAACCAAAAGTAACAAAGTTTTTATTCATATGCATCCACATTACAAGAAGAATGAAGTACAAACAAGCAAAACAACCCCAAAACCTAGCCTATCAACCCTAACCCTACTATTCTACTTTCCCTTTGCCCTTGCCCTTCACATCAGCCATCTTCTCCTTGCCTTTGTTCCTGGTGAAGATTTCCTGCTGTTGGGGACAAGGCAACCCAATCACCACTTCCCTTGTCCTTGGCAGAGGTGGATTTGACCTTCTTGGTCTTGATGGTCATCTTGGACAGGAGGATTGGGGCCTCTCAGGTGTTGAAGGAGGATGGTAAAGAACATTATTTTCATCTTCATCTTCATCAGAAGAAGTACAGATGAAGGGTGATACCAGTTCATGGGGTGGTGGTTGATATGGGATCCATGGATTGGGATCCTCTGAGGACTCTGAGGACAAAGAAGGATTGGGGGCTCTGCTTGCTTCACCCCTCTCTAGAGCATTCCACCTTTTCTCTAGCTCTCTAACAGCATCCAAATCATCCAAATCAGAAGGAACGTTTGCAGGGTCCTCTGATGGTGACGGACTTGGAGAATTCACATCGTGTTTCTTCTTCTTGGCCTGTTCCTTGGTCAGACCTCTTGGGATGGTTGGCAATTTTAATGGTGGTGGAGATGTTAGTGATTCAGAAGAAGCAGAAGAATCAGAGGAAATGTTAATGATGCTTGGATTGGATGACATGGTTATTTCTTGATTGGTGGTTATGTGATTAGGGATTTGGATTGTGAAATTGATTGGTGAGATTTGGGGATTTTTACCCCTATTTATAAGTCAAAGTAAACCGTGTGTAATTATTGCAATTAATGTAAGGCGGTTTACACGTACTTAAGAAAGAAAGTTTGACTAAAGGAATTTTTACTGAATAATGGTTACCACTGATGACTTGTTCCTGCTGTTTGACCATGTGGTTGCTGCTGATGGAAGGAATGGTTGACCGTAGTCAACATTAAGTAGGTTTCTGCAGATTGACCAACTGATTCCTGCTGTTTGACTTGGTTTCTGCGGATGATTCAGTTTTATTTGGGATTTTATAAAAGTCAAATATTGGTCAAAGATTGTTTCCACAATTCTTTCCAATTACACTCCACGTTTGGAAACTTACCACAATTAACCTAGACGTGCAAATCCCACTCAAAAATAAATGATTCCCTCTCCTTATAAAACTCCCAAAAACATTTCAAAATCTCTCAGCATTCAAAACCCACTCTCTCTTATCAATCAATGGCGGAACTACTATTCAAAGGTGATCATAACAAGCAAGCTTTCTTAGGTCATGGTAAAGGAGATGGTCACTATGTACAGATGATGGAATTTCTCCAAAGATCCAAGATTCATTATGCTTTAACACAATACCCTGTCATTATACATAAATCTTTGGTTAAACAATTTTGGGGAACTGCTCGCATAAGGTCTGCTGATGAAGGACCAACGGAAATTGTGGCTACCATTGATGGGGAAGAATGTGTAATTACTGATTCCTTGGTTAGGACTCAATTACAATTGGATGATGAAGGTGGGGAGCATGAATTGGCTAACGAGGAGATAATTGCAGGTCTTCAGGCTGCTGGATATCGTGGAAATGGGAAGGTCTGGTACAAGAATCAGTTTTGCCCTAAATGGAGATTCTTGACACACACTCTGCTTCAGTGTATGAGTTCCATGTCTGGAGGATGGGATCAATTCTCCACAGACATTGCTCTTGCCATTGTGTACTTATCTTAGGGGAGAACTTTTAATTTCTCTAAGTACATATTTGATGAAATGCTTCAAAATGTTAAGGATACCAAACTTAAATTTTTAATGTATCCTAGGTTTCTTCAAATAATTTTAGGTATTCAGACCAATGATACTACCCATATGCCTGTTAAGGGTTTATCTAGCAAGCTATTTGCTTCTATGAAAACCAACTACAATGGAGACCATAGGCCTTTATTACCTGCTATGTTGCCTGCTGGCAATGCAGCTGCTGGTGGTCAAGATCCTGCTGATGCTCATGCACCAGTGGATTCTCCTGAGGGGTCAGAAGTTGCTCCTGATGCAAGTGCATCAGTTGCTGCTGATGTCCAACCACCACCATCTCCAAGGCCATCAACACCTAGTCCTCCCACACCTATACCTTCACCAATTATTGATGCTCCAACTGAGCATGTGTCCACTGAGGATTTTGGCCCTGACCAACCTGTACAATCTCCACAGATAACAAGACTTGACTCACCACGTCCATTAAGACCTTATTATGAAGATAATGTGGATCTAGATGCAGGATTTTATAACTCTCCTGTTAGGACCAATGATGCTCTTAATACCACAGATATCCCTGTTGGTGGAGTTGAAGGTCCTGTTACTCTCACCTCTTTGTCCCTTTTATTGAATAGGTATGTGAAAAATGTAGACACTTTGGAAAAGGATCTTAAGTACACCAAGAGGAATCTTGGAGAAGCTGTGGTGACTTTGGTTAAAAGGGTAAAGAAATTGGAGAATCAGCTCAAAACAAAGAAAAGAAAAAGTGTTGTGGTTGATTCAGATGAAGAAGTTACTGAAAGGTCTGCTAAACTTGACTTGGACGGACTTCATCTTCTTGCTACCACCACTATAGAGAGTGTTGAGGATGATGCTCATGTTTCTAAGAATGTACCACCTGCTCCTCCTGTTGAAACATCCACTCCCAAGGATTAGAAAGTGCTTTATGTTAGAAGAAAATATTTGGCAGAACATCACAAAAAGACTGATGCTTCCTCTTCTGTTGATGTTGATATGACTGATGTTTCTGCTGAAAAGGCTCCTGCTGATGCTTCTTAGTCAGAAGATACTTTCTTTGTTGCTGGTAAAGTATATGTGTCCTCACCTAGCAAGAAGACATCTGTTGATCCATTGCTTACGGTCGTTCCTACTGATGAATCAATAGAAACACATGTTGCTTGTCCTGATGATTCTGTTTCAAAGGATTCTACTGATTAGCATTCTGTCCTCCTGAAGCTGCTTCAACTAAGATGGATAAAGGAAAATCTGTTATGGTTGATCATGATATCCCTTCCAGAAAGAAATCTAAACAGGAATTAGCTAATGAAAAGCTAAGTGAGCTGGTGGCAGCATAGTGGCATGCTAAAGAGGAAGCTGCAAAGGCTAAGAGGGATTTAGACATGAAGGCATCTGAGGCTCTTGCTAGAAAGATACAGGCTGATTTAGATCAAATGGGTGATCCACTTACTCATACTCTACCTGCTGAAAGACAAAAGGAGTTGGATGAAATTTCCAAACATCTACTGTTGAGCAATGGGATAACTTGGCTACTCAAGTCTCTTCTAGACCTGATTTGGCAAAATCTGTACTTGGTGTTGTATATCATGAGGATGATTTTGCAAAGAGGATGGTTGAAGCTGCTAAACTTAACAAGAAAGCTGAGGCAGAGAGAAGAGCTAAGGAGAAGATAGACAAACCTTGGACAAAAGCAAAGATCAAAGACTACATGAGAACTTTTGTCAAGAATCAGGGGTGTGCTATGTATGGATCATTGTGGACCAAGAAGAAAGTTTGGGCCTTTTCAGACACTCAGTTGACTACACAATATGACAAGCTCATTTCTATTCTTCATAACTCAGGCATTAATGTTCTAGATCCCTTGGAAAAGCAAGGAAGACTTATGGGTGAGTCTGCAGCTAAGAGGATAAGGCTTGATGATTCTGCTGACATTTCCAAAGATTCTACAGAGTCTTTATTTACTGCTCAGGATCATGTTCATTCTCCCTCAGTTTTATCTCAAGTTGATGAATCTGCTAAACCTTTTGCTGATAAACATGTAGAATCTTCTGAACCTAAAGAGACTGGTGGATCTACTTCTAGTCCTCTTGATGATTCATCTAGTGTTCCAAAGGTTCCTGAGTATGTTTCTACTGATGTTCCTGAGACTCTTTCTGCTAGTCTACCACAGAGTGTTGCTACTGATGCTTCAGAATCAGTTCCTCCTGAAGAGACTTCTACTGATACTCCAGTTGATACTCATACTTCTTCTCCATCAACTCCTGGTACTAGGAAGAAGAGTGTTGCTAAGAAGAGGAAGGCTCCTAAAGCTCTTGCTCGACCAGCAGAAGATAGCACATTTATTAAGTTTGATTCTGATGAAGAAGACCCTGTTATTTGGGAAAGGGTGATTAAATGGGAGCTTATTGAGTCTTCAGTAGGTCAAGGATAGGTCAATGTGCTTCATAGACAGGATGGTTCTACCAAACATTTCACTTTTGTTAGTGAAATTCTACATATGGTGGATAGACAGGACATTCTTTCCTTGTATGGATTAGTTATTGATTACTATAAATCTCATCAACCTGAAGGGATTCGTATGTATTTGTGATTGGCTCTAAACAGTCAACTAAATGGTCAATAAAGTCAAATAGCTTAAAGTCAATGCCTCCGGATAATATAGGGAATCACCGGGTCGTTATGTCCCGACGAGGTGTGAATTGTACTTAAGCGTGCTTGTGATCGGGTGATTTCCACATGAAAGGGTTATGATGAGAAATATTTAAGAATTATGAAATGAAATAGCTTAGGAAATCTATATGATTGATTAGGTGAATATAGATGAGAAAGAAACGTATAAAAACCTAAACACGTACATTTAAATTGAAAACGGTAACAGGCGTACGTGAGGAAAAATGAATCTCAATAAATAAAAAGGCTACGGATATGAAAATGATATTTTTACAAACCTAATGAATAAAGAAAATAAAAATAAAAAAATTAATGTATAAACTAATTGTATAATTAATATTAATTAAAAACTATTTTCTAATTACTTTTTAATTATTTAAATTACCTTAAATTATAATTAATTATAAAATTACACTAGAAAAATGAAAATAATATTTGGAAAAATTTAAAATAACTAAAAACTAATTTTAAAATTAAATTTGTATTTTTCTGACTTTTAAATTAATTATTAACTAATTATTAATTAATAAAAACTAATTTAAATTATGAAAAATACCAAATTATAAGAGAAAATTCTGAAAAAATTACTAAAATTATTTTAAGATATAAGAAACATATGAAAAATATAAAAATGAAAATTGCTTTTGCAAAAAGCTGAGAATAAGCCAATTGGCTTAAATAGAAGCTATTACTTCTATTAAAGTTGGCTTTTTGTAACTTTCTTTTTTCAAACTTGTTTATATACTGATTACAAGGAACTTTAATGAAGGAAGTTGGACTGAATGTGAGAAATACGCAATTGGAGAGCTTATTTCATTGACAGAATGAGCAAATAGCTTATTATGATTTTGATTTGCTTGAATAAGCTACGCAACTGAGCTACAAGTCCAAATAAACAACTAACTAACAATAGTGACAAGAAATAAACACAAATGATTGATATAAGCATGCACAATAAGCCAGAAACAACAAATAAGCACTTAGGCTTATGGACAGGTCACCAAGGCCAAATTGGCCTACCTGCAGCCCTCTGTAGGGGCCACAAGGGGGGTCAGGAGATCAAACATGGGGTTGACCCCTTGAGTTGGACTGGCGGACTACAAATTAAGCCAAGAAGCAGGCCAAGAAGCCCACTAATAAGCTCACAATGAGCTTATCAGTGAACCTGAGTTCACAGATGCACATGGCAAAAATGGTGACTAACAGGCTAGTGTGGGGTCCACACTAAGGATCAGGGATCCAAAATTAAACTTGAGCCATGAAGTTAAGCTGTATGGCTTTCAAGTAAGCCAAGATTCAAACCCTAATTCCTACAAATAAGCTAGATAAGCTCTTATCGAAAAGTGGCAAAAACTTGAGCACTCAACACAAGTAGGGGATTGGTCAAAATGCAAAGGACTTGCAGCCCTACCAAATAAGCTATGAACCCAGAAATAAGCCCTGAACCTACAAGCTGGGCTTATTGAATTTCCAATAAGCCAAGGAACACAGTGTGGGGTCCACTAATAAGCCAAAAAAATGCTATTGAAAGTTGGGTAAAAACTGGTTCCCTGGTGCAGGGCATGTCTTTGCCCTGCAGGCCTTTTTGAGCTACTAAATAAGCTATGAGAAAAAATCTTAAAAATAAGCTCAGAGTGGATTTCTGAAGTCTAGCTGGTGGATTTTAATATCTGAAAAGCTCAAGGTCTGAAAGCTATTACAAAATTCTAGAAAATTCCTTGAAATTGTGGTTTTCTACAAACATTAGAAACTTTGACTTTTTGATTGAACATTAAAAGTTGACTAATTTGAACTTTAAACTTGATTTTATGACTGAATATGATAAGTTAAGCTATAAAGAGACTAAATTGAGCTAGGACATACACTTGTGACTTGAAATGAGGCTCATGCCTCTCTAATTCCTTCACAGAAGGAATTTAAACCACTAATTGAGTGATTTTTACTTCTATGCTTGTTACTACCAAAGACTTGATTTTTTGGTCTATTTTGGTTCAGAGTATGATGTATGAGCAACAAATGAGCAATCACACCAACTGAAACACACTAACACAGACAAAACCAAACACCCATTGTAAGCACAGATAACTATGAAACTTGCTTTAAAAGGAACCAAAACACAATCTAATGATCTCAGCTTATCTAATAAGCAATAAGCAAGTAAAATAAACACAGATAAACTACTAATAGCACTTTTACACTAAGATGATACAAATTAAAATGCAAAGCTCACAAGGCCTTCCAAGCAATCTTCAATGAACAAGGACCAAACACCAATTCCTAATGGTTTCCACAAACCTCAAACCCACAGCCATCCCTTATTTACTGTGCTCCAACCATATTCGTCCCTGCAACATGATTTTTTTATTTTATTTTGATTTTTTTATATTTTTAAGTATTTTAATGAAGCTTTGGTTAAAAATGATTTCACAAGCTTAGAAAGCTTCTGAAAATGATTATATTGAGCTTATATGAGCTTGTGGCTATCTTATAACACCTAATGAATCTACTATGATACTTGAAATAACTTTGATGAAACTTTGAAAATTGAAACAGAAGATAAACTAGAAATATACTTGCATTAATTTTGAAATCTGATTACAACTAATAATTAAGCATTACAAAGGACTAAGATACTAAGTTACATGCCTTTTGTGGCTTCTACTACTACTACTTTATATTACGAATGAAAAATAAGCAATCTAAGCTTCCACATGTGTTCCTGTTTCTAATTGGTAGTTCCCAAAGCTTCTTTGTTGACTCAAGACCAAATCCCAGCCCTTAATTTGCACTTTGATCAACCCTAGCCGTTTGATTCCATTTGGCGCCAAAAATAGTACACTTGCAATCTTAGTGGAACTGGTAAGCATTTAATGAAGGGGGGGGGGTTGGTTTGGCAGGTGAGAGTATTAATGGAGGTTGGTGGTGTTGGTGAAAAAGGAGGGAGGAGGGGGAACAAGATTGCAGGTTTTAGGGGGAAAGGTGGGGAAGATGGTATTGTTTGACCGTCCTTTGACCCGCGTTGACCGTTTGACCCAGGGTTTTATTATTTAGGGGTTGGGCTGGTTGGGCTTAGGATTGGATTGGATTGGTTTTGGTTTTGGGTAATGATAAAAGGGGTCCGGATGGGTTTTATTTTCACAAGGACCATTTTTGTAATTTCCTGAAACTTGAGGGGCTGATGTTGTAAGTTTCCCAAAGTATTCCAAAGGACCCATTATGCCAAGTTTCCATAATCCATGAACCAAAATTGTAATTTTCCATTTTTAAAATTCCCAGGGACCAATTTTGCCAACTTTGAAACTTGAAGGACCAAACATGTAAACTTTTGAAACTTTATGCCCAAAGATCATATTTGATAATATTTGACTTTCAAAAGACTTGGGTTGACTTATCTTTCAAAATAAATGCATAGGGACTAATTTTGACAAGTTTTGAAACTTGGGGGACTGAAACTGCCAATTATGCAAACTTTGATATTTTTTCATCTGTTTTTACTCATTTTGCATCTAAAACATATAAAGCACAATCCCTGGGATATTTTCAGTATTTTGAGGCCTTTTTGAGTGTTTTTAAATGTTTTAAACTATTGCTAGTCCCTAGCAATCTTTTGAGAAAACTTAATGGATTTGAATCTCTTTACCAAAAGCAATTACTTCTGGAGTAGCCAGATGTTTAAGTTCAAGTAAGAACTATGGTATACTGATAACCATATGATTTTGAGCAAACCATCAGCTTTCAACGGTTTTGATTTGTCTTTACCAGAATCCGTTTGCTTCTGGACTAGCTAACTCTTAATGGAACACAATCATCATCTTAGTGAGTTGATTACCAATTACGGTTTTCCACTGCCATTACCACAAGCCATAACCTTGCGGGCTAGCCAACTCTTTTACTCTTTAGGATATGGTGAGTTGAAATCCATACAATTTTTGGCAAATTGTCAGCCATCAACGGATTTGAGTAATCTTTATCAAGAGCCGTTTGCTCCTGGATTAGCCAGTCCTTTTGTGGGTTAGACATGGTGGACTGATAACCACAAATTTTTTTGAAATAAAGTGAAAAAAATTTTAAAATTTTGGCCAAAAATGGGGGGTACTAGAAGGTATAATGTGATAAAATTCGCTAGAATTCCCCCCCCCCCCCCCCCCCCCACACTTAGAATTGAATATTGTCCTCAATATTCAAAGTCCCAGCTATTATGCCGACTCTTTGAACGGAAAAAGGCAATATTATAAGCTAACTGTGGGAACATCATTTTTCACTTTATTCATATATACATACAAACACATTATATATATATATATATATATACACACACACATACATACATATATACATTGGAAACAGTAGGGGACGGCTACTCCCCCACACTTAGGTGTTAGAAAATAGAAAGAAGTCAGAGGCATGGGTGAAAACCCATGTTGTGCTACTGTTTTTGTTCACCGTATCGCTAGCTTGACTCGATCCCCGAATTCATTTGTCCTTGGGGAAAGTTTGAAGATCCGGGACAACCATGGATGGTATGTCCTCTCCAAATTAATGTTTCAAACGATGACCATTCACTTTGAAATTTGGACTGTCATTTTGAGATAATTCGACGGTGCCATAAGGATAAACTTTGGCAATAGTGAATGGTCCAGTCCAGCGGGTTTTAAGCTTCCCAGAGAAAATCTTTAACCGTGAGTTGAAAAGAAGGACTCGATCACCAACATTAAAAATGCGGTTCTTGATTTTTGAGTCATGAATCTTCTTTGTCTTCTCCTTATGGATTAAAGAGTTCTCATAAGCTTGATCACACAGCTCATTTAATTCATTCAGCTGAACTTTGTGATGAGCACCCGCTGTTTGGAGGTCAAAGTTTGCATGCTTGAGGGCCCAGTAGGCTTTGTGCTCAAGCTCGATCGGCAGATGGCATGTTTTTCCGTACACAAGCTTGTAAGGTGTACACCTAATGGGTGTTTTGTATGCAGTACGAAAAGCCCAGATTGCATCATCTAATTTGTCCGACCAAGATGCACGATTTTCACCTATGGTTCTTTCCAAGATTCTTTTAATTCCTCTATTGGAAACTTCTACTTGTCCACTTGTTTGTGGGTGGTACGCAGTAGAAAGACGGTGAGTTACACCGTACTTTTGCATGACTTTATCAAATTTGTCATTGCAGAAATGCGTACCACGATCACTAATTATAGCACGTGGAGTTCCAAATCGAGCAAAAAGAGCTTTCAAAAACTTCACAACAACTCGGGCATCATTTGTGGGTAAAGCTTTTGCTTCAACCCATTTGGACAAATAGTCAACAGCCACGAGTATGTACTTATTTCCATGAGATGACGGAAATGGCCCCCATAAAATCAATGCCCCATACGTCAAAGATTTCACAAACTTGAATTGCATTTTGTGGCATTTCATTCTTTTGTGAAATATTCCCGTGACGTTGACAAGCGTCACAGGATTTGACCAATTCCTGGGCATCCTTATAAATTGTGGGCCAGTAGAAACCAGAATCAAACACCATTTTTGGCGGTGTAGTTTGGATTGTGGTGGCCCCCCGTGGGACCAGCATGACAAGCTTTTAGAATTTCAGCGGCTTCCTGACCATAAACACACCGCTAGATGACTTGATCCGCATAGATTTTGAAAAGGTAGGGGTCGTCCCAGAAATAACGTTTTACATCTTTAAAGAATTTATTTTTTTGTTGGGACGAAATCCCTTTCACAACAAAGTTACCCGCATGGTAATTTGCAAAGTCGGCAAACCATGGGGTAGTCGAATCTCCACGAAAAGAAACCGCACTAAGGGTCTCGAGAGGAAATGTTTCGTTTATTTCCTTTTTCTCGAAAACATCTTGGTGGGGTTTTCAAGACGGGAGAGATGATCAGCAGCTAGGTTCTCAGCTCCTTTTTTATCACGAATTATGATATCAAATTCTTGCAGGAGGAGAACCCAACGGAGTAGTCTTGGCTTTGCATCTTGTTTTGAAAAGAGGTACTTCAAAGCCGAGTGATCCGTATACACTATGCATTTGGTCAATATCAAATACGGCCGAAACTTTTCAAAGGCGTACACCACTGCTAATAGTTCTTTTTTGGTGGTGGTGTAATGACTTTGAGCCTCGGTCATTATTTTGCTTGCATAGTGTATCGGCTGAAAGTGTTTTGATTTGCATTGCCCCAAGACTGCCCCTATTGCATAATCACTCGCATCACACATAAGTTCAAAGGGCAAGTCCCAATCGGGGGCAACCAGAATCGGTGCCTCAGTAAGCTTTTTCTTTAAAGTTTCAAAAGCTTCGATGCAGTCAGGTAAGAAGATAAAAGGAGCATCCTTCTCGAGGAGATGGGTCATAGGACGGGCAATTTTGGAAAAATATTGAATAAACCTACGATAAAAACCGGCATGACCCAAAGAACTCCTAACACCTTTAACGGTAGTGGGATGAGGTAATTTTGCGATGACATCAACTTTGGCTTTGTCAACCTCAATCCCGTTTTTTGAAATTATATGACCTAGGACAATGCCCTCTTTGACCATAAAGTGGCTCTTCTCCCAGTTTAGACATAACTTTGTGTCTTCACAACGTTTGAGCATGTTTTCTAAATGGGAGAGACATGATTGAAATGAATCCGCAATGACCGAAAAATCATCCATGAAGACCTCCATGGTTTTCCCAATCATGTCAGAAAATATGGACATCATGCACCTTTGGAACGTGCCCGGAGCATTACATAAACCAAATGGCATACGTTTATAGGCAAAAGTTCCATAGGGGCACGTGAAAGTGGTCTTTTCTTGATCCTGCGGGTCAATGGGAATTTGGAAGTAACCCGAGAAACCATCGAGGAAACAATAGTACTCATTCCCGCTAATCTCTCGAGCATATGATCCATAAAGGGTAAAGGGTAGAAGAAAGTGGTCTCTGCGGGTGACGTCATTTAACTTGCGATAGTCAATTCAAACACGCCAACCCGTAACCAATCGAGTTGGAATCAAATCATTTTCTTCGTTTGTGATAACAGTGATGCTACCCTTTTTTGGAACGCAATGGATGGGACTAACCCAAGGACTATCCGAGATAGGGTAAATCAGACCGGCATCAAGAAGTTTTAAAACTTCTTGTTTGATGACCTCATGAATTTTTGGATTCGCCCTTCTTTGTTGTTGGACTGCTGGTTTGAAGTCATCCTCCATTAAAATTTTGTGAGTACAAAATTCGGGGTCAATGCCCTTGATGTCGGAGAGTCTCCAAGCAATTGCTTGCTTGTGTGACTTCAAAACCTTTATTAGAGCAGCCTTTTCCTCAACACTTAAACCTTTAGGAATTATGATGGGTAATTTATCATCACCCTCCAAAAATGCGTATTCAAGATGAGGCGGTAAGTCCTTAAGCTCGACCTCAGGAAAATCATCAGTTTTTTCAACATTTTTGATTTCCTCTTTATGAAGTACTTGTGGTGGAACAGGAAAAGGAGAGGGACCTTCGTTTAATAATTTCTCAAGTAGGAGAATATCCCTCTCGGGGTCAATCTCTTGGTTATCGCCTCCATCGGGAATCGAATCACTCTTGAGAAGGGCCTCGATTTCTTCTAAGACAAAGTCACTTCCCTCAAACGGAGTGAGGGAAGGAGAAGAATTGGCAATGATGGGATGAGAAGATGGAGTGGAATTTCTACTCGGAGAATTATCAGTGAAACCTAAAACCTCTTGAGCGTACTCCTCAGCAGCAACATCAATGACATTTATTCGGTTTACCGATTCAGAGTCATAATTTGAGGAGTACCTCGAAGTTTGATCGAGGTTGAAGGTGATTGCTTTAGTTCCAACACGCAATGTGATATCTTGCTCAAATACATCGATGAGAGCACACCCAGTTCTAAGGAATCCCCTTCCAAGAATTAGAGGGACCCTTGAATCGACATCAAAGTCAACAATCACAAAATCGGCCGGAAAATGGAACTTTCCCACTTTAACGAACATGTCCTCAGCAATGCCAAGAGGACGAGATATTGAGCGATCGGCAAGCTCTAGAGTCATGCACGTGGGAGTAAGTTCGGGAAGAGAGAGTTTCTTCCACACAAAATATGGCATCAGGTTAATGCTAGCACCTAGATTGGCCAAGGCGAAGCATTCAACCATACCCGGAAATACACATGGAATCAGAAAATTTCCGGGGTCTCCAAGCTTCTCGGGAAGCTTTTTCAAAAGAACTGCTGAGCAATTCTCATTCAAAGGAGTTCTAGCCATCTCGAAGAGCTTTTCCTTATTACTTAACAGATTTTTGATAGTTGATGCGAATTTGGGCATCAAGAGAATAGCATCCGCGAAGCTTATGTCAAAGTGCAGATCTTGGAAGATTTGGAAAAATTTGTCCATTTGGTGACTAGATTTTTCGCGGAGCTTTTGTTCATTGAGACGTGATGGGTAAGGAATAGAAGTTTTGGATTTAGGGTTGTCCACTAGAGTTTCTGGTGGTTCAAAGACAACTCCAGGTTTGCATCTGGTTTCTGGAATAACTTGAGGCTGGACGTGTGCGATACTTTGCGAGCTAGGAGATTGCACCTTGTCCGTTGTCACCTCAGGTTCACGTTCCACTACCTTTGGAGGAGAGGAAGAAGAGGTAGTAGGAATCGCGGGTTCATCATATGAAGCACCACTTCTTGTTGTGATCACCTTAGCATCGCCCCTCGGGTTAGCGATCATGTTGCTCGGAAGTGTTCTTAAGCCCGAGGGTCGATCATTTAAAGACTTCTTGATTTCAGAAATCTGGCTAACCAACAACTTGTTCATCTCTTCTTGGGATTTCATGAATTGTTTTAACAACTCGTCAGATGAAGGCCCAGTTGGAACAATAGCTTGAGGTGGATTATTAAAATTTTGAGCACGATTGTTTTGGTTGGGACCTTGGTTGTGGAAATTTCCTTGATTTTGGTTGTTATTTCCATGAAAATATCCGGGATTGAAATTACCCTGACCTTGGTTTCGATTAAAGTTTCCTTGATGTTGGAAACCTTGATTTTGGAAACCTTGGTTTTGATTTTGAAAACCGTAACCTTGATTGAAGTTACCTTGGTTTTGAAAACCTTGGTTCACTCTATTCTGATTTTGGTTAAGGTTTTGGACATTTTGGTTTTGATTAAAGCCAGGTGGTTCAGGGTAGTGGTTAGGACGATAGTTCGGGTCCATAGGAGGGCGGTATTGATTGCCTCCTTGATTGGAAGACCCAGCTATAGCATGAGCTTCATATGGAGTACCATCAGTAGCTGTGCAATTGTAGTAGGCATGCGGCCCACCACAAGTCACCCAGACTTCCATTTTCTTAACCTCAGCAGGTGGAGGTGTGTGTGAAAAAGAGACTTTATTTTGTTGTGATAGAACCAAAGCTTGAATAGCTTCAGTGAGTTTGTCAATCTTAGCATCCGTGCTAGACTGACTCACAGAAGATGAAGTAGAAGGTCCCGCACTAATTTGGGAAACAACCGGCTTGCTTCGTGTAGAGCAGACCTTGGACTTGTTTTCTATGATTGCTAAAGCTTCTTTGGTGGTTCTAATCAAGAAGTTACCTCCCGCGAAGGCATTCAGAGAATCCTGATCAACTTGGCTCACACCATTGTAGAAAGTATCGAGTTGCATCAACTCGGAGAAACCATGATGTGGACACTTGCGAAGTAATTCTTTGAAACGATCCCACGCTTTACCAAATGATTCATCATATTTCTGAGTGAACTTGGTGATTTCGTTTTTAAGACTCGTGGTTTTGGAAGGTGGGAAGAATTCATTCACAAATTTCTTGACAAGATCTTCCCATGTCTCAATAGATCGAGGAGGCTGTTTTTCAAGCAAAATCCGGGCTTGCCCCTCGAGGGAGAATGGGAAGAGAAGAAGTTTGATAGCTTCAGACGGGACATTCTTGTACTTGATGGTTGACATGATTTTGTTAAACCATCGAATGTGAGCATGAGGATCGTCCCTCTCAAAACCGTAGAATTGACTTGAGGTTATGAGATTAAGTAACCCGGTTTTGAGCTCAAAATTATCAGCCACGATGGCTGGAACAACGATAGCATCTCCGTAACCCTCGATGGGTGCTTGGAGAAGCTCACACATGGGGCGGTCTTCCGCCATGGTGACAGCAGATGTAGAAATAGTACGGATCTCAGATCCGACTGCTGGTGCTGAACGTCTATGATGTCTCCTAGGAATTCTTACAAGCTCACATAATGGGCTAGTAGACCTAGAAGAACGAGTGCGCATGCACTAGGAGCAAAATCAATTAAAACAAAGTCCAGGCAAAACCACAGTGAACTTAAACCAATAATCACAAGTAAGTGGCTTCTTTAAGAAAGGTACACCACTCACTAGGATACAATGGCAAGTTTTAATCTTTTGTTTGGGAACTTATTAATGTTCACACCCCAGTTGGTAGGTGTTCTGTCTTGGCTTGCGACGGTTTATTTTTATGTATTATTATTCACAAGAAAAAGACGGATGTTTTTGGGTTTTTGTGTAAGTGAAAAACTTTGGGAATTATTTTTGGTATCATTCCGTTATCCGAAATCGTATCTCTTTAAGAATCACCTTAAAAGAAACCCGATATAGAAAACGTTACGATCTGTTTTGTTTGTTTTTTAATTTTTTTTGGTGTTTTAACACTTTAGGAAAAGTGCTAATGACTTTTTTTTTTTTTTTTTTTTTTTTTTTTTTTTTTTTTTGATTAAAATTTACAAAAGTGATGGTATTTTTATAGTGGTGATGGTGAAATAACACTAATCTCTAAGACGCTGCAGATACGCGCACACCTCCCCGGCAACGGCTCCAAAATTTGATTCGCTCTAAACAATCAACCTAAATTGACCAAGTAAATGGTCAATAAAGTCAAATAGATTAGAGTCAATGCCTCCGGATAATATAGGGAATCACCGGGTCGCTATGTCCCGACGAGGTGTGAATTGTACTTAAGCGTGCTTGTGATCGGGTGATTTTCACAGGAAAGGGATATGATGAGAAATATTTAAGAATTAAGAAATGAAATAGCTTAGGAAAGCTATATGATTGATTACGTGAATTTTGATGAGAAAGAAACGCATAAAAACCTAAACACGTACGTTTAAATTGAAAACAGTAACAGGCGTACGTGAGGAAAAGTGAATCTGAATAAATAAAAAGGCTACGGATATGAAAATGATATTTTTACAAACCTAATGAATAAAGAAAATTTTTAGAAAAAGAAAATTTATTTTTACACTAATTATATAATTATTATTAATTAAAACTATTTTCTAATTACTTTTTAATTATTTAAATTACCCTAAATTATAATTAATTATAAAATTACACTAGAAAATGAAAATAATATTTGGAAAAATTTAAAATAACTAAAAACTAATTTTAAAATTAGATTTCTATTTTTCTGACTTTTAAATTAATTATTATTAATTATTAACTAATTATTAATTAATAAAAACTAATTTAAATTATGAAAAATACCAAATGATAAGAGAAAAATCTGAAAAAATTACTAAAATTATTTTAAGATATAAGAAACCTATGAAAAATATAAAAATGAAAATTGCTTTTGCAAAAAGCTGAGAATAAGCCAATTGGCTTAAATAGAAGCTATCACTTCTATTAAAGTTGGCTTTTTTGGAATTTTCTTTTTCAAACTTGTTTATATACTGATTACAAGGAACTTTAATGAAGGAAATTGGACTGAATGTGAGAAATAAGCAATTGGAGAGCTTATTTGATTGACAGAATGAGCAAATAGCTTATTATGATTTTTATTTGCTTGAATAAGCTACTCAACTAAGCCACAAGTCCAAATAAACAACTAACTAATAATAGTGACAAGAAATAAACACAAATGATTCAAATAAGCATGCAAAATATGCCAGAAACAACAAATAAGCACTTAGGCTTATGGACAGGTCACCAAGGCCAAATTGGCCTACCTGCAGCCCTCGGTGGGGCCACAAGGGGGGTCAGGAGATCAAACTTGGGGTTGAACCCTTGTGTTGGACTGGGGGACTACAAATTAAGCCAAGAAGCAGGCCAAGAAGCCCACTAATAAGTTCACAATGAGCTTATGAAATAAGCTTAGTGAACCTGAGTTCACAGATGCATAGGGCAAAAATGGTGACTAACAGGCTAGTGTGGGGTCCACACTAAGGATCAGGGATCCAAAATTAAACTTGAGCCATGAAGTTAAGCTGTATGGCTTTCAAGTAAGCCAAGATTGAAACCCTAATTCCTAGAAATAAGCCAGATAAGCTCTTATGGAAAAGTGGCAAAAACCTGAGCACTCAACATAAGTAGGGGATTGGTCAAAATGCAAAGGACTTGCAGCCCTACCAAATAAGCTATGAACCCAGAAATAAGCCCTGAACCTACAAGATGGGTAGAATACTATAGAAAGTTGGGTAAAAACTGGTTCCCTGGTGCAGGGCATGTCTTTGCCCTGCAGGCCTTTTTGAGCTAAGTTACATGCCTTTTGTGGCTTCTACTACAACTACTTTATACTACGAATGAAAAATAAGCAATCCAAGCTTCCACATCTGTTCCTGTTGCTAATTGGTAGTTCCTAAAGCTTCTTTGTTAACTCAAGACCAAATCCCAGCCCTTAATTTGCACTTTGATCAATCCTAGCCGTTTGATTCCATTTGGCGCAAAAAACAGTACACTTGCAATCTTAGTGGAACTGGTAAGAAATTAATGAGGAGGGGGGTTGGTTTGGCAGGTGGGAGTATTAATGAAGGTTGGTGGTGTTGGTGAAAAAGGAGGGAGGAGGGGGAACAAGATTGCAGGTTTTAGGGGGAAAGGTGGGGAAGATGGTATTGTTTGACCGTCCTTTGACCGGCGTTGACCATTTGACCCAGGGTTTTATTATTTAGGGGTTGGGCTGGTTGGGCTTAGGATTGGTTTTGGTTTTGGGTAATGATAAAAAGGGTCCGGATGGGTTTTATTTTCACAAGGACCATTTTTGTAATTTCCTGAAACTTGAGGAGCAGATGTTGTAAGTTTTCCAAAGTATTCCAAAGGACCAATTATGCCAAGTTTCCATAATCCAAGAACCAAAATTGCAATTTTCCATTTTTAAAATTCCTAGGGACCAATTTTACCAACTTTAAAACTTGAGGGACCAAACATGTAAACTTTTGAAACTTTATACCCAAAGATCATATTTGATAATATTTGACTTTCAAAAGACTTGGGTTGACTTATCTTTCAAAATAAATGCATAGGGACTAATTTTGACAAGTTTTGAAACTTGGGGGACTGAAACTGCCAATTATGCAAACTTTGATCGTTTTTCATCAATTTTTACTCATTTTGCATCTAAAACATATAAAACACAATCCCTGGGATATTTTCAGTATTTTGATGCCTTTTTGAGTGTTTTTAAATGTTTTGCAGCTCAGATTTGACCAAAAATGATGAGTGTTTGAGCACTCATCAATTTGCTAGGAGATTTATATGTGTTGTGTGACTCTCATACTTATAGGGGCACATGATTTCATGCTTGGAAAGGTCAAAAGGATTGGGTGGTTGATTATTGGAAATACTTTCATCTTCCTAATGTTCATATGATCTTCACTACCACTGGTAAAACCTTGTACTGTTGGGCAGATATGATATATCCAATCACTATAGAGGTAATGAAGCAAATACTGGAGGTGAAACTAACTGTTCCTCCTGAAATGATTGGGAATGAGATGCATCATGCTGAACAACTAATTAGAGCCATCAGAAGAAGTCTTCTGGTTAAAATGGAATTGGAATCTCAGTATGATGTACATCTTGAAAATTCTCTGAGATGATTGGATATTGGTATGATATCTTGTTGTATGTTTATTTGTTTTCTTTATTTAGTAAAAAAATAAAAAATAAATAAAAAAAAAAAAAAAAAAAAAAAAAACCTACGGATTTGTATAGTGTTTTCTATGTTGTATGCAGGTTTTGGTGTTGGTTCTTTCCACACCTTATCTGGTTATCAACTTCCCATGATGTTGACTATTCCATCTAAAAGTTGGCTAGTCCAAAGGGTACAGCTTTGGTAAAGACAAGTCAAATCTGTTGATAGCTGTAATAGTTTGCTAAAAACTATTGGGTCCTCAACTCACCCATGCTTAACAGCTGAGAGTTAGATGGTTGTCAATTGACCATGGATTTTTCCTTATGGATTCCCAATAATTGGCTAGCCCACAAGTGTATGGCTTGTGGTAAAGGCAGTGGAAAACCATATTTGGTATTCAATTTACCAAGGTGATTTTATCAACCAAATAATTGACTAGTCCTGAGCAAACGGTTACAGGTACAGACATATCAAAACCGTTTATAGCTGATGATTTGCTAAAAATCATATGGTCATTAGTGTACCATAGTTAGTGAACTGAAACATTTGGCTACTCCAGTAGTAATGGCTATTGGTGAAGAGACATCCAATCCATTATTTTCAATGATTCACCTCTCACAGGAGTTAACACACCTGGAAGTAATGAGAATAGTATGAAACTTATGTTTTGATGTACATTTAGTCATTTGTGGCTGCAAAGAATGGTGCTTTCAAAGTTTTTGATGATCATAGAGATGCTGCTGATGAAGATTCTTTGCTGCTGAAGTTCATGTTCAATCCTCTTCTTTTGCTGATTAAGATCTATCAAGAATCTTGGAGTTAACCATGTCAACTGCAAGATTAGGGGAGGAATGTAAGGAATTATTGAAGTCAGCATAGATACTGCTGATGACTTTCTGCTGACAGGTTCCTGCGGATGCTTATAGTAGTTTATGCTAAAGTCTGATTCCTGCTGATGATATACATTCTGCGGATATAGTTAATTCGTGGATAATAGTTAGTCATTTATAGATAAGATATGGAGAATATCTTCTAGTGTTTGATGATTATACGTTTCTTGTAGAAGAGATTAGGGTTTCTACTAGTATAAAAGGAACCCAAGGTTATGGTATTATGGACGTATCAAAAACAATTATTAGTGAATAATAACGATCCATAGAGGATCAAAGTATTTAGTATATTGTATGTGTTTATATTCCGCAATAGATACAAGCTCAAAGAGATTGTCTATATAGTCTTGCTAGTGATTACATTAGTAGGATATCGATCCATTGGCTCAAGATCTATCAAGTGTAGATCCCACACCTCCTTTGGTGCATAAGGGTTTTTAACCACCGCTGTGCACCAAAATTCCCTCAAATAGTCATGATAGATGACAGAGGGGGTTTTTGTGAATGTGGTGGTGAGGAAACAGTTTTGTTGAAACTTCACCACATCCCTGTATTCAGGGAACCCTTAGGGGTAGGCAAAGTTTCCCACCACATTGTTCTTGGTCAGGTCTACGTTTTCCATTTGGAAATCCACATTGGGAGCGTATTTGATGACTTTAGAAGAAGCCATTTGTTTTGAGAAAAAGTGTGGTTTGAGAAAATATTAGCATCAAAGATGGAACACACACAGTTTGAAAAGCAAATTTGTTCTTGAAATAATTTTCCAAGAGTTTTGATATGTTTTGAAAGCATGTGTGTGTTTTTCTTTGTGGGGGTATTTATAGGGAATGAATTAGGGTTAAGCTATTGCGGATATCAAAACGTTTTGATTTTAATTCAAAATAGGTTATAAAGTTTGTTTGATATCCGCATTAAATAGCACGATTCCCATTACCCCATTTTTCTCACAACATGATTAGAGGAACAGTTGCGTGGCTGATGAGGTCCAAACGGTCAACGTATATTGACCAAATAATGGTCAACAAAGTCAAAGAACCTAGACCAATGCATCCGTGGAATACAGGGTTTCCCCGGGTCGTTATGTCCCGACGAGGTGTGGATAGTATTCAAAACGGGTTTGTGATCGGGTGAATCTGGACGGGAAAAGGTTTTGAGTGATTAGAATGATTACGCTAAGGAAATACGAATGAGAACGATGTAAACAAACTATATTAACAATAACGCGAAACCAAATTAACCTAAAACGTAATCTAAGAATTTAAAATCAGAATTTGCTTATACGTAAGTAGAAAAATAAGCCAAACGGCTTAAATAGAAGCTATCACTTTATTTATGTTTTTGGTTTTTCTTTATTTAACAAACTACTTTTACAAACGTAACCTAAATTTAAAAACGCAAAAGTTATTTAAATAAGACGCGAGTTAAAATTAAAATAAACGCGAGTGCGCGAAATAAAAAGTGAATTTTAAGCTACGCTAATCCTACGAGCCTACAAATAATTTTCTTACGATCCTACTGATAAAAGAAAATTTAAAAAAAAAAGAAAATCTATTTTTCAATAAAAACTCTATTTATTATGAATTAATTACTAATTAAAATGATTTAAAATAAAAGAAAATGCAAATATAAATGAGAAAAATACAAACTTGACCTGGAAAAATCTAAAATAACTTAAAATAATTATCTAAAATGTTTTTGGATTTTTTCAGGCTTTTTCTGATTTTTTATTGATTTTTCTTAATTAAAAACTATTTAAAAATGATTAAAAATTAAAATAAATTAAGAAAAATAGCAAAACAGCTCAGAAAACTATGAAAATTTCACAGAAAATCTAAAATATTATTTAGATCCTAGGAAAAATTTCAAAGTTATGAAAATAAGCTGGGAAGTGCTTAATGGTCTAATAAGCAGTTTACCAATAAGCACAAAATAAGCAAATGAGAAGCAATTAAATCCAAACTTTCACAGACCAAAGATACTACTTATATAAGCACCAATAAGCAAAGAAATCACAGATAAGCACAATGGATAAGCAGAAAAGCACAAGTATGATCAAACAGCTTAATGAACTTGCAGTTTCAAACCACCTTTTTCAACAGCTTCTACACAGCTTATTACTTGACCAAATTTAAAACCAAAAGTAGTTATGGAAAGCTGAGCAACCAGAGATTACAAAATACCAAAAGCCCTATGCCAATCATTTAATTGCTAACTCAATTTTATCAATGTTCAGCTGACCAAATGAGAAGCATGTAATAACAAGTTACCAAGCAGACTTTGATGAATTTTTTAGATCAAATTTAGGTGACAAGATGATTATGAAACTACTTAAGATTGAAAACACTAAAAGTAGGCTAGGTGGACAATCTAAAAACACAAAAAACACAAGCTAAAGCTCACTATTGAGCTCTGAGTGAGCTTATGAACTTGGCTCACTGGGACTGGTACAGGGCAGGTCAGTCCTTAAGCAGGCACAATTAAGCTAGTGCACAAGCTAATCAGCTACAAGCTAAGATCTACAAATCATGCAAACCTAAAAATGAACTAGCAAGGAACATGTAAACCTAATCTCAGATCAAACAAAGCTGGTATGGGATTAAAAATGAGCTAGAGAAATGGGCTGTTTGGACAGGTAACTAATCAGTGAGACCAATAAGCTCCTATCAATTTCTATCCCTAATAAGCTATAAATAAGTTCTAACACATCTAAACAAGCAGAGGCAAATACATAACAACTAACAAGCTAGATTCAACAAAATGAACAAAATCTACAATCTCAGATGAAACTGAGTTTGAAGAACAGTTGCAGAAACATAGGAGCCAAATGAGGGCTCAAATAAGCTGTCAAATAAGCTTGTAAGGGCAATACCAAGAACATAACTAACAAGACCTCCTAAGTGGCTTTTAAAATCAACAAGGATCAAGCTAAATGCTCAGGAAATGAGAATGATAAGCTTATTTGAAAAACGGGCCAAAACTGAAAGGCCTGGGTGCAGGGGTAACATATGGCCAACCAAGCCTTTTTGGACTCAAATTCTAGGCACCAAATGGATTCCAAATCACAAAAGTCTTCTTGATGATGATAAACAAGCTTCTAAACAACCCAAATGAACAAAAATTATCTATTTTTAATTCCTAATGAACCCTACAGCTGGTTTTGAAATCTGTCTAATTTAAGCAAGACAGTTTTGACTTTTTGAGAATCTTGAAACAAGTTGACTCTTTTAAATTTATAAAGGACCTATATGGCTGAATTTGTTGTAAATAATCTAATGTAGGACTAAATTAAGCTATCTAGACTAGTTATGCAACAACTAAAATGATTATGCTAAGGAAAATTGCAATAGTGGATAAAATGCAAGGGAGTTAAGCTCAATTTGACTTTTTCCAGAATTCCCTATTGATTTTGTGGTTTACCTAGCATATGAGTCCTACATGTGTTGTCTAGAGTGTCTGCAACAGCTAAATTTAACCCAAAACACAAACAGCTCTAAAATCCAAACACCCCTTTAAAATTGAAACTGCTATGGTTTGTTTTCATATGAAAACAATTTTAAGCAAATTTAAGCACATAAAAGCTATCAATGAGGATCTAAGGACTTACAAAACAGTAAACAAACAGAATTGAATCAGTCAATAAAATTAAAGAGAAAAGATGAGACAGATAAGTAAAACTGAAACTTTCAAATTGAA
Source organism: Artemisia argyi (assembly GCA_030686995.1). Taxonomy (NCBI): domain Eukaryota; kingdom Viridiplantae; phylum Streptophyta; class Magnoliopsida; order Asterales; family Asteraceae; genus Artemisia; species Artemisia argyi. The sequence continues at coordinate 44,286,895 of CM060676.1, read as the reverse complement.
ACTGAATTACAAGTGTCTGAGAATCAAAAGCTGAATACAATCCAAAGCTTAAACTAATCTTAAAACTATATTAGACTGAATTATACTCCTAATTACTACCTACTTAACTACTCCTAATATTAAAAACCTAACTGCTAAAAAGTGGCATACACATTATCTATTTATATAAGATTTTTAGGGTTTCCATCTCTCTTCATGTGCTTCTCTCACTATTCCTGGCCCTAGTATTTGCTCTGACAAAATCTCAACCCTCCAAAAGGTTTTGGCGCCCAAAAATGCTAATAATAGCTAAGCCCTCTGATAACTTGTGAGGAAGAGTTTTTATTTGGACTGGGGTGGAGGAAAGTGGGGTGTGGCAGGGATAAGGTGGAAGTGTGATGATGGTGTTGGGTAATGGTAGAGTAGCAGCAGGCTAGGGGAGGGAAAAGGGTGAGGTGAAGTCAGGTTGTGTTTGCTTTATTTATTTATTTTTATTTGTTTTGGGCTTGAGGTGTAAACGGGCTAGGAAGGGTGGAATGGATTGGGTAATGGGTATTTAATGTTTGGGCTAATAGTTATTCAAGGGTCCATTTGGTGTATGTTATAATTGCAAGGACCATTTGTGTAACAAGCTGAAAGTTCAGGGGCAGTATTGCCAACTGTTCCAAGTTTTCACAAGGACCTACTTTGCCAAGCTTTGAATTCCCATAGGTCATAGATGCAATTTTTCCACTTTTGAAATTCCCGGGGACCATATCTGTCAAAATTCCAAACTATGGGGACCAAACATGTAAATTTCTCAAATCTTTTACCCAAGGGCCATAATTGTCAACTTTTGATTTTTCAAAAACTTTTGTTGACTTTTCAATCCAAAAATATTTCCCAGGGACCAAATCTGACAATTTCTGAAACTCCAGGGACCAAAATGAAAATTTCCAAAACTTTTCCAATTTTTCACCAAAGGACAAAATATGACAACTTATGATTGTAAAAGGACCTTTGGTGATAATTTTCCATATTTTGAATGACCAGGGACTAATTTTGTAATTTTATGAAAGTTGGGGGACTGAAACTGCCAATTTTGCAAACTTTATACGTTTTTCATCTGTTTTTACTCATTTTGCATCTAAAACATATAAAACACAATTTTGAAATATTTTTAGTATTTTGATGCATTTCTGAGTGTTTTTGTATGTTTTGCAGTTCAGATTTGACCAAAAATGATGAGTGTTTGAGCACTCATCAATCCCCCACACTAAACTATTGCTAGTCCCTAGCAATAACTTTTTTTGAAAACTCGATGGATTTTAAACTCTTTACTAAAAGCCATCACTTCTGGAGTAGCCAGGTGTAAGAACTGTGGCACACCTGATAACCGTGTGATTTTGAGCAAACCACCAGCTGTCAACGGATTTGATTAGTCTTTACCAAAAGCCGTTTGCTTCTGGACTAGCCAACTCTTGATGGAATAGTCAACATCTTGGTGAGCTGATTATCAATTATGGATTTTCCACTGCCTTTACCACAAGCCATAATCTTGCGGGCTAGCCAACTCATTCGCTTTATGGGATATGGCGAGTTGAGGAACCATACAATTTTTGGCAAATTGCAAGCCATCAACGGGTTTGAGATGTCTTTACCAAGAGCCGTTTGATCCTGGACTAGCCAATCCCTTTTGTCGGTTAGACAAGGCAGACTGATTACCACAAAAATTTTGAAGCAAAAGTGAAAAATTTTTGAAATTTTGGCCAAAACGGGGGTACTAGATAGTAAAATGTGATAAAATTCGCTAGAATACCCCCCCACACTTAGCATGAATATGGTCCTCAATATTCAAAGTCCCGGATATTATGCCGACATTTTGAACATAAAAGGGCAACATTACAAGCTAAGCGTGGAAAACACCATTTTGTTTTTCACTTCATAAGTAACCATAGCATGGGGGACTCCCCCACACTTAGGGTGAAAACCCTATAAGCATGCTACTGTTTTTGTTTACCGAGTCGCTAGCTTGACTCGACCCCGAATTCATTTGTCCTTGGGGAAGCATGATGTGGAAGAAACAATCTCAATCGGACTTTCATTCAAGATGTTTGGACAAACATTTGAAGCACGTGAAAGTTCCACACCGATGAGATAAGTGCCCGGCTCAAGATAATGATACATGAAAATGCCGGGATCAAAGATAGTGTCTTCATTCCCGAAGGAGTGAAGAACAAGAGAAGTCACCCTGTAGGTGAAGAAAAGAAAGAAAACCGTGATGAAAATCATGATAAGATTTTCTTCCTCGAGAGCAGGCTCCGTAGCCTGAGTTTGGATTTCAAAGGTTAAGCTCATAAACATCCCGGGAGGGTGGGTGGGAATTTGCAAATCCTCATTATTGAGTGCATCTCCCCCCGGGATATCAAACTCCGGAGGAGTCATGACATGATGAGTGAGTTCACCGGAGAACTCCTCATGAAGAGAATTATTCACAAGATGTGAATTTGTGAATTCATGTTCCGGAATAGACTCATCACAATCCTCATTCTGAATATCAAAGATTGGATTATCAGAAATCAAAGTGAATTCAGATTCGAATTCAAATAGAGGATTGGTGAGAATAGTATTGAATGTTTCGGGAACAAAGAGATTAACATTCTCTATTGGACTGTTGGGATCAGAAGTGAGTGGTGGATCATGATATAGGAGACTTTCAATTTCTCCCAGATCGGCTTCAAAGTCGAGGAGACCATCATCACTTTCTAATGAAAGTGGATTGATGTGAGTAAGTTCATCAGCGAACTCCTCAAGAAGAGGATCAACATCAGACTGAGGGAGTGATGCCTTGATATACTCAATGTCTCCATGAGATGTACAATCATTATTAAAATCTGAGAAAGTCTCAAAATGATCGTTTGAACACTCAAGAGGGGAAGGAATATCACACATATGCTTAAGAGTTCCCTGTGACTCTCTCGGGATTGGGAAAAGGATCTCAACACTAGACTTTATTAATTCGTCCGATTCCTTATTAGGAACAGTGCTAAGATGCTCATCCCCCATGTTTAGAGAGTGAGTGTGAACTTCGGGTGTGATAACAATAGACTGAGGGAGTTGATAAGGACTAGCAGACATGGGTTTTATAAATTTCATTTGTTCTTCTGCTAGTAATTCTATCATAGTCTTTTCTCCCTGATTTTCCAAGGAAGGAATCACAACTGATGAATCTGATGAACCCTTGCAAAATTGAGAAATATCAAGGGTAACTTCATCATCATCATCATCGGGAAGAGCAGCATTGTGAAATATGGCACGTGTTTTAGCTGCATGTTCTAAGACTAGAAATTCTTCCTTGCTCAATTCGTTTCTAGCATCTCGTTCTTCAGCAAGCAATTCTGCCATGGATTTCTCACGAGAACCTTGAAACGATGTAGTAGCCAACTCCTCCTTAAGTTTTTGCAATATCTCAAGAGCCTCTAGTAAAAGGTCTTGCTCAGTATCATGAGGAGTTGCTTGGGTTATTTGGTACTGTGGAGGTGGGTCTGAAAACGAATACTCATAATTGTTACAAGGAAATGGATTCCTTGTTTGACAATCCGAGCTAGAGTGTGGACCTCCACAGTAATCACAACAGTAAAACTGATGTGGTTGTGGGTTGTATGTGCTAGAGTCATAATTGTTATCAGGAAACTGCTCATAGACAAGCGTGCTTCCTGATTGACAATCAGAATCGTAGTGTGAACCACCACAGTACTCACAACAGTAAAACTGTTGAGTCTCATGGTGTGGTAGCTGGTGGAATAAATCAGTCGTGTCATGGTAGGAATAGGGATCTTGGTTATAGACAGACCCATTTCCTGACTCTACCATGCCACAGCTGGGGCAATTGCCACCATTATAAGGACTACCACACCACTGACAAACCAGAAAGTGTGGATGAGATATAGAAAGAATCAAAAGGCTAGGGAGGAGTAGGGATAAAGAATCAAAGATGTGAGAAGGTAAAGGAGAGTGTTTTTGGGTTTTTGGATAAACATTTTTGTACAAATGAGAAAGAAAATCTTTTTGGGTTTTTTGTGTTCGTTGAAAACTAAGTTTAAAAAGTTTTCAGGAACTGTTTTGTTTTTATATAATAATAAGATAATATGAACAAGGGATGGATAAATGTACAATGGAACGAATTCCAAAATCACTAATCAGAAAAACCGTTTAGAAAACGCACACAACCTCCCCGGCAGCGGCGCCAAAATTTGATGAGGTCCAAACGGTCAACCTATATTGACCAAATAATGGTCAACAAAGTCAAAGAACCTAGACCAGTGCTTCCGTGGAATACAGGGTTTCCCCGGGTCGTTATGTCCCGACGAGGTGTGGATAGTATTCAAAACGGGTTTGTGATCGGGTGAATCTGGACGGGAAAAGGTTTTGAGTGATTAGAATGATTACGCTAAGGAAATACGAATTAGAACGATGTAAACAAACTATATTAACAATAACGCGAAACCAAATTAACCTAAAACGTAATCTAAGAATTTAAAATCAGAATTTGCTTATACGTAAGCAGAAAAATAAGCCAAACGGCTTAAATAGAAGCTATCACTTTATTTATGTTTTTGGTTTTTCTTTATTTAACAAACTAATTTTACAAACGTAACCTAAATTTAAAAACGCAAAAATTATTTAAATAAGACGCGAGTTAAAATTAAAATAAACGCGAGTGCGCGAAATAAAAAGTGAATTTTAAGCTACGCTAATCCTACGAGCCTACAAATAATTTTCTTACGATCCTACTGATAAAAGAAAATTAAAAAAAAAAAAGAAAATCTATTTTTCAATAAAAACTCTATTTATTATGAATTAATTACTAATTAAAATGATTTAAAATAAAAGAAAATGCAAATATAAATAGGAAAAATACAAACTTGACTTGGAAAAATCTAAAATAACTTAAAATAATTATCTAAAATGTTTTTGGATTTTTTCAGGCTTTTTCTGATTTTTTATTGATTTTTCTTAATTAAAAACTATTTAAAAATGATTAAAAATTAAAATAAATTAAGAAAAATAGCAAAACAGCAAAGAAAATTATGAAAATTTCACAGAAAATCTAAAATATTATTTAGATCCTAGGAAAAATTTCAAAGTTATGAAAATAGGCTGGGAAGTGCTTAATGGTCTAATAAGCAGTTTACCAATAAGCACAAAATAAGCAAATGAGAAGCAATTAAATCCAAACTTTCACAGACCAAAGATACTACTTATATAAGCACCAATAAGCAAAGAAATCACAGATAAGCACAATGGATAAGCAGAAAAGCACAAGTATGATCAAACAGCTTAATGAACTTGCAGTTTCAAACCACCTTTTTCAACAGCTTCTACACAGCTTATTACTTGACCAAATTTAAAACCAAAAGTAGTTATGGAAAGCTGAGCAACCAGAGATTACAAAAATACCAAAAGCCCTATGCCAATCATTCAATTGCAAACTCAATTTTATCAATGTTCAGCTGACCAAATGAGAAGCATGCATTAATCAGTTACCAAGCAGACTTTGATGAATTTTTGAGATCAAATTTAGGTGACAAGATGATTATGAAACTACTTAAGATTGAAAACACTAAAAGTGGGCTAGGTGGACAATCTAAAAACACAAAAAACACAAGCTAAAGCTCACTATTGAGCTCTGAGTGAGCTTATGAACTTGGCTCACTGGGACTGGTACAGGGCAGGTCAGTCCTTAAGCAGGCACAATTAAGCTAGTGCACAAGCTAATCAGCTACAAGCTAAGATCTACAAATCATGCAAACCTAAAAATGAACTAGCAAGGAACATGTAAACCTAATCTCAGATCAAACAAAGCTGGTATGAGATTAAAAATGAGCTAGAGAAATGGGTTGTTTGGACAGGTAACTAATCAGTGAGACCAATAAGCTCCTACCAATTTCTATCCCTAATAAGCTATAAATAAGTCTAACACATCTAAACAAGCAGAGGCAAATACATAACAACTAACAATATCACTAACAAGCTAGATTCAACAAAATGAACAAAATCTACAAGCTCAGATGAAACTGAGTTTGAAGAACAGTAGCAGAAACATAGGAGCCAAATGAGGGCTCAAATAAGCTGTCAAATAAGCTTGTAAGGGCAATACCAAGAACATAACTAACAAGACCTCCTAAGTGGCTTTTAGAATCAACAAGGATCAAGCTAAATGCTCAGGAAATGAGAATGATAAGCTTATTTGAAAAACGGGCCAAAACTGAAAGGCCTGGGTGCAGGGGTAACATATGGCCAACCAAGCCTTTTTGGACTCAAATTCTAGGCACCAAATGGATTCCAAATCACAAAATTCTTCTTGATGATGATAAACAAGCTTCTAAACAACCCAAATGAACAAAAATTATCTATTTTTAATTCCTAATGAACCCTACAGCTGGTTTTGAAATCTGTCTAATTTAAGCAAGACTGTTTTGACTTTTTGAGAATCTTGAAACAAGTTGACTCTTTTGAATTTCTAAAGGACCTATATGGCTGAATTTGTTGTAAATAATCTAATGTAGGACTAAATTAAGCTATCTAGACTAGTTATACAACAACTAAAATGATTATGCTAAGGAAAATTGCAACAATGGATAAAATGCAAGGGAGTTAAGCTCAATTTGACTTTTTCCAGAATTCCCTATTGATTTTGTGGTTTACCTAGCATATATGAGTCCTACATGTGTTGTCTAGAGTGTCTGCAACAACTAAATTTAACCCAAAACACAAACAGCTCTAAAATCCAAACACCCTTTTAAAATTGAAACTGCTATGGTTTGTTTTCATATGAAAACAATTTTAAGCAAATTTAAGCACATAAAAGCTATCAGTGAGGATGTAAGGACTTACAAAACAGTAAACAAACAGAATTGAATCAGTCAATAAAATTAAAGAGAAAAGATGAGACAGATAAGTAAAACTGAAACTTTCAAATTGAAACTGAATTACAAGTGTCTGAGAATCAAAAGCTGAATACAATCCAAAGCTTAAACTAATCTTAAAACTATATTAGACTGAATTATACTCCTAATTACTACCTACTTAACTACTCCTAATATTAAAAACCTAACTGCCAAAAAATGGCATACACATTATCTATTTATATAAGATTTTTAGGGTTTCCATCTCTCTTCATGTGCTTCTTTCACCATTCCTGGCCCTTGGATTTGCTCTGACAAAATCTCAACCCTCCAAAAGGTTTTGGCGCCCAAAAATGCTTATAATAGCTAAGCCCTCTGATAACTTGTGAGGAAGAGTTTTTATTTGGACTGGGGTGGAGGAAAGTGGGGTGTGGCAGGGATAAGGTGGAAGTGTGATTATGGTGTTGGGTAATGGTAGAGTAGCAGCAGGCTAGGGGGAGGGAAAAGGGTGAGGTGAAGTCAGGTTGTGTTTGCTTTATTTATTTATTTTTATTTGTTTTGGGCTTGAGGTGTAAACGGGCTAGGAAGGGTGGAATGGATTGGGGTAATGGGTATTTAATGTTTGGGCTAATAGTTATTCAAGGGTCCATTTGGTGTATGTTATAATTGCAAGGACCATTTGTGTAACAAGCTGAAAGTTCAGGGGCAGTATTGCCAACTGTTCCAAGTTTTCACAAGGACCTACTTTGCCAAGCTTTGAATTCCCATAGGTCATAGATGCAATTTTTCCACTTTTGAAATTCCCGGGGACCATATCTGTCAAAATTCCAAACTATGGGGACCAAACATGTAAATTTCTCAAATCTTTTACCCAAGGGCCATAATTGTCAACTTTTGATTTTTCAAAAACTTTTGTTGACTTTTCAATCCAAAAATATTTCCCAGGGACCAAATCTGACAATTTCTGAAACTCCAGGGATCAAAATGCAAATTTCCAAAACTTTTCCAATTTTTCACCAAAGGACAAAATATGACAACTTATGATTGTTAAAGGACCTTTGGTGATAATTTTCCATATTTTGAATGACCAGGGACTAATTTTGTAATTTTATGAAAGTTGGGGGACGAAACTGCCAATTTTGCAAACTTTGTACGTTTTTCATCTGTTTTTACTCATTTTGCATCTAAAACATATAAAACACAATTTTGAAATATTTTCAGTATTTTGATGCATTTCTGAGTGTTTTTATATGTTTTGCAGTTCAGATTTGACCAAAAATGATGAGTGTTTGAGCACTCATCAGTGGCTCTGCAAAAGACACTTTTGCAGAGTGATGTCATCACACAAGTATTTGTGTGAGAGGGAGCATTTAGTGCTGAGTGGTTTTGGTGAGGTAGGTGTAGGGGCCCAAGATGTGGATGCCAGTTGTGTAAGCAACATATATTCCTATATTAAATAGGAATCAGTTACCTACCTGGGACATTTACTAACTAAGTACTTAGAGCATTTAGTTAGGGTATTCAATGCCATATTATATCTTGAGCCCCCCTGAATGAATTGTCATTCAGTGATGAGGTTCATATCACTGAGAGAAAGGGGTTTATTCAGGGACCAGGAGAATTTACATCAGGTTGGAATAAATTTCATCAGCTGCCTGATTCAATGTCCAACATGCCCAACTCAGCTTTCAGTCTAGTGAAAGTGGGTTCATCCAAGGGCTTGGTAAAAATATCAGCTAGCTGATACTCAGTGGGGATGAAATGTAATTCAATTTCTCCATTCATGATGTGGTCCCTGATGAAATGGTACCTAATGTCAATATGTTTGGTTCTTTGATGAAGCACTGTGTTATTGGAGATGGCTATGGCACTGGTGTTGTCACAAAAGATGGGTACCATCTTGTACTGAATGCCATAGTAACTCAGTTGGCTCTTCAACCAAAGTACATTTGCACAACACCCTGCAACAGCCACATATTCAACTTCTGTTGAGGACATGGCTACTTACTGTTGTTTCTTTGTACTCCAACACACAAGTTTGCCACCAAGGAATTGGCAGGATCCTGAAGTACTTTTTCTATCCATATTACAGCCTACATAGTCTGAATCAGTGTATCCTTTGAGATCAAACCCTGAACATTTGGGGTAATACAAGCCTAGGTTGGGTGTACCCTTTAGGTATCTGATGATTCTCTTTACAGCAGTAAGATGGGATTCTTTTGGTTCAGACTGATATCTAGCACAAAGGCAGACTGAGAATTGGATGTCAGGCCTTGAGGCAAGTAAGTACATCAGTGACCCTATCATTCCTCTATATAGGGTTTGATTCACTGATTTACCAGTGAGGTCAGGACCAAGGTTGTTGGGAGGAACCATGGGGGTTTTCACTGAAGAACAATCAGAAAGCTCATACTTCTTCAGTATTTCCTGATGTATTTTTCTTGACAAATGGATATGCCTGTGTCAGTCTGTTTGATTTGAAGTCCAAGGAAGTAAGTGAGTTCACCCATGATGCGTGGGAATTGCACCAGGCTTCACCTCTCAAGGGATCTCGAGAAGCTTACAACCCCCACCAGGCAGTGTACCTGATCGTTGTAGTATAGTACAGTGACAAGTACCGGGGGATTGATCGTTCAACTCAGGAATAGTGTCGTTAGGATTGAAAATTAATCTAACTAGGTCTAAAGGTGAAGGATGATTCTTTTTGTGTTTTTATATTTTATGAAAAGCAAGTAAAATTCTCCGGTATTGGAAGGAGGGGCGGAATTAGTTGCTAATCAACTAACCCAAAAGCTACTAATTAAACTAATTAACAAGAAAAGTAAACTAAGGTTCTTCAAGATAAGTGAAGCATGTCTACCTATGATATGTTACTCCTTGCTAGCTATCCAATTTGTTTTAATTGACGGGTTGTATTCCTTAATACCAATCATGGGGTGGCGTACTTACTTCCACAATTCTATAAGCTCCTACTTCACTCCTATGTCGAGCCGGCTAAGAAGCTCCTAACATGGGATCACTAGAATTCGCTCATGCATTAAATACAACCATAAAAACCTAGTACACATCGGTTCATGTTTCTTAAAACGTTCAAGCAAGTAACCCTATAGAAGTCTACCAGTTTTCTTAAGCCTAACATCGAATTCATTCAATTAAACAAGAGACAATAGGAATCAAGCATTATAAACTAAACCAGTTAGACCTATCGAAGTGTCACACCCTAATTGATGAAGATAGACACAAACATCAACAAGGAATTAATAAGATCTAATCAATTATATACAAGTTTCACACAATCATAAGTAGACACAAGGTGAATTAGCAAAACATAATCAAAGAAATGCAAACAACAATAATAATGAAAGACATAATTGAGATAGAATCATCAAACCAATACATGATGTTTATGGAGTGATTGAAACCCTCTAAGTTGCTGGAAAAACACCTACCTAAACCCAGGAATCGACCTTAGGGTTTAGGGCTTACAAAAAGTGAAGTTATGATGTTATATTTATAGGCCATTTTCTGCCCGGCCCGATAGTGACGGCGTCACGACCAACATTATTTCACCAAATTGTAGATCTCTTCGTCCACTTCGCGTGGGCTTTTAAATCACCTAAATCCGAGTTCATATGCAAAAGTTATGACCAAAACAATATCAGCTACTCCGTGCGCAAGTTTTGACAAGTTAACACGTGACGGCCTAGGGTAACGCCGTCACTTTTCTTCTGGACCGTCACCACTTCTACTCTTGACGCCGTCATAAAAAGCCTCTTGATGCCGTCAGGTACTGTTCCCAGCAAGGAAATTTAAGACTTTGTCGTTTTCTTCACTTTTATGCTCCAAAAACGTCCAAAATGCTTCCTTTTCCCGAATTCACTCCCAAAGTACCTAAAATCACAAAAGGAACGATTTAGGGCCATATTTGATCAAATAAATTCAATTCCGGGCTTAAATGACCCCCAAAAAACGGTTCATTTTTCGCCTTATCATATATCCCTACACTTGGGATTTTCTTGTCCTCAAGCAAATGAGCTTTTCCACCAATAAAAATACAAGTTAGGGGACATTTAACACTAATATAAAAGTAATTACAATAAATGATCATTCCACCTTAGTCAAAACAAGCACGGAAATTATACACTAGCACCTCACATTAAGTATTTGGATACTCTCATCTCTCGGGTGTTGTAAATTTATATGTCATAATTGGAAATGGAGAAATATCACTCTTTACCTGTCATAGCAAATAGATTACTATAGGCTTGGGAAAGGATCAAACCTCCACCACTTGGCGTAAGCACCGAGGATAAACTATCAAAGAGGTCTTTTAAAGGGTTATAACGTTAGGTGTAGGGGATATGGAAAACACGGTTTTTGTTGGATAAATGGATATTTTACTGGTGGCAAGTCAATTGTTTTAGTTAACTACATGTAAAATGAGGCGTTGCTAAGCCAAGACTCGACTCAACTTAAACTAACCACAACTCTTTTTTGATTTTCAAGACACTATTTGACTTAAACATAAATAAAAGAAACGGATGGTAGCCCATATGTTTTTCTCTTTTCTTTTTCTATATTTTTTTTCTTTTTTCTCTTTTTTTTATTTTTTATTTTTTATTTATTTATTTATTTTATTTTTTTGCATACACTTTTACTCTACCATCCAAAATAATACATCAAAGGGAGCTCGTTTCCTCCCTACACTTGAACTTTTACATACTTTACAATCAATTATTCTAATGACTCGAATCAAGGTAATCAAAACACTTGGAGTACTTTTAAATATTAACGCACATATGGGGGTAATAATTGACATCATCCCCATTACTCCATAACACAAGTACTTTACCCATGAGTCCCAATTGTCCCAAAATAATATGTACAAGATATGACTCGACTTAGCAACCATGTAATCAATTAGACAACTAACAAAGGGTTTAAACAATTAACAATAATGCACTAAAGATGAGTGCATACAAGGAAGGCTAAGGCGATTTGGTTGCACATTTGGGGTGGATTGTAAACAAATTATTCCTTTAAGTAAAATGCTTAAAGTTAGAAACGAAAAGATAGGCTCGGAGGGGTGTACTAGGGGTATCGTGTACTAAAAATAAGTGCAACGCAAAGGTGTGGGAGAATTACTTGACCTATAAGTCAATGTAATTATATTACAGGTGTAGAACAAGGGTTATCCTAATGCCTCTTATCATGTAGTAAATCCTAACTACACGAATGTAGTCTCACTAGCGGTCTCGGGATGCATCGCTATCACAAGTTCTAGAATCTAAATGCTACCGGCACACTCATAAGCACCAACAATGAATGCTTTTTCCTAAAGATCTAAAGGCGAACCTCACATATTTGGGGTGAAAATTTTTGAGTGGTATGGTTTTTGTGCTAGTCATACGACTCCTATCCATGAGACGGTTATTAAGACTAAAGTTTCACTCATACATGTTGCAAAAAAATTTAAATTTGGTGCTAAAATTGCCCTAACAAATATTTCTCTCAGTTTTATTACACATTCACTATCAAACAAAACAAAAACCAAGTGGAGTAATAGTTTCTAATATACCCTCCCTACACATAAACCGAACATTGTCCCCAATGTTCTAGATAAAAGATGTAAAAGTAAAAATAAATAAGAATAAAAGAAACTAATACTCCCCTGATTCGTTCGCCGTGGATAATGTGACAACATGGATAAATCTACCTCCAAGAAGATGAACGTTGAAAGCTTCCCTCTAGAAATATAAATCATCTTCTTGTCCTGTAATCAAGAAACACAAAAACCAAAGCATCAAACCGAACAAAAATCACAACTAGATGTAATTCCAAACTTAGAAATAGAAACAAGACAAAGCAACAAAAGGATATGATACTTGTGGAATGAATTACAAATAGGAACTCATAGAACATATCCACAATTATTGACACACAAACAAGATAGAATATATGCTAATCATGAATTTTGAAGTTTTCATGTTCGAATTTAGTTCTTTTTAACAAAATATAAATTTCCCTACACTTATCTTTTTGTAAAATACCTTTATATGCAATTAAGACGAGGTTAAAAACAAAATAAAGCATTTTCACAAATTATTCGAAACATGAAAATTAAACAACTATGATTAAGCATATATGACATAAACAAACAAATAAAATAAAAACATCAAACAATTAAAAACATGGGTTAGGTTTCCTCCCAACAAGCGCTTGTTTTTGTTCGAGTCACGAGCCTGACTCTACCCTTATTTAACGGAAATAGGGGAGGTTTTCCCTACACTTAGGATTAAGTGCGGGTGAAAGTAGCGATACACACCCTTAGGGTGGAAATATGCCACGTGAGGTGAAGGGGGTGAGTGAATGGCTTCCTTCATCCTAAAACTACCCGGATAATATTGGTTTATGGGTGGTTCGGTTCCTCTTTTGTCTCCTAGATGTATATCTAAGGATGGAAAGTTGTGTAAAGGTTGAGGTTCCGGTTCATCAACATTAGGAAATTCCCTAGAACTAGGAGTAAGGTTATCACTACAAGTATTCAAACCTATATCCTCAAGTGGTGCTTGGTCTAAGGGCTCTACCTCTATTGGGATTCCTAAAGTCTCTTCTACTTCTTCCGGGTAAGTCACGGGCGGTGTATGTGCCTCAAATGATGGTATGACTTGTGGGGTACTTTGTGGGCTTGGATTGTCCACCTCATCCTCCATTATACCTAGATTACCTATGTGTTTGTTTTGTACTATGATATTAGGTGCCATCCAACTAGGTATCTCAACATGAGTATATTCATCCCCCAACAAACTTGTTTCATGATCCTTCAAATTTGTTGTCAATTGATTTGTTATGTTGTTTGTCGGGTTGTCTAATCTATAATAATATTGGGCACAATCTTCTATGGCATCCCATGCTTCTTCAGAATTTAATTCCCTAAAGTCCCCATTGGCAAAATCTTCAATGCACATTTGGTCACATCGGTCGACACAATAGTAAAAGGTTTGGGTTAGGGATGCTAAAGCGAAACTATGATGAGGGACTATTCGGAGTAAATTTTTAAAACGAGTCCATGCATCATATATGGGTTCATCTCGATATTGTTTGAACATCAAGATGTCATTAGGGTAGAATGGATTTCGTGGTCGGTAGTATGGTGGATTCGCATTCTCCATAATGGTGAACGGAAGAGTCAATGGAAAGGTTTCTACGAACAAATACGCAAAGAAAAGATAGACTACGAGAAAGCTAATAAAAAGAAAATAAAAATCTCACTAAAAAGGAATCTAATGAGTAGACCTAATCAAAATAAATTCCAACCTAAGCAATAACTATTCCCCGGGCTGCGGCGCCAAAAACTTGATGCGTGGGAATTGCACCAGGCTTTACCTCTCAAGGGATCTCGAGAAGCTTACAACCCCCACCAGGCAGTGTACCTGATCGTTGTAGTATAGTATAGTGACAAGTACCGGGGGATTTGATGAGGCGAAAAATGAACCATTTTTAGGGGGACATTTAAGCCCGGAATTGAATTTATTTGATCAAATATTGCCCTAAATCGTTCCTTTTGTGATTTTAGGTACTTTGGGAGTGAAATCTGGAAAAGGAAGCAATTCGGACGTTTTTGGAGCATAAAAGTGAAGAAAACACCAAAGACTTAATTTTCCATGCTGGAAACAGTGTATGACGGCGTCAAGAAGGAAATCATGACGGCGTCAAGAGTAAAGTCCATGACGACCCAGAAGAAACCTGAAGGCGTCACAACAAGAGCGTCAAGAGTTAAAATCATGACGGCCTGCATAAGGTGTACACATGACGGCGTGAGACCCAGATCTAGGCAGTCCGAGGAACTATTTGGCGGCGAGATGACGGCGTCAGACTTTTGTTCTTGACGTCGTCACCTTCTAAAATCTATATATAGTTTTCTATTTTTCATTCATTAAGAGGAACTTGTGTGGAGAAACCCTAGGGCCAAACTTTGTACGTATTTTACAGTATATTCAAGGGTTTTAACCCCTTGAATCCTTTCATGTGCTATTAAGATAAGTCTTCTCCTAATTCAATCAATATGTCTATGTGTTGGTTGTCTATATCTTGTGCTTGTCTTGATTTCAACATGTTAGGCTAGATTTATCTTGTGTTTGCTTAGATCTAATGAAACCTAGATGTTAATTATGTGTTGATTACTTGTTTATGGTTGTATTGGATGAATGAATTCAATGTTAGTCTTAAGAAAACTGGCAGATCTCCATTGTGTAACATGCTTGAACGTCTTAGGAAACATGAACCGATGTGTACTAGGTTTTATTGGTTGTATTTAATGCATGAGTAAATTCTAATGATCCCATGTTAGGAGCTTCTTAGCCGGCTCGACATAGGAGTGAAGTAGGCACTCATAGGATTGGGGAAGTAAGTACGCCACCCCATGAATGGTATTAAGGAATACAATCCGTCATCCACGCAACTATAACAAGTAATTAACGTGTAAAAGATATCTAGGGAGTAGTGAAATCTAAGTAAACACATTTCTCCCACATATTGCTCACAACTTTAGTTTAATTTAGTTTATTTTCATTTTTAGTATTTTATTTTGATTGCATCTTTAGTATTTGGTTAGTTGACTAGCAACTAATTCCTCCCAACTCCTTCAAAACCGAGATTTTTACTTGCTTTTATAAAATATAAAAAATACAAAAAGAATCATCCTTCACCTTTAGACCTAGTTAGATTAATTTCAATCCTAACAACACTATTCCTGAGTTGAATGATCAATCCCCCGGTACTTGTCACTATACTATACTACAACGATCAGGTACACTGCCTGGTGGGGGTTGTAAGCTTCTCGAGATCCCTCGAGAGGTAAAGCCTGGTGCAAGTCCCACGCATCAGGATTGATCGTTCAACTCAGGAATAGTGTCGTTAGGATTGAAAATTAATCTAACTAGGTCTAAAGGTGAAGGATGATTCTTTTTGTGTTTTTATATTTTATGAAAAGCAGGTAAAATTCTCCGGTATTGGAAGGAGGGGCGGAATTAGTTGCTAGTCAACTAACCCAAAAGCTACTAATTAAACTAATTAACAAGAAAAGTAAACTAAGGTTCTACAAGATAAGTGAAGCATGTCTACCTATGATATGTTACTCCTTGCTAGCTATCCAATTTGTTTTAATTAACGGGTTGTATTCCTTAATACCAATCATGGGGTGGCGTACTTACTTCCCCAATTCTATAAGCTCCTACTTCATTCCTATGTCAAGCCGGCTAAGAAGCTCCTAACATGGGATCACTAGAATTCGCTCATGCATTAAATACAACCATAAAAACCTAGTACACATCGGTTCATGTTTCTTAAGACGTTCAAGCAAGTTACCCTATGGAAGTCTGCCAGTTTTCTTAAGCCTAACATCGAATTCATTCAATTAAACAAGACACAATAGGAATCAGGAATTATAAACTAAACCAATTAGACCTATCGAAGTCTCACACCCTAATTGATGAAGATAGACATAAACATCAACAAGGAATCAATAAGATCTAATCAATTATATACAAGTTTCACACAATCATAAGTAGACACAAGGTGAATTAGCAAAACATAATCAAAGAAAAGCAAACAACAATAATAATGAAAGACATAATTGAGATAGAATCATCAAACCAATATATGATGTTTATGGAGTGATTGAAACCCTCTAAGTTGCTGGAAAAACACCTACCTAAACCCAGGAATCGACCTTAGGGTTTAGGGCTTACAAAGAGTGAAGTTATGATGTTATATTTATAGGCCATTTTCTGCCCGGCCAGATAGTGACGGCGTCAGACCAACCTTGACGGAATCACGACCAACATTTTTTCACCAAATTGTAGATCTCTTCGTCTTCTTCGCGTGGGCTTTTGAATCACCTAAATCCGAGTTCGTATGCAAAAGTTATGACCAAAACAATATCAGCTACTCCGCGCGCAAGTTTTGACAAGTTAACACGTGACGGCCTAGGGTAACGCCGTCACGTTTCTTCTGGACCATCACCACTTTTACTCTTGACGCCGTCATAAGAAGCCTCTTGATGCCGTCAGGTACTGTTCCCAGCAAGGAAAATTAAGACTTTGTCGTTTTCTTCACTTTTATGCTCCAAAAACGTCCAAAATGCTTCCTTTTCTAGAATTCACTCCCAAAGTACCTAAAATCACAAAAGGAACGATTTAGGGAAATATTTGATCAAATAAATTCAATTCCGGGCTTAAATGACCCCCAAAAAATGGTTCATTAGTTTTTCAAACTGTTTGTAAAGTTTGTAACTTGTTGAGCCAAAGATGATGTCAGCAACATGCACTTGGACAAGGATGACATCACTTTTTGTTCTATAGAAGAACAGGGTGTTGTCAATCTTACCTCTGAAAAACTTGTTTTGGATCAGGAAGGCAGAAAGTGTTTCATAAAATGAAATGGGTGCTTGCTTAAGTCCATAAAGGGCTTTGTTAAGCTTGTAGACATGGTTAGGAAATTCACTACTTTCAAAGCCAGGAGGTTGTTGCAGATAGACATCCTATGTAATTTCACCATTCAAGAATGCACTTTTTACATCCATTTGGTAAACTTTAAAGTTCATGTATGTTGCATAGGCTAGGAAGATCCTGATGGCCTCCATTCTAGCAACAGGTGCAAAAGTTTCCTCATAATCAATGCCTTCTTGTTGGTTGTACCCTTTTGCAACAAGTCTAGCCTTATTTTTGATGACTGTTCCATTCTCATCAGTTTTGTTCTTGTAGACCCATTTCATTCCACTGATTAGAACACCATTGGGGCATTCAACAAGGGTCATTACATTATTCCTGTCAAATTGTTCCAACTCTTCTCTCATGGCCTGAACCCAGCTTTCATAAGTCAAAGCTTCTTTAACATTTTTGGGCTCTATGTCAGAAAGAAAGTGCACATAGAGACAAACATTGGCTGAGGCTGCCTTGAGTTTGGCAGCCATGCTTCTTCTAAGCATGCCTTCAGTGGGCTCACCAATGATGTTCACAAGCTTAATTTTTTTGGATTTTGTCCAACTATCCTGAGGTCTAGGATAGGAGTTAGAGCTTGTAGAAGCCTGAAGTGTTTGAGTGGGTTCAGTCACAAGAACCTGAGGTAACTCAAGATTTTTGTCTTCAGTGACCTCAATGTGAATGGCTTGATTTGATTGTTCCTGAACAATTGGTTCAGTGGAAGTGGTCTCATTGGAGACTTGTGTTTCAATGACTTCACTGATGGTTGGTTGGGGTAGATTGTGAGGGATGATGTAGTATGAGACATCAGTATCAGCTTGGTATTGACTTGTATGATTCTCAGGGAGATACTCATCAGGAGGATACCTTAAAGAATCATCTATACCAATCTCTTCAACTGAGGAACTGGAGAACCTGATGGATTCAGTGCTCTCATCAACAGTAATATGATAAGTTTCCTCAGTTTGCTGTCTCCTTGTGTTAAACACCCTGAAGGCTTTGGAGACCAGAGAGTATCCCAAGAAGTATCCATCATCAGCCTTGGCATCAAATTTACCCAAGTGATCCTTGTGATTATGAATAAATACAGGACACCCAAATACATGAAAGTAGCTGATGTTAGGGATCCTTCCTTTGAATATCTCATAAGGGGTCTTATTGTGCCTTTTCACAATGATGGACCTATTTTGAGTGTAGCAGGTTGTTCTAACTGCCTCAGTCTAGAAGTGTTTAGAGAGGACTGAGCCATTTAACATTGTCCTTGTTGCCTCAATGAGTGTTCTATTTCTCCTTTCAGCTACTCCATTTTGTTCAGGAGTATAGGGAGAAGTGAAATTTTGAGAAATTCCTTTCTCATCACAGAAACACTCAAGGTTATGGTTTTTGAATTTTGTGCCATTATCAGTTCTAATTTGTTTGACTTTGACATCATTTTGATTTTCAATGTTCCTGACAAATGACATGATTGTGTCAGCTGCCTGACTATTTTTGGTCAGGAAGTAAACCCAAGTGTATCTTGAGTATTCACCCACAATGACCAGAGTATACTTCTCATGATGAATGGACATGGGACTGACAGGTCCAAACAAGTCCATATGGAGAAGATGCAGGTAGATTTTGATAGAGAATGATTGTTTGGTTTTGAATGATGCCCTGTGGTGTTTTCCTTTTTCACAAGCAGAACAAGGCTTGTCTTTGGTATACACCAGGGATAGAAGGTCAAGAACTTTGTTTTGTTTGGCCAGGTTGTTGATGTTCTTGAAATTGTGATAAGAGAGTCTCCTATGCCAAAGCCAGTTGATTGTCTCACTTGCCTTAGAGAAGAGGCAAGTCCCATTCTGAGTGAGGGATGACATGTCTAGTACATAAACATCATCCCTCCTGGGAGCAATCAACACAACTTCCTTGTTGGCATTGAAGATGGTTCCTCTCTTATCATCAACCTGAAGTATGTATTTTGCATCACATAGTTGACTCACACTTATTAGATTGTATTTGAGACCATTGACATAAGCTATTCTTGTAAAAACTATACCATTGCAGTTTACTGAACCATAACCTTAAGTGGGAGCTGATGAGTTATCACCAAATACTACTTTAGGTCCTGGTTCTTCCACATATTTATGCAGATAACTCTTCACACCAGTCACACTCCTTGAGCATCCACTGTCTAGGTGACAAGCAGAATCCCTGATGTATTTCTGCACAAATAGTAAACTAGGTTAGTTTTTCTTGTTACCCCACCTCCTAGTGGGCTTATTCCTCAGGGACTTTTTGAATTTAGCTAAAGAGTCATGGTCTGAAGTAGAGTGAACTGAGCTTCCATATGTTTTACGCTTAGTGGTAGTTGAAGACTCAGTTGACTAAGAAGTGCTGGTAGAGTTGTTTCTTCTGAACTGAATGATCTTGTCATGTCCCTTGTCATCATGTGTGGGGTTTCCACAGATGTTACGACAGTTGTTCATCATACAATCATCAGGTAGATGGTCATTGAATCCACAGTGAGGACATGGCAAGAAAGGCTTAGCCTTTTGTCTTTGTTTGGAAGATGAGGCATACTGATAGCCTTGTGTTCTGTAATGACCTTGTGCTTTCAGGGAAGCAATGTGAGAGTTGTGATCAGAAGTCCTGTGGTCTTCTTGTTTGCATATCATGCAGAACAGGATTCTGAAGCAATTATCAGTAGAGTGCCTTGGATGATTGCAAAGTTCACATCTCACTGAAGGTCTTGATGAGGGTTTTGATTTTGAGGAACTTGAGGAAGTTACTGGTTTAGATTTTGAGTTTGAGTGTTTCTGAGTAGACTCAATCTTTTCACTCAACTTCCTGACAAGTTCAGCTAACCGATCAAACTTTGAATCGGTGCTTTAAGGTTTAGTTTCAGTTGATACTGAGGGTGTGTGGTTTTCAGGAGGTACAGAGGTAGGTCTCTTTAGGATGATTATTCCTGGATTTGCTTTCTCCTTAGGAGAGTGAGGTTGATAGACTGATGGTGCAAGATCTGAATTGGGTGTTGCTTCCTGAAGTTGTTTCAGTGGAGGGAGTGGTGATTGTGAATCTGACTTAGACTCAGTGATGGACTCAGTATGACTGGGTTCATCAGTGACTCCTAGCAACACCTTAATAGCCTGACATTCAGGCTCTAGAATTCTTCCTGTGTTAAAGTTTGGCAGTTTCCTGTCAGGATTGACTCTTTCAATCCAATCACTAGGTTTAGGAGCAAGTTCTTTGCTAGAGAGTATGTTTACTGACAGAAAGGCTGTTGAATGACTCTCCCCAGACATTTCAGTGAGTTGATCTTCACCCAGAGCAGCCTTTTTGGTGCTGGGTGTGAGACTCAGTGTGTCAAAAAGTTTGGGGTTCTTCTGAGTCCATTTCCAAATTACAGCCTTTTCTTTCTTGAGTTCTTTTTGAAGAGCTTGATTTTGTTTTACAAGTTCAGAATTTTGAATTTGAAGGGTGACACTTTCAAGTTTAGCTTGTTTTAAAGCAAGAAGTTCATCTCTACACTGATTTAATTCAAAACTCAGTTTGTTAAATTTTGAAAACAAATTAAGTCTTTGCTCTTCAACATACTTAAGATCAACATTAATATAATCTAAGTAAGATTTCCAATCAGCATCATCATCCATAGAAAGTAAGATGTTTACCTTTCTCATTGTGATGTTCACCCATTCTCCATTTCTGGCATGACCTTTTCCTACAGCAAGCTTGTTGTCTTCTGAGAGAGCCATCAGGGCACTGATATGAACTTCTTCATCATTAGAAGACACTTCAACCTCATCCCAGTCAAATGTTTCAGCAACTAGCCCTTTGTTTTTAGCCTGAGCTTGTTTAGGAGCCTGAGGTGGCTGGGTGACTGAGGAAGCAGACTCAAGAAGAGCAAGTTTGGCCTTGGCCTTTTTATATTTGGCTTCAAAATCTTTTTGAGGAATTTTTTCAATCTTGTTTTGAACAAACTGATTTGATTAAAGCAACTTAGGTTGAAACTTGCTAGTTCTTGAAGAGAAATGTTTCCTA
This sequence comes from Artemisia argyi, assembly GCA_030686995.1. Classification (NCBI taxonomy): domain Eukaryota; kingdom Viridiplantae; phylum Streptophyta; class Magnoliopsida; order Asterales; family Asteraceae; genus Artemisia; species Artemisia argyi. The sequence goes on along the minus strand of CM060676.1, from coordinate 44,265,528 downwards.
AGAATTTAAAAGATGGTTCAGAGGTTGTTTTTGAGAAACAATCTTTTACAAAATGACCCTTTTTGCCACATTTAAAACATTCAGAGTTGTCATTTGCCTTTGAGTTAGAAAAATTTTTGTTTCTTTTAATGAACCTTCTTGAGTTTGCAAGGAGTGCCCTTTCATGAAATTCAATCTAAGGATCATTCAGGTACTCGTCACAGGTTCTTTCATCAACCTCATCATCTGATCCTTCTTGAAAATCCTGCACAACATTATTAGAATAGAAAGCAGTGGATATGGGTGAGGAGGTCAAAGTCATTTTGGTCTCTTGAACTTTACCAGGGTATCTCCTCTTCATAGACAAACTTCCCATAAATTTTAGGGAGCTCAAGGTTCTGGATATGGTATGCATTTCTCAATCCCTGAGAGAAGTTTAACCATTTCTCAAGGAGACTGTTGACAAAGCAACATTGATCTCATGCTTTGACAGGGTGACACCATCATTGGTCAGCTCAGTCAGGAGGGTCTTATGTCTGGTATAGGTCTTAGAGAGACTTTCAGAGTCTTTGGCCCTGAAAGTATTGTACTCAAGTTTCAGGTCCATGATCCTATTTTCCTTGGTATCTAAGGGACCCTTATAGCTGTGAACCAAGTCAGTCCATGTCTGCTTAGCAGTAAGACAATTGATGACTGATTCCATTATATCGTCAGAAATACAAGATATAATGATGTTTTTCAGGCGTTGGTCCTGATTGACCACCCTCCTCTCATCAGGTGTCCACTGAACTTCAGGTTTGACTAAATTTGGGTAGTTGTTGGGACATATGGACCATCATTAATCAATTTAATGTAATATGGTTCCATCCCGGTTAAGTAGCAAAGCATTCGCTTCTTCCACTTATTGAATTTACCAACCTGAGGTCGAGGGGCAGTAGCTAAATAACTTCCACCCTTTTTATCGACAAGTTGGGGAACATCTGAGTCAGCCATGGTGGGATCTTGATTTTAAAAACTTTTGAGCACTGTTTTGTTTAGAAAAACAGATTTCGAAAAGTTTTACAAACCAGAGGCTTTGATACCACTTGATGGTCCCGTTTACTAAGTTAATAGTTAACTAAACAGCTAACCTAACCAAGTTTCATGGCGTTTTAGCTCAGATATCAAAGATTAACAAATAAAGATAAACGTAAAGAAATAGACACAATATTTTTCAATGTTTAATTCTTATTAGAAGTTAAGCAAAAGAATTATACCCAAGTGTTTGCAGAATAACACTTGGGATTGAAATGACAAGTATGGTAAGGACTCCTCACTAAACTCAAACTAAGTTGAGTGACAACTAAAAGGTCACACTGAGCTATCTCAGGGATTGTGTTGTTCTTTGATGGAGTAAAAGTGGTTTGTGAATGCTTAGCATTAAATGCACAAAATTGTCACTTTTACTCCTCACTTATGCTACCTATTTATACACAAGTAAATTTCAATGTTACTGATAAAGACAAAAAGATGACCTAACTAGTAGAGACAAAATATTTACATATTTTGTCTCTGTTACAATAGACTATATTGGGTAAAAAACAATGTGCCTTTCTGATGCACAGTAATGACACCATCCTGACGTTATGCCATTCAGGGAAAGTTTGACTTCAGGTTGATAAGGACACATGTTGATGCGTTCAAACTTTCTCGCCTTGTCCCGCCCATACTTCAGTCTTCAGGTCTTCAGTCTTCAGTACTTAATAGTTGTTGAGGAGTTTTGGGGTTCAGTGAGTTATTGCCATCCTCATTGAACCCATCACCTTCTTCTTGGCTTAGATGCCACTCACCGAGTTCCGCCTCACTGTTGGTGAACCTTTCTTCATAGACTCGTTTTAAGCATCCTGAAGATGACTCACTGAGATACTCTTCACTCAGTGACCTGTTTGTGTTTACGACACTTAGGTTATTTTATGTTCAAATCCTTGTTAGAGGAGGATTGGGGAATTCATTGACCCAACAAGTGGCAAATATAGTTTTTGACTCGACCTCAATTAAAACTGACAGAAATAAATCCACCAACATTTTTCATGCCATGCTAACAAAAGTTGTGGTAACATCACAACTTAGGAACTTATTGACCAACAAAAGTTGTGGTAACATCACAACTTAGGAACTTATTGTCAATAAACTATTTTAAATGTGTGTTATGCTTAGAAAATGTGTGATACCATCACAATTTAGATATATAATAATGAAAATAAATGCCAAAGCTTACATGTCAATAAACTATTTTAAATTTGTGTCATGCTTAGAAAGGGTATGATTCAATCACAACTTAGATATATAATGATAAAAATATGTGCCGAAGATTATATATTAGTTTTATATCAAAATATAGAGATGTTACAATTTTGAGAATAAATACAAAATCTAAACTTTATAAATAACTACTAATATGTCATAAAAAGTTTAAATATAATGTTAAAATCTTGAGAATAAATACAAAATATAAACTTTATAAATAACTACTAATATGTCATAAAAAGTTTAAATATAAAATTTACCGATAAACTAAAGCCATACTTACAAAAGCCTAATAACAAAAAAAATTACTGCACATTACACTATGACCAATTAGATAGAGCCCGTGTGCAACGCACGGGTCTGAATTACTCGTTATTAAAACATTATAATGAGTACAAATTGTAGTATTAAAGTATTGGTGATAAATACTACTATTTCAAATTGTAGGTAGAAGTGGCTTATGTATTAGCCTGTAATTTCGTTGTCAGTTGTAAATTTAATTGTTTTGAATCAGTAAACAGTTATAGGCATGAGTTTCGGAGTTTGGAGTAGTCTTTTCAGGCGCCCGTATTTTCATTCGTCAGTTTGAGTTTTTTTTGCTGATGTGAGGGTCCATTGGTTGTTGCCAGTTGGATTCTAACTTTATACGTAGTAGGTAATTTTTTTTTATATAAATAGTGCGACAATGACGCTGTGTTCTTGAGATGATTATACTAGTGAAAGGAAAAGAAGTTGGAAGAAATTGAAAAAAGTTGTGTTCTCAAGATTTTTTAAAGGAACAAAGGAAAAGAAGTGGGGAGAATTGGGAAGAAGATGCAGTGGGTTTTTCTGGTATAACAAGTTCCGCCCAGATTGGGTATAACAAGGATATATGTTGAGATTTTTCCAACGAATGGTAGTGATAGTTATTAGTATTATTTGTTTGTATCTTTATTATTATTATTATTATTATTATTATTATTATTATTATTATTATGAGTGTTTTTGTTTGTAACCAAATTAATCATATGTTTTTGTTTGTTTTGTAGCGATTGGTATTCTTCATATGGTTGCGGTCTCTGATGATGTATCTCATGTGTGTTTTTGTTTGTACCCGAAGTAATTATATGTTTTTACCTTCGTAAGAAACTTAAATGTTCCACCGAAGATCCATGGTGAATCGAAGCATCATGGTATGAAACTTAAATGTTTCACCGAACATCCATAAAGCAAATTGCTTATCTTGGATGTTCATATCCGGATTTGGTATGTCTACCAGTTTGTGTATTTTTTAATGTTTTACTGTCTTATAACTTTTGTGAAATATTGTATTTTCTTTTCTTTTTTTTAATTGCTTTTTCAGATAGTTTCCGCTTTATTAACAGGAAATTGGTAAGCTAATGCCTCTTAGTTTAGGGATGTTGTATTCGAGGTAGCTGGTTCGCTAAAATTTAATATTGAGTTTATGTAAACTCACTATTGGATTTGACAAATTACCCATCATAATCTTAACATGGGAGTTTATTGGAGTTTTGGCACGAGACCAATGTACGACTCTGCACATTTATTTTTTGGTCAAAGTGCGGATTACAGGAAACTGTGGTTGCCATTAAAGCCTGATTTGTTGTATTAAGATTCAAAGGTTGTTCTATCCCACTTCAGTTTCCTTATACGAATCTGGTGAACCCTTTACTAAAACAGGTTTCTCTTTAGTTGCTTTTTCTAGGAAACTTTGGTTACACTTGAATCCTGATTTGTTGTATTAAGATTGGAAGGCTGTTGTATTTCTTATTTAATTTAAATGATTATTGATATTTATTGGGTTTCTCCTTATTTTTATTTTCGTTTATGTGTGTGTGTATATATAAATAACAATCAATGGTTATCGTCATTCATTATTAATTTTACTTTAGATTCGAATAAATGTTTCAGTATAATGTATAATATAGCTTTAACAACATGGTCGAATATTATATAGATATGTTACATAGTTTTTTTACGCGAACTATTTTTTCATCAATATTTGTGCTTAGCATTATTTGGATACCAATATTTAGTGTTAGGTTCTGATACGCGGGATTGCGCACTCACAACAGGTTTTACCTCTCAAGAGATCTTGAGAAGCTTGCAATCCCCATCAGGAATAGTGTCGCTAGGATAAGAAAGCCTACTAAACTAGGTCTAGAGGTGAGGGATGATTCTTTTTGTATTTTTTTTATATTTTATGAAAGCAAGTAAAATCTCGGGTTTTGAAGGAGTGGGCGGAATTAGTTGCTAGTTAACTAACCCAATTAACTATAGATGCAATCAAAATAAAATAAAAAGAAATGAAAATAAACTAATACAATTATGTGGTGGAAACAATAATGAGAAAAAATGTGTTTACTTAGATTTCATTACTCCCTAAATATCTTTTACCGGTTGATTAGCTTGTTAAAATTGCATGGATGACGTGTTATATCCTTAATACTAGTCGTAGGGCCGTGTACAATATTCCCTAACTCTATAAGCTCCTACTTCACTCCTATGTCGAGCCGACTAAAAGCTCCTAACATGGGATCATTAGAATTCACTTGTGCATTAAATACAACCAAAAGTCGTAGTACACCTCCGATCATGTTTCTTAAGACGTTCAAGCAAGTTACCAATGGAAGTCTACCAATTTTCTTAAGCCAAACATCGAATACTATCATCCACAACACTTATAAGCAAACAATCAACCAATAATCAATATCTAGGTTTCACTACATCTAAGCAAACACAATAAAAACCTGGCCTAACATTTTAAAAAAAAGACAAGCATAAGATAGAATACAACACATAGACATATTGAATGATTATTGGAAGACTTATCTTATTCAAACATGGATGAAAGAAGGGTTTGAAACCCCTACAATATGATGAAAATTCGACCTAGGATTTGTGGTAAAGTTCCTCCTAATGTTCCACACTTTTACAATGAAAAATTGGAAAAATAAATATAGAGAATACATCCTGACGGTGTCACGTTGTAGGGTCTGACGCCGTCAACTCGCTGCCAAATTAAAATTCTTATTGCCTAGATCCAGTCTTGATGCCTTCATGTGTAAATATACTCTGGGCCGTCACTTGCATTTTGACCCTGACGGCCTTGGTGACGCCGTCAGGTCAAATTGCCTTGAAGATGCTCTGGGCCGTCACATGTATTTTTCACATTCACCTCTTTTGCCACTCTTGACACCGTCATGTGTGAAGCCTTGATGTCGTCAGGTACTGTTCCAGCAAGGATTTTGAGACTTTGCCGTTTTCTTCACTTTATACTCCAAAAACGTCCAAAATGCTTCCATTTCCAGATTTCTCCTCAAAAGTACCTAAAATGACAAAAGGAACGAGTTAGGGCAGTAATTGATCAAATAATCATGAATTAGGGCTTAAATGACCCCTTAAAAGCGGTACACTTTTCGCCTCATCAAATACCCTTACACTTGAGATTTGCTTGTCCTCAAGCAAATGCGCTTTTATTCTAATCAAAATACAAGTTAGAGGTCATTTGACACTAATATAAAAGTAATTACAACAAATAATCGTTTCACTAAAAACCAAAAACAAGCACGGAGGTTATACACTAGCACCTCACAAATAGTGTTTACATACTCACATCTCTCGGGTGTAATAAAGTATATATCACAATATGGAAATGGAAAACATCTTTCACTACCTGTCATAGCAAATAGATTACCATAGGCTTGGGAAAGGATCAAACCTCCACCACTTGGCGTAAGCACCTAGGAGAAACTATCAAAGAGGTCTTTTAAGGGTTATAACGTTAGGTGTAGGGATATAGAAAACACGGTTTAGTTGGATAAAGGAAATATTTACTGGTGGCGAGTTAATCATCTTGGTTAATTACATGTACAATACGGCGTTGCTAAGCCAAGACTCGATTCGACTTAAGCTAATCAAAACTAAAATAACAAAAACTTAAAACAAGCATAGAATGAAACGGGATGGTAGTCCGTATGTTTTTCTCTTTCTTTTTCTATATTTTTTTTTTCTTTTTCTTTATTATTATTATTATTATTATTATTATTATTATTATTATTATTATTATTATTATTATTATTATTATTATTTTCTCTTTTTATTATTATTATTATTTTTATTTTTTTGCATACACTCTTACCCTACCATCCAAAATAATACATCATAGGGGATTTACATTCCCCTTACACTTGAATTTTTACATACTTTACAATAAACTACTCTAATGATTCGAATTAAGATAATCAAAATACTTGGAGTACTTTTTAAGATTAATGCACATATGGGGGTAATAAATTGATGTTCTTCCCCATTACTCCATAACACTAGTACTTTACCCATGAGTCCCAATCGTCCTAAAATAATATGTACAAGATATGACTCGACTTAGCAACCATGTAATCAATTAGATAATTAACTAAGGGTTTAAACAAGTAACAATAACGCACTAAAGATGAGTGCATACAAGGAAGGCTAAGGCGATTTGGTTGCACATTTGGGGTGAATTGTTAACAAATTATTCCTTTAAGTAAAATGATTAAAGTTAGAAACGAAAAGATAAGCTCAGAGGGGTGTACTAGGGGTATCGTGTACTAAAAATGAGTACAACGCTAAGGTGTGGGAAGAATTAATTGACTTTACTAGTCAAGTAATATGACTTAAATGGTCAAGTAATTATGATACGGGTTTAACACAAGGGTGATCCTAATGCCTCTTATCATGTAGTAAATCCTACTACACGAATGTAGTCTCACTAGCGGTCTCGGGATGTATCACTAACGCAAGTTATAGAATCTAAATACTACCGGTACACTCATAAGCACTGATAATGAATGCTTTTCCTATCAAATCTAAAGGCGAACCTCACATATTTGGGTGGAAATTTTTTTTGAGTGGTACGGTTTTGTGCTAGTCATACAAAACCTATTCATGAGACGCTTGTTAAGGCTAAAGTTTCACTCCTAAATGTTGTAAAAAAATTTAAATTTGGCGCTAAAATTGCACTAACAAGTATTTCTCTTAGTTTTATTACACACCTACTATCAAACAAACAAACTCAAGTGCAATTGTATCATATAAAGTATCATTATTTACCCTCCCCTTACACTTAGGATAAACATTGTCCCCAATGTTCAATTAAAGGATGTAAAAGTAAAGCAGGTAAAAGAATGAAAACAAATGCTGCCCTGACTCGTTCGGTGTGGATAGTGTGTCAACAAGGTTAGATCTTCCTCCAAGAAAATGAACGTTGAAAGCTTCCCTCCAGAAATATAAATCATCTTCTTGTCATATATAACCTGTTAAACCTGAGAAAACAATTAAGGCAAACCTCGCGTAAAATCGGCGGCAATATATATATATATATATATATATATATATATATATATATATATATATATATATATATATATATATATATATATATATATATATATATATATAGACTTAGGTTAAAATAAAAAGATGGTTAAAATAAAAAGAATAGGAAGCCACCATATCGTGACATGTGTCCCATTCCCACTCCCTCCTTTTTTTTACTCTTAGGGGCTTTTTTGTCTTTTAATATCTTTCCTTTTACTATATATATAAATTTTTTTGTCATTAGCACCTCATTATCACCCTAAAAAACACACACAGTGGATCGATTTCCTCTTTTCTTCTCCAGCGTGATCACCAGCGTTCCACCTCACTATTCTCCACCATGATTATTCTCCACCGTATTCCACCGTGATGTCGATCGATTCTAACCAGTGTTCATCATCATTGTCTAACCAGTGTTCATCTTCTAGTAATAATCATTCATCATCATCAACGATTTCTTCAACATCATTTAATCATGATCGTAAGTGATTTTAATTGATTTAAAATAATATTTTTATGTTTAAATCACTAATTTTGAATTTATTATGTTTATATCAAACCTGCACACCATGTGTTTGATTATTAGTAATTAGATTTTGATTTAGGTTATGTATGGGTTTGATGCAGTAGATTTATAAATTTGATGCAGTAGATTTATGATTATGATTTCTATATATTAAATTTGATGCACATCAGGTGTGTTTGATAACTTATAATTAGATTTTGATGCAGTAGATGTATAAGCATGATGCAGTATATTTATGAGTATGATTTCTAGATATAGTACTAGGTTTCAGTATATACTTGTGTATTGGAATCCTGCACATCAGGTATGAGTATGATGCAGTAGATTTACAAATTTGATGCAGTAGATTTATGAGTATGATTTCTATACAGTAAATTTGATGCACATCAGGTGCGGTTGATTACTAGTAATTAGATTTTGATGCAGTAGAAGTATAAGCATGATGCAGTAGATTTATGAGTATGATTTCTAGTTATAGGTTTCAGTATATATATGTCTATAGGAATTCTGCACATCAGTTGTGTTTGAGTATGAGTTTGATGACTAGTTATTAGATATAGATGTACTAGATTTATGATTATGATTTTTAGATATAGGACATCAGGTGTGTTTGATGACAAGTAATTAGATTTTGATGCATTAGATGTATAAGCATGATGCAGTAGATTTAGGAGTATGATTTCCACATATAGGACTATGTTTCAGTAGATAAATGTATATAGGAAACCTGATGTATAAGCATGATGCATCAGGTGTGTTTGATGAATAATAATTTTGCAGTAGATAAATATCTATAGAACATCATGTTTTGTTGGTGACATTTGTGTTTGATCTTAGTAATGATTTTTGTATATGTGATGCTACTTTTTATTGGGTTATTATTTACATTCTTTGTGTTAAACGTACAGATGTAGATGTTGAAACCGTTGAAGTTAGAGATCATGTTGGTTTTTATGTTTGTGGAAAAGATGGAACTAGGACATGGTTTCCTGATTGTCTTGAAAAACCTATTGAAGGTTGTCAGTTTATTTCAGTTGAACAGGCCTATAATTTTTATGCGTCGTATGGTAAAAAGGGAGGTTTTGACATACGAAGAGGTGGTCAGTACAAGGCAAAAGGATTTGCAGATGCAACGTTGAAGTATTTCTATTGTTCAAGAGAAGGGTTAAATCAAAATTCCAATGCTAAATCTGATGATAATAATAGAGATAGTGATATAAGAGATCAAAGTGAATTCAGTGATGTTTCTCAAAGGTTTGGTGATGTTAAGAAAAAGGAAAGGAGGATGACTTCTTTTAGGTGTGGTTGTTTGGCATCACTTACAATTAAGAAAATAGGAAACATTTTTCAAGTTACTAAGTTTGTAGATGGACATAACCACCCCCTAGTAGCTGAAAAAGATATGATTTTTATGAAGAATTCAAGGAACATGGGTTATACAAAGCAGCATTTTCTTTATCAAGTTTCAAATGCAAATTTTGGTCCTGCTATTGGGTTTAGATTGATGAAACAGCTCCATGGTGGGTTTGATCGAGTTGGTACAACAGTCATTGACTGTAAGAATCAGAAGAAAAGAATTAGTGTTTTTATTGGAGATAGAGATGCTCAAATGGCTGTTGAGAAGTTGCTGAGTCAAAAACTTCATTCGCCTGGTTTTTTTGTCAATTATTTTAAAGGTGAATCATATATTCTTTACTTTATTAAAGTTTAACTATTTTCAAGTGCATCATAGTTTATTTTATAGTGCATCACAGTTTAGATTATGCAGTTTTAGTTTCTTACATTTTAATTTTTTTTGTTTAGGTGATGATGATAAATTGGCTGGTCTTTTCTGGGCTGATGAAGAAGCTATTAAAGACTACGCTATTTTTGGTGATATAGTTTCGTTTGATGCCACATTTAGATCCAACAAATATGATTTCTTGCTTATGTTATTTTAATTATTTTTCTATTTTAAACAGATTTTTATTTAATTATTTAATATGATTTCAAATTATAGGTATCAGATGGTATTTGTTCCCTTTACTGGTATAAACCATCATAATCGTTGTCTTACATTTGCCTCGGGTTTGCTTGCTGATGAGAGTGCTGGTGCTTACAAATGGTTACTTGATCAATTCAAAGAAGCTTTTGGTAAAGATCCAGATGTTGTTATTACTGATCAAGATCCGTCAATGAAAATTGCTATTGCAGAGTGCTTCCCGAACACGAGGCATCGTTTGTGCATGTGGCATATCATGCAGAAATTGACTACAAAGGTATTTTTTATATCCATGCCTATGATGCACTACATTATACATTATAATGCAGTTAATTTGTTTTATATTCATGCTTCATGTTGCCTAAGATGCACTATTATTTTACAAACTGATGCAGTTAAAATTTATATTATCATTTCTTTATTTTTACAGGTTGGTACTGCACTTTGTAGTAGTACAGATTTTAAAAGACGCATATGCGATATTGTGTGGACTGACCAGATATTGCCAGAAGAATTTGAGAGACAGTGGGAATGTATGATAAATGATTTTGAACTCTGTGATAACAAATGGTTAGGTGATATGTTTAATATGAGGGAAAGATGGATACCTGCGTATCTACGTGATGTACATATGGCGGGACTAATGCGTACTACGTCAAGATCAGAAAGTGAGAATCATTTTTTTGGTAAATGGACCAGTCCTCACCTTACTCTTGTTGAATTCTTAAGCCATTACGACACTGCTATAGAGTATCAGAGGTACATAGAGCGCAAGAATGACCATGATTCTAGATACAAAACTCCAGTATTCAAAACAGATCTTCTGATGGAAAAAGAAGCATGTAAGCTATATACTAGAACGCTATTCTTCGACGTGCAGGATGAGATTTATGCTTCGTATAAGTATTGCATTGCATTGAGTGTTGATCAAGTTGAGAATATGGAGAAATATGCAGTTCGTGATACTCAGTATCATAATGGAAGTCGTGGTGACAATGATTTTCCTGTTTATCAGGTATGTATCAGAAATATTATATACCGTAATGCATACTGATTCACACTTCTATATTATATACTCTATTAATAATCATAGTGATGCAGTAGTTTATACATTATGATGCAGTAGATTTTGCACTGTTATGCAGTAGATTTTGCACTATGATGCAGTAGTTTATAAACTTTAATGCAGTATTATTCTTATAAACTTTAATGTTCTAGTATTTTTTATTTTATTAATATCTAAATTTAGTGCATCGCCTATTTTATTAAATCTCAGTGTCATATGTAGTCCATCTCATTATCTTAATTTATTTTGTGACAATTTAAATATATTTTTGATTTGTTTTCATTTATTTTTTGTAGGTTGATTTTTGTAAGTCTGAGATGATTGTTCAATGTAGCTGTAACCGATATGAGTCGTATGGGCTTTTGTGTCGTCATGCATTCTATGTTTTAAGGATGAACAATGTTAAGGAGTTTCCTCGAAATTACTTAAAACAACGTTGGTTAAAGAATGCGAAGCCTTCAAGATCTGCTCTTCCAAGAATAATTGGTGCATCAGATTTAGTTCGGAATGAAGTTCTAGATTTGTATGAGATTTTTGAATCTACTGTTGATCGTTTGGTGCATGATTTGAGCAAGATGGCTATATATAAAGACAATTTGAAAGAGTTATTGGATCAAGCTGTTATTGATATTCCAACCGTTCCAAAGTTGAATGGGAAAGCTGTGATGAGTTCGATGCTAGGTGTCAAAGAGCCGGAGGAACAAACCTTAAACAATCCAGGCCTAAGTAAAACTAAAGGAACTGGTTGTTTTTCAAGGTTTAAACCTATAGCTGAAGTAATTGCTGAAGAACTATCAAAGAGAAAGACGTGTGGCGTATGCGGTCAGAAGGCAGGCCACAATTCTAGGACTTGTGGAAAGGCATTGGCTGAAACTCCACCATCAAAGAAACAAAAGCAACAAGATCAACCAAAAAGAGCTGGTTTGAGACAATCTACACGCAAGAATTGAGTATTCTTTTTTTTTTATTGAATCTACACGCAAAATTGAGTATTCTTTTCCTTTATTTTACGAATAAAGCACTATTATGAATTGAAAAGAAAGAAGTGTATAGCATACAATTTTAATGGAATATCATATTAGTTTTAATATTTTTTGTGTTTTATCATTTTGCTGTCATTATTTAGTTCATAATGATGCATTACAGTTTTAAACTGAGATTCAAGCAGCTATATACATTATGATTTTATTGTTTGATGCAATAGATTTTGCACTGTGATGCAGTAGATATAAACAATGATGCAATAGATTTTTGCACTGTGATGCACTATTTTTTTGCTATGTGATACACTATGCAGTAACAAAGTAATATTTATGTAGTAATTATAAAAGAATTTATCAAACCAAAACCATAAATAAAAGCAATAAGAAATACTGGTCATTAAAAAGAGTATTACTTAGTTTTCAACAACCATTAAGCAAATGTAAAAGTACAATAGAAACATCTAAACATGATCATTAAAATATATCCAAAAGCTACCAGTCTTCAAGTGTCTTTTCTAGAGTCTCGTTAAACATTTTCATCAAATTTGCATCAACTTTGACATCATTTTGAGTTATAATCTTTGACTTCTTTTCTTGCTTCTTTAGAAAAGCTTCTGCATCTTTTATTAATTTCTTCTTGAGGGTATTAAGATCTTTAAGTAATATCTTTGCCAAGTACTTTGCACGAAGCATTTTCAATTGTGCTTTTAGATCTGCGCCTTCTCTTTGTAGTTCACTCAGAAATACTCCTTCTCCAGCATACATTTCCATATGTCTCATAACAAAGATACCACAGTCGACACCATTGTAGGTTGTTTTCCATTTTATCGGCACCATTCTTGCACTCGCCAACCAAATATCAGCGATCTTTGGGTGCTTTCTCTTTTCTAGGTAATTGATAAATGTATCAATCTGTGAAAAATAATAAGATTCTGTTAAATTAAATTTAGTTTTTTGTATCAATCTGATAAATTTATGATGCCGCAGATATAAACTATGATGCATTAGATATATAAGTAGTGATGCAGTAAATTTATACATAGTGATGCACTAACTAAAAAATTTATGATGCATCAGATATAAACTATGATGCATTAGATATATAAGTAGTGATGCAGTAAATTTATACTCAGATATAAACTAAGATGCATTAGATATATAAGTAGTGATCACTACGCGCCTAACCTAATCTACACAAACACACTATAAACAAACTACTACATTTTTATGATGCAGCAGATATAAACTATGATGCATTAGATATATAAGTAGTGATGCAGTAAATTTATACATAGTGATGCACTAACTAAAAAATTTATGATGCATCAGATATAAACTAAGATGCATTAGATATATAAGTAGTGATGCAGTAAATTTATACATAGTGATGCACTAGCTAAAAAATTTATGATGCATCAGATATAAACTAAATTTGAACATGGTTCAAACACCTATATACATTATGATTTTATTGTTTGATGCAATAGATTTTTCATTGTGATGCAGTAAATAGAAATAGTGATGCACTAGATTTTTGCACTGTGATGCATTATGCAGTAACAAAGTAATATTTTCATTTTGATGCATTAAAAAACATTCTTTTTCTATTTAGATATACTTACCAGAACCTCTGCATATTTCCCATATCTATCTGAGATATTTTCAATGCCATTGTCGATGTTGTCGAGTATCTCTATATCACCATTCTTCAAATTAAAACATATGACATAGTAATGATTTGCCCCATTTTCAGTCATCTTTATACAAGGAAAGAAGATCTGTAGACATTTTAACGCTTAAACATCATTGGAATTTATAATAAAAAACAAATTACTTGAACTCATAATAATAAATCTATTTTTTTACTTACCAAACCAACATCATTTAAATCTTTCAATCCTGAAGTTTCTAAAACACTGTCAAGATTCTCTTCAAACTTCATTCTTCTTTTCTCCAAATACGGTCCATCATCGAAATCAACCATACGATGAGGCTGTTTTAATAAATATGAAATGTCTTAGAAGCATTAAAAAGTTACAACTTAATTTTAGCTATATTATATAGTTTAGTTAACTCACCAGCATTAATGTACTACAGTAAACATTTCTTTTTCCTGAAAGTTCATCTCGGAATTCCTCTTCATTGTTCAGTATAATGCTCCATATATCAATTATAGTTGAAGCAACTTCAACTCCAGGATAAAGGCTTAAGAAGAACACACCTTCTATTTGAAATCCTTTTCCGTTGAAAACAATATCACTGCACAATTAAGATTCAGTAATATATTTTAGTATTGATGCAATGCAATATAAATTATGATGCAGTAACAATCAAAAACAGATGCAGTGACATATAAACATTGATGCAGTAGCTTATAAACAGTTATGAAGTAACATATTACCCTTCAGGATTGCGTTCACTCCACATGTACTCAACTACTTTCATTTCTGCTTCAGGCCATTTTTGATTAATGCGTACTTTCCTATCATAGAATGGCGATTTCATAGCATTATAGGGCTTTATTGTACGCTTTTCCTTTGCTATATCAACCTCTTTATCCTCTTGCATAGCTTTTCTGCCTCTCTTTTGGCCTACTTTAGGTTTTTGTGTATTCTCTTTAACTGTTTTTGGCTCAGCTTTTTTCGTTGGAGCCTTTTGAACCTTAACCATTTCCTTTTTTGTTTCTCCCTTTTTACCCCCTTTCCTTTTTTTCCGGTTCCACATTTGTTGCTGCATTTTTTCCCTTTGATTTTGGTTCTGTTGCAGCAATACTTTTTTCCTTTTTATTTTTCTTTTCAGGAATGAAATTATCTGGCGCAACAAAACTCACAGGAACTGCATCAACTACATTAACAGTTGACTCCTTTACCACATCTGATTTACCAACTTTCTCCGCATCAACTTTCTCAGCATCATAGTTTCCAGAAATGTTGCGTTTTAGCTTTAACTTCAATCTATTGAAGGGCGGAGTTGCAATTTCAGCTTTTGAATTTAGATCATCAACAGCTAAACCTTTTGTTGCATCTGTTATACCAGTAGATAGAAATGGGAGTTTCATGATGTTGTCATCCATCTCATTTTCAGTCATTCTTGGTTTGCCTGCAATTGCCCAATTTAGCTGTGATAGTGTAACATCTTCTTCAGGATTTATTTTTCTTCTTCTGTTATTACTTGAAATGATATTTGCAGGTTCCTGAGATACGGGCAAAGATACAATATCTTCAAGATATTCATACTGCATCTCTTGGCTTTCTGTCTCATTCTCATTTGTTGATTGACTTCCGTTTTGGCTTGTCAATAAATCCAAATCAAATGGAACAATTGCGTTATCTTTCGTCCCAACTAATTCTTTCCCAGGCAACTCATAATTCTTTTTCTCATTACTTACTCTTTTCAGAATATCATTCAAATCAACAAGATCTTGCTTCTCGTTCGGTTCATCTTACCTTCCATCTTCTTTTCTACCTTCAACCCCAACATACACAAACCAAATTAGTAACTCTGATTCAGTAAAAGTAATACAATAAAAGTTTTTATATCTATGTATGTATTTACTATAACTATGTATAAATTTACTGCATCACTAGTTATATATCTATTGCATCACTATCACTATGTATATATTTACTGCATCACTACTTATATATCTATTGCATCACAATAACATATGATGCAATAACTAATTATGTGTGATGCAATAATTTTTATATCTGATGCTGAAAGTTTTGATGCAATAACTAATTATGTGTGAAACAGTAAAGTGATACAATAAATTTACTATGTATAAATTTATTGCATCACTACTTATATATTTATTGCATCACTATGTATAAATCCACTACATCATAGTTAAATCTTTATAGGGTTATAGATTATGCATACAAAAATTTTAAACAGAATTAACATAAACAAAATTAGAATTCTGTTTTTATGCCAGAATTCAAATAGTTAGATTAATTTTAGTTAAGTTATCATACACATATTAAAATAGCTAGATAAGTATTTATTAAGTTATTACACATAACTACAATTATATAATTTTTTCTGATATCCCACCTTCACCAGACCCAATTATTTCTTGACTGCTCTCTTGGGATTTTTGAGATAAATTCTGAGAATTGTCTTTCATTCTACCTTCAACACCTTCAATTTCAGACTCAATCAACAATTCTTGACTTGTCTCTTTTTCAACATCATCCTTTCCTTTATCAGCTTCATAAACATCTTCATTAACAAACTTCGTCTGACATTCTTCTTTTCCTTGATCAACAAATACATCATCACCTTTAAAATTATCAGTTTCATTATTATCTCCGATATCAACTCCATCTGAAAAGTTTTCATTAACTTCCGTATCTCCTTCAATATATGACTCTTTATAGAGCATATTTCTTTCTTCCATCATTTCTTTGATCTCTTCATCATCTGGGTATGATGAAAATGCTATCTTCAACTTTTCATCTGTTCGAATCATCAACTCCTTACTCTTTTCTAAAATATCTTTTAAACAATCAGTCATTTCCTGAAAGTGTAAAACAATTTTTTAGTTAGTACATCACTATGTATAAATTTACTGCATCACTACTTATATATCTAATGCATCTTAGTTTATATCTGCTGCATCATAAATTTTTTAGTTAGTGCATCACTAAGTATAAATTTACTGCATCACTACTTATATATCTAATGCATCATAGTTTATATCTGATGCATCATAAATTTTTAAGCTAGTGCATCACTATGTATAAATTTACTGCATCACTACTTATATATCTAATGCATCTTAGTTTATATCTGCTGCATCATAAATTTTTTAGTTAGTGCATCACTAAGTATAAATTTACTGCATCACTACTTATATATCTAATGCATCATAGTTTATATCTGAGTATAAATTTACTGCATCACTACTTATATATCTAATGCATCATAGTTTATATCTGATGCATCATAAATTTTTTAGCTAGTGCATCACTATGTATAAATTTACTGCATCACTACTTATATATCTAATGCATCTTAGTTTATATCTGCTGCATCATAAATTTTTACAATTACCTTCTTTGATTTGGTCTTAAATCGTTGAAGTTCCTCATCTCTGGTCATTGTTCCGTACAGTCCACGAGATAGATCAAGATGTGGAGTATAAAGGTCAACTATTGTGCTTTCAACATCCTCCTCTGTTAGTATTTGAAAAAAAAAAGCAGTTAGTAATAAATCATTTTATATTTTTATTCACCTTTTTTAACAATAATATTTACAAATATATCTTTATAAATATACCTGTTTCTTGAACCTTCTTTTTCTTTTTTTTCAAATTCTTCTTTGGTGATTTCTTCGGTGTTTCAATTAATTGCAGACCTTCCAAGATTGGAAGTCGACCAAATCCACCTGTAGATTCTTCTTTTTCCCTCTGTTTCAAAAGTTTTGTACTCCAAACTTTAAATGCTGGCACCGTTCTATTAACAATTGTTTTTTCGGAAACTGTTGAATTGACGTAGATAAGCTTCAAAAAAATATATATATACATATATCAGTATAAAATAAAGATATAATCGATAAAATATAAACTGTGATGCAGTAACAAGTAAAGGTAGATGCAATAGAAAAGAAAATTATAAATCTTACCGCCAAAAGAAGTACTGGTCCAGCAAAGAAGACTCTTGGTTTAAATCCCTTTAATTCTTTTTTCATACATTCGAGACAGTAAGTGCACCAATCCAATTTTGGAACATTCTCAATATCTTCAATTGATGGAAGAAATCTTTGATTGACTGAACCGTCTTTGTTCCCATGGGCAAAAATTGAGAAAAATACTACCAAGAATCCTACCTTGAAAGCCCAACTTTCATCTGAACTTCCACTCAGATATGCTTCTAGCCTGCTTATTGGAATTTTCTTTTGGCTTAATTTTGGTGCATCAGGGTCATAGACAGACAAAGGTAATGTTGATCTCCATTTTACCGTTGTTGCATCTGCAGTTGTGGTTTCTCGAAGAGCATTCACCTTTATTTCACCCATTGGAATACCAAGAATTTCATGAATGAGTTCTTTGGTGACCTTAATCTTTCTATTCTCACTTAAAACCAATGTGCTACTATCAGCATCAAAATTCTTACACAACCACATTGCTAAAGCTGTGGGTGTAGATTCAAAGTTGAATTCTCCACAATAATGGCCAAACCCCATTTCTTCTAAAAGCTTATACTGGCCAGGGGTACAATTGTCTATAATATTCTTCAAATTAGTAGGTGAAATTCTTGTTTGAAGATTTACAGGTTCAAACTTTCCACCATCTCCTTTACAGTCTTTGTCTTCTGATTCTTCTTCTTTACTCTTTTTCCAAACAACCATTTTATCATCAGTCTTCTTTTTTGATTTTAAGTTTTCTTCCTTATCTTTAACAACAGCAACCATCATTTTCCCATTGATAGTTCTTACCTCAACTCTTTCGTCAGTCAGCTTTTTATTTCTGATTATAATTTTTTTTGGTCTCTTTTTCGGACTGCTTTCGGTTTCTTCCTCTTCAGTTTCAACAAGTTTTCTCTTCACATTCGTTTTTGTTTTGTTTGATTCCTCATTTCCTTCAGTATTCATCTTACCTTTCCCTCCTCCTATTTTTTTTCTTTTTTTTTTGTAGTTTTACTATTAATCTCAGAATCTACATCCATTTGCTCTTCAATTGTCCTACCTGTAACATTTTGAAGAAAAATCCATAAAATTTTTGAATATATACTGCATCACTTCATTAAAATTATTACATCACTTGAACACATACAACATCATTTCATTAAAATTACTGCATCTATCTATAAAAATAACAAATAAAATACTTTCATTATAAGAACACTACACGCCTAACCTAATCTACATTTATATGCCACTATAAACAAACTACTGCATCAGTTTACACACACCTACTGCATCTATCAACCAAAATCACACAAACACACTTTCGGATCATGAGACTACTACGCGCCTAACCTAATCTACATTTATATGCCATTATAAACAAACTACTGCATCAGTTTACACATACCTACTGCATCTATCAATCAAAATCACACAAACACACTTTCGGAACATGAGATCACTACACGCCTAACCTAATCTACATTTATATGCCATTATAAACAAACTACTGCATCAGTTTACACATACCTACTGCATCTATCAACCAAAATCACACAAACACACTTTCGGATCATGAGACCACTACACGCCTAACCTAATCTACATTTATATGCCACTATAAACAAACTACTGCATCAGTTTACACACACCTACTGCATCTATCAACCAAAATCACACAAATACACTTTCGGAACATGAGACCACTACGCGCCTAACCTAATCTACATTTATATGCCATTATAAACAAACTACTGCATCAGTTTACACATACCTACTGCATCTATCAATCAAAATCACAAAAACACACTTTCGGAACATGAGATCACTACACGCCTAACCTAATCTACATTTATATGCCATTATAAACAAACTACTGCATCAGTTTACACACACCTACTGCATCTATCAACCAAAATCACACAAACACACTTTCGGATCATGACACCACTACGCGCCTAACCTAATCTCCATTTATATGCCACTATAAACAAACTACTGCATCAGTTTACACACACCTACTGTATCTATCAATCAAAATCACACAAACACACTTTCGGAACATGAGACCACTACACGCCTAACCTAATCTACATTTATATGCCACTATAAACAAACTACTGCATTAGTTTACACACACCTACTGCATCTATCAACCAAAATCACACAAACACACTTTCGGATCATGAGACCACTACGTGCCTAACCTAATCTACATTTATATGCCACTATAAACAAACTATTGCATCAGTTTACACATACCTACTGCATCTATCAATCAAAATCACACAAACACACTTTCGGAACATGAGATCACTACACGCCTAACCTAATCTACATTTATATGCCATTATAAACAAACTACTGCATCAGTTTACACACACCTACTGCATCTATCAACCAAAATCACACAAACACACTTTCGGATCATGACACCACTACGCGCCTAACCTAATCTCCATTTATATGCCACTATAAACAAACTACTGCATCAGTTTACACACACCTACTGCATCTATCAATCAAAATCACACAAACACACTTTCGGAACATGAGACCACTACGTGCCTAACCTAATCTACATTTATATGCCATTATAAACAAACTACTGCATCAGTTTACACACACCTACTGCATCCATCAATCAAAATCACACAAACACACTTTCGGAACATGAGATCACTACACGCCTAACCTAATCTACATTTATATACCATTATAAACAAACTACTGCATCAGTTTACACACACCTACTGCATCTATCAACCAAAATCACACAAACACACTTTCGGATCATGACACCACTACGCGCCTAACCTAATCTCCATTTATATGCCACTATAAACAAACTACTGCATCAGTTTACACATACCTACTGCATCTATCAATCAAAATCACACAAACACACTTTCGGAACATGAGATCACTACGCGCCTAACCTAATCTACATTTTTATGCCATTATAAACAAACTACTGCATCAATTTACATACACCTACTGCATCTATCAATCAAAATCATACAAATACACTTTCGGACCATGAGATCACTACGCGCCTAACCTAATCTACATTTTTATGCCATTATAAACAAACTACTGCATCAATTTACATACACCTACTGCATTTATCAATCAAAATCACACAAATTCACTTTCGGATCATGATACCACTACACGCCTAACCTAATCTACTGCATCAGTTCACATACATCTTCTGCATCTATCAACCAAAATCACACAAACACACTTAATACATCACTTCATTAAATTTACTGCATCACTTTTAGATAAAACTCTTTTAGATAAAACCTAATTTACTGTACTTACTTTCGGATACAGAAATAATTTTTTTTGGCGATGATTATTTTTTTTGTTCAGTACCACTGAAACCAGCCGCAATAAGCCGATTACTTGTTCTAGTTGCTAAAATGAGAAAATAAAAAATGATTTAAGTAGAATAAAACTAAATAAATGATGCAATAAAAAATATTAGGGTTTGTGGATGATCTTACGAGCAGCTTTAATCTGATTTTTATTAATCTTCACCATTGATTTGATGCAGTAGTGTGTGAATTATAGTGTGACTAGTGCGTGAAATGTTATTTGAAAATGGAGCGTGAAACCAGATCTATGGTTTTATTTTTTTGTGAATTGTATTTGTTAGTATCAGGTACGTGTAGTTTGAATAGCTTAACATCCGCCCCTTATGTTTTGATTATTTACAAAACTGACACTCCGCGTTTTTTAATACTAAAAGTTAATCCAACGGTTGAGATGTCTTCCTATTCTTTTTATTTTAAGCATCTTTTTATTTTAACTCCACCCTATATATATATATATATATATATATATATATATATATATATATATATATATATATATATATATATATATATATATATATATATATATATATATATATATATATATATATATATATATGTGTGTATATGAATCCTAGAAAAAATAGCATATATATCTTAACGTTGCTCTCTAGGAATTAAACGGATATAATGCTTGTGGAATGAATGTTTGCAGATTTTCTGGAGTTTATAAAACTAAATAATCAACAAAAACTTTAAGACTCCGGTTTAAACAAAACTCGCAAAATTTTTCAGAATTTTAGTACCTGACGCCGTCAGGTTTTAACTCCTGATGTCGTCAGAATGTTCCTGGAAAAATCTTATGTTAAGTTTCCGGAAAATTTATAGAAAAACTTATGCCTTACTTCCTGGAAAATCCTGCAAAACATCATTATGACTCGATACAAGCATTTGACTCAAACAATTACTAATACACATGCTCATTTAATATTGTAGTGAATCATGTCCAATTTTGTTCTTATAAACAAATTTGGGTTTCCTTTACACTTAGCTTTTGCAAAATACCTTTATATGTAATTAAGACGAAGTTAAAAATAAAATAAAGCATTTTCACAATTTACTTTGAAACATGATTTACCAACAATAAAAATAAAACATGCATACGGAAACAAATAAAATCAAACAAATAAAAACACACAAAACATGGGTTGCCTCCCAAGAAGCACTTTTCTTTATTAACGAGTCTTGTAGCTAGACTCAAGGTCACGGGCTATTACGTAACCTCGTCATTGGTTACATTCTCTAGGTCATCCTCAATCTTAGTTTTGTATTCCGGACCTAGTTGCAAACATTCCTTGTAGAAACCGAATATTCTACTCATGACATAGTCTACTCCTCTACGTTTATCCTCATCATTCCTATAGTAGACCGCTTGCTTGTGTTCCATTTCAAGGTTTGATAGGAGACAGAATTGTTCAATCTTATAGGGCATTTGGTAGGCTATTTCATCGTTCTCATCCTTGAATCTAACTATCCCTAGGGATGGGTCATAATTCATCTTAGAGGCCTCAACAAACGGTTTTCCGAACACTACTTGACTTAAACAACCATCTATTACCGGACGAATATCCTCTACAATCACAAAATCAGTAACATAAGTGAAGTTTCCTACAAAGACATGTAATCCTTTCACTCTTCCCACAAAGTTACTCATCCAACTCGTGTTAGGCATCATCCTATACCCAAGTTGCTTCTTCATTACCCAATTATAATAGGTCCTAGTCATAATGTTTATGGGAGATCTAAGATCAATGTGGGCTTTCCACACATGCACATGTCCAATGTTGCATGGTATGTTGATGTTAGAAGGATCACCCGCTTTGATGAGTGGTGAACCAAGGGCGTATGGTGTCTCGGGGTCATCAAATAGATCCTTATGGTATTCCCGTTCTTTCTTGGTGGGTAACTTATCAAAGTATTCCTCTACATTTTCTACTTCCTCTAACTTTTCTTCCTTTTTATCCTCAACTTCCTTAATCTCATCCTTAGGTCCAATTTATGTTCCAACTTCATCCTTGTCACTTTCTTCTATATTCTTATCTATTGGCTTAATGGTGACAACATTGACAAAGTGGACGTGTTTGGATGATTAGGGGTCCTTAATTTAGATACCGCTACTAGTGTCCCTAGTGTCCTTCCTAGGTGTAGTTAGCACTTGGTTGTTGAGGGCTTTCAACAAGTTGTCAATTTTATTGGTCATCTCCGTTTGTTGTTGATAGAATTCAGCTTCAAACTTAGCTATGCGAGCTTCTTGAGATGCCATAAACTTGGACATCAATCCTTCAAGATTATTGGTACTACCATAGTTATTGGAAGGATTGTTATTGAAAGTACGATTAGAGGGTGGACCGTTTGGTTGGTAACGATTAGGTGGATTGGAAGAATTGTTTTGGGGCATGTTTCGGTTTTGTTTCCACCTAAGGTTCGGGTGATTTTTACAAGAAGGATTGTAGGAATCACCGTAAGGGTTTGGCTCGGGTTTGAAAGTGTACCACTTGTCTCCCGCTTCGTCGGTACACGAGGATGCGTAATCCGCAAAAGCTTGTCTGGGGAGTTCCACGCAATCATGAGTGTCATGGGGACCACTACATAATTCGCATGAAGAAGTGATTTTGTTCACTTGGCTTGAAGGCTTAGGAGCTTTGTAGGATTTCATGAGAAACTTGACTTGGTCCTCAAGTTCCATGATCCTGCGGTCTGGAGTGCTAGAATTGTTCGAAGGCAAAGATATTGCCTTGCACCGTTTTGTTCAAATCATGGGGATCATTCCAACTTTCGTTGTCATAGAGAACAAGATCTTCTATGAGTTCCCATGATTCTTCCGCACTTAGATCACGTAGCTTGCCACCGGCCGATTGGTCAATGGTTCACCTTGTGGAGAGATCGATATAGTCATAGAAGATTTGGACTTGGAGCCAAATATCTATGCCATGATGAGGGACTTTTTGGAGTAAGTCCTTGAAACGAGTCCATGCTTCATAGAGAGTTTCACCTTGACGTTGTTGGAACATCAAGATATCATTTCTAAGCTTGGTAGTTCTCCCCGGTGGGAAAAATTGAGCAAGGAAACGAATAGTGAGATCATCCCAAGAGGTGATGGATCCCACAGGTAAACGTTCAAGCCATTGACTAGCTTGGTCACATAGAGAGAATTGGAATAGACGTAATCGGGTTGTCTCTCTAGTTGCAACATCAAGGTCTATGGAATCTACGATTTTTAGAAAATCCTTGAGATGTTGATTAGGATCTTCGGAACGAAGTCCATGGAATGTACATCCGCTTTGCACCAACCGGATGGTGTTGGATCGCAAGGGAGACACATTAGCTCCTTGAGTGCGCTCAATGGTGTTTCGATAGCCTTGGTGGCTAGGACGGGAATACTCTCCTAAAGTTCGGGGTCTAGGAGGTTGGTTTGGTAGTGGTGGGTTTTGTGGGTGATTTTGTTGTGGTGGGTTGATGGGTTCAAAGATATTACCACCTTCCATGATGTCGGATGGTAATGGTTACGAAAAAAGGAACGAAAAAATAAGATAGACTAAAGAAAACCTAAAAATAAAAATAAAAATCTTACTAGAAAGGAATCTAGCAAGTAGACCTAATAAAAAGAAATTCTAACCTAGACAATAACTATTCCCCGGGCTGCGACGCCAAAAACTTGATACGCGGGATTGCGCCCTCGCAACAGGTTTTACCTCTCAAGGGATCTTGAGAAGCTTGCAATCTCCGCCAGGCAGTGTACCTGATCATTGTAGTATAGTATAGTGACAAGTACCGGGGGATTGATCATTGAACTCAAGAATAGTGTCGCTAGGATTAGAAAGCCTACTAAACTAGGTCTAGAGGTGAGGGATGATTCTTTTTGTATTTTTTTTATATTTTATGAAAGTAAGTAAAATCTCGGGTTTTGAAGGAGTGGGCGGAATTAGTTGCTAGTTAACTAACCCAATTAACTACAGATGCAATCAAAATAAAATAAATAGAAATTAAAATAAACTAATACAATTATGTGGTGGAAACAATAATGAGAAAAGATGTGTTTACTTAGATTTCATTACTCTTTAGATATCTTTTACCGGTTGATTAGCTTGTTACAATTGCATGGATGACGGGTTATATTCCTTAATACTAGTCATAGGGCCGTGTACAATATTCCCTAACTCTATAAGCTCCTACTTCACTCCTATGTCGAGCTGACAAAAAGCTCCTAACATGGGATCATTAGAATTCACTTATGCATTAAATACAACCAAAAATCGTAGTACACCTCCGATCATGTTTCTTAAGACATTCAAGCAAGTTACCAATGGAAGTCTGCCAATTTTCTTAAGCCTAACATCGAATACAATCATACACAACAATTATAAGCAAACAATCAACCAATAATTAACAGCTAGGTTTCACTACATCTAAGCAAACACAATCAAAACCTAGCCTAACATGTTAAAAGAAAGACAAGCATAAGATAGAATCAAACAACACATAGACATATTGAATGATTATTGGAAGACTTATCTTTATTCAAACATGAATGAAAAAAGGGTTTGAAACCCCTACAATATGATGAAAATTCGACCTAGGGTTTGTGGTAAAGTTCCTCCTAATGTTCCACTCTTTTACAATGAAAAATTGGAAAAATATATGTAGAGAATACATCCTGACGGCGTCACGTTGTAAGGTCTGACGCCGTCAACTCACCGCCAAATTAAAATTCGTATTGCCTAGATCCAATCTTGACGCCTTCATGTGTAAATATATTCTGGGCCGTCACTTGCATTTTGACCTTGACGGCCTTGGTGACGCCGTCAGGTCAAATTGCCTTGAAGATTCTCTGGGCCGTCACGTGTATTTTCCACATCCACCTCTTTTGCCACTCTTGACGCCATCATGTGTGAAACCTTGACGTCGTCAGGTACTGTTCCAATCAAGTATTTTGAGACTTTGCCGTTTTCTTCACTTTTATGCTCCAAAAACGTTCAAAATGCTTCCTTTTCCAGATTTCTCCTCAAAAGTACCTAAAATGACAAAATGAACGATTTAGGGCAGTAATTGATCAAATAATCACGAATTCGGGCTTAAATGACCCCTTAAAAGCGGTACACTTTTCGCCTCATCAGGTTCTATTGATGTTATTATATTATTCAAAAATTTCATTTGGTGATGCATATTTTATTATATTATATTATATATATATATATATATATATATATATATATATATATATATATATATATATATATATATATATATATATATATATATATATATATATATATCAAAGGACTTGTGGTCTAGTGGGTGAGGCTTAACTTGTTAAGCGAGCCACAAGTGGGAGTAGTACCGGGTGGGTGCCACCCGGGAAGTCCTCACTTGTGGTCCACTTGTAGACCATATTGTTCCGGAAATATATTGCAATGATGGATTTGAACCTTTGAGCCACTCGTTGCGGGGGTTCGAATCTTGAGCATGGCCCGGTTTTCATCCGGTTGTTTCTCCAGCAAGGTAAACTTGTGTGGAGGCAGTACGGTTTCCGGGGGAAATCCGTTACCACCTGAGATCAGCGTGGACCCGGTTAAGACAACATAGTCTGGCGGGGTGACGATGGGGCCTTCGCTGTCCGCGAAGGTGGTCGTTTCTAAGTTGAAATTCACCTTTCAAAAAAAAAAAAAAAAAAAATACTCATTCAATAAGTAAACTGTTCATTAATAAGTAAAAAGCAGTTACAAACTATATCCAGAAATTTTCTTGTATCAGTAGTGTTAATAATTATCAGCAAGCCGTCTAACTGACACATGATGAATTTATGTTATCTCATAAGCAGATTCAGATGAAAATTTAAATTTTTTATTTATTGTTTATTATTTTTAAGCATAGTTTTATAAAATAAATCATCATCTTCAAAAAAAACAATTCAGTGTATGTCAGTTTTGGTACTTGCTGACATGTAAGGATTGTTTTAAATAAAAGACGCAACAAGTTGGAAAATTATGTCCAATTTTCTTTTTACGCATACCTACCAATTATAATAGTATTTTTATTTACTTGTGTAAGGATTGTATTTTTATGTATACCATACAATTGTCATTTCATACAACTCATCAGCAACTTCAAATGACATTATATTGTATGTTTTAGATTTTGTATTGCTGTCGTGTTATGATTTTGTTAGATATTTTAATAGTGGTTATGTTGTATTATGGTATAAAATAGTGGAATACAAGTATATTTTATATATGATCAATATTAACACAACAATTTTTAAATAAATATAAAAAGTTAAAGTACAACATTGGAAATATAATTTAATACTTAAACGTGTGTCTATTGATATTCTTTGTTACGGTCATCATATAAATTTGTTTTTAAGGCGGTCATCAGCATTTATATATGCCAGTGTTTTAAGCTTTTCTACGATACACAAGTTGTTAAACACCAATATTCTTTATCCTTAGTTAGATTTGTTAAGGTTTCTTATGCATTTATGGAATCATCAAAGAAGAGATTAAGAAACACTGATGCATATTCTGAAGTCAACCAAGAAACATATTTGAAGAAGTATGTTAAGTATTTTAGTTATAGTGGAAGTTATATAGATATATAAATATATCTTGAATAGTATGTTCATTAGTTTTTGTTTAGGTTATTGTTTAACATTTAGTTTATAACTTATTTGTTTGTAATTAAAGAAAACAACATATCGATATGAATTCAGAAAGTGATGCAAATAACGAAGTTATGTATTTCAAATATTTTTAAAAAATGGAAATTTCATCAATGATGATGATGATATTGAGTTCGACTATGACGACATTGATGTTTATAATTACGACAATTACGGATCGACTTTTGTTGATCCTGATTGTTATTATTAGGAAATGGCGGAAATAAAAGAAGTCCAGGTATATATATCGTATTTTATACTTTTTCGAATGATGTTGCGAAAATATTGTTTTATCGATGTAATACTATGGTAAGCAGCATCAGCAAATGTAGTATTCTTATATATATTTGTGTATATCTTAATGTGACGACTTGTTATATAATTTTCATGTGAACATATTATTATATATTATAAAACCCAGGCATGCTTTTACAAAGGGACACGTGTACAGTTATTGTGAACAGTCAATAATTACGGATGTTACACGGGCCTTTTTGTGGTTTTCATTTGTTTTTTGTCAAATAACTGTTGGTAGTGGCCATTGTGTGCAACAACCATTGGCTACAAAGGACTAAACATGCAACGTTTTCCATCTACAGTTGTGTAACTGCACTGTAGATGTCACTATTCAACCCCGTAATACAAATGTAACCACCCCGTTTTTTTTATACTATATATTAGTACATGTGGCTGGTATTGTTATCACCTAAAACTGCCCACAGATTTCTTATACCTTACCAAATACCACTACACCTTATCCTAATCTTTCTCAACCACAACAACCATTGCTGCTTGGTGAAACCCAGTAAGAAACAAAAAAAAAAAATTACAGAATCTTTACTTTCCACATGTTTTGTACACATCTGCTTTGTCTTTCTTGCATGCTATATAATTTTGTTTAGTTTTTTTTACACTTCTTTACTTCATTTGCCCTTCTCTTCATGCAGGTTTCCAGATTCACAACACTTGATCTGCTGCGTCTTCTTTCTCCAGGTACCTGCAAATTGTGGCTCCTTTTATTTATTATATTTTCTTTTTTATTAATTTGTTCTTGCATTTAATATGTTTTAAGATTGTACATTCTTTACTAATTGTTTCAGTATGCATATATTAAAAAAACCAAGGTTTTTGAACCATGCTACTCAACAACATTTATTGCATACTAATGATGAACATTTATTGCATATATCATTAAATGTGCTGACCTTTGTGTTGAAATATTGTGTGTATTATATATTTACAATGGGCAAATCACAAAACCAAACTGAAAATTACTACTCTTACCTTAATACTCGATACGGGGTACATACGAAAAAGTCTATTCAATTACCTGCCATAGAACAACAAAACTTTTGTGAAAGCCGTTCACGAGATCAGCAGCCGATAAGCAATCATGTGACACAAAATTCTGTTAAAGGATGCCTGCCTGCAGCCAATGAACAAACCGCATTTAACAAACTAAACCAAGACATACACCCTCTTCAGTAACAACAGACTTTTTATGCATGTGGGTCAGAAAATATGTATAGTCCCAGTTACAATAATCAAATATGTATAACCGATGCGATAAATGAAGCTACATTTGACGGCCAAACAGAAAGGTCAGACCATTAATTTTTTTTCATATATACATTCCGGCTTCAACTAGAGTAACTCCTATTATATATACAAGCATATTATACAATAATGAAAGTGATGGCAGTTTCTCTCATACACAACAAGATCAGCGTATTGGAAACCCTTATGAAAAATGGTCAGACACATGTGAAAAGGAATTTTCTAACGACAAACAAGGTAACGATTTTTAACAAACTTATATGTGTCAGAAGTATTTTAGTAACAACATTGGCCTCACCCCTGGAATGACACACATTAATTTTTTGTCACAAGTTTCTTTATACATAAAGGCAAGCCTGTATGCTTGAAATGTCGCAATGCTGAAAGTAGCACTATTCTTTCATGGCAAGGCACAATTGTGTGCACACGGTGTCTTAACATTGAAGATGTAACGGCCAGTCTCATAACCCAAGAGTGTGGAAAACAAATAGTACAACAACCAACAGTGTTGCATGCACGTACAAGAGGATGCAAAAGACGGTCATCGAATGACACCTCAAACAGTTATGACACAGGTACCAAAAAAAAGAATTTCATAAATAAAATTAAATTAAGTCAATAAACAGAACTAAAAAATATTAAAAAAAAATAGATGAATAAATAAAAATTAAAAAAAAAAAGAAGAAGCAAATCACTTACAACTAACAACTATGCATTTACAATTAAAACATGCTTTCTTCCGTTTTGCAGGTTTCGTTCAACGTAATGGTAAAAGACCAGTTGTTGAGTCTGAAAACACTACACATGAGACACCTTATTCTATGCCTCAACCCACCACAACTTCGTTCAACTTTCAAGGTAACGCACCAACAATGTTGATTCAATTTGTTTTTATCAACTTAGGATATAAGCATATATTGCTTTACTCTAATGAAAAATGAAAAAATTTGTAACTGCAGCTGCTACAATTGCAAACACAATTGACAGAAGTCCATCAGTGTCACAGAACAATTCACGAAACAGAATGCGAAAAGATACACGAGTTGGCTATCAACAAAGGACACACACCAAACCACCATTAACATCTAACAATCAACAAGCTACTGAAGGTATCAAAAACAATAATGTTCTTATAAGCTAGGATATAAGCATATATCGTTTTACACTAATGAAAAACCCAAAAAATTCTGATTGCAGCTGGCGCAAGTGCAAACACAGCTGACAAATGTCCATCAGTGTCACAGAACAATTCACAGAACAGAACACGAAAAGATACACGAGTTCGCTATCAACAAAGGACACACACCACACCACCATTAACATCTAACAATCGACAAGCTACTAAAGGTATGAAAAACAATAATGTTGCGATACAAATAAAAAATTAACAATAAAATAAATAAATAAAAAATCAAAAAAAGATAATAAAAAAAAGAAAAGAAAAAACAGAGCATAAAAAAAACAATAAATAAAAAGGATAACACATGCAATTTTATACTTCACTTTTACTAAACACATATTGCTCATAAAAATTTTTCCAAAATAAATTTGCAGGTGTCTCAGATTTATATATTGACTTGGGTGATTGTGAATGTGTCTGTGAATACTGTGACGCAACTTTCTGGTATGGAGAGAGGTTGAAAAGCCATTCCCAACGCGGTAAATTAAGATATGGTAAATGTTGTGCGGGAGGGCAACTTTATCTTAGGAGAGAAGTGGAGCCGCCACCGTATTTGAAAGAACTTTTCAGAGATAAACATTTCTTAGACAACATCCGTGCCTATAACCAAATGTTTAGTATGACATCAATTGGTGCAGAAATTGATGACTCAGTCAATGATGGAAGAGCTCCATATGTGTTCAAAATATCAGGCGAAATACACCATTGGATAGGGACACTTTGTCTTGAGAATAACAAAGACCCTAGATTTATGCAAATGTATGTGTATGATACACAAAATGAAGTTAAACACAGGATGGAACCTTTTGGTGGTATAGAAAAGAGTAATCTGAGACGTGAGATTGTCGAAGCTTTGATACAAATACTTGACGAACACAATGAATTGGTCAAGGTTTTTAGGACAGCAAGAGATAAATGCAATGAAGGGAATGTACCTGAGTTCAAGATACAACTTTACAACGTCGTGGCATCCAGAGAATATCAGCTACCTTCTTCCAATACTCTTGGAGCAATTGTATTTGAAATCTTCCAATACTCTTGGAGCAATTGTATTTGAACCTGATACAAACAACCAAACAGATTTTGACATGATTATAGAGTACAAAGACAGGCAGCCCAAGAGAATCAATAAACTTCATAGCTCATACATGTCTCTCCAATTTCCACTACTTTTTGTGTATGGTCAACCCGGTTACAATACAGATCTAACATTAAAAGATATCACTGGCAAAAGAAAGCGTACAAAGGTATCTATGAATATGTATTATAAGTACCAGTTACATGAACGTATAAATCAGTTT
Organism: Artemisia argyi; assembly: GCA_030686995.1. Classification (NCBI taxonomy): domain Eukaryota; kingdom Viridiplantae; phylum Streptophyta; class Magnoliopsida; order Asterales; family Asteraceae; genus Artemisia; species Artemisia argyi. Next base: position 44,233,636 of record CM060676.1, on the reverse strand, counting down.
GGGCATCTCTTTAGAGGTGGAAGGTTGTTTCAACAATATGTCGTGGTTGTATATTGTACTCTTGAACAAGAAAGATTGGATTTTGTAAGATCAAAGCAAAATCGGCTGAGAAGTGACTGCCTTTCAGGTATCTGTGATGCAATGTCAAAAGGCGATCACTTCGGAAATGATATAGGTCAAAGAATTATACTTCCTTCAAGCTTCACCGGTGGTCCAAGATACATGTACAACCATTATTTGGATGCTCTTGCCATATGTCGAGTTCTTGGAAACCCACAATTTTTTATTACATTCACATGTAATGTCAATTGGCCAGAGATAAAACGACAAATGGCAGACTATCCAAGACTCACACCGTCAGACAGATCTGATGTCATATGCCGTGTTTTCGAGCAAAAGGTTGAAGACTTTGTCAAAGTACTGGAGGAACAGGATTTATTTGGCCGCTGTACCGGAGGTATATACTAATTTAATAACTATACTATTCCCAACAATAACTAAACAATTAATACTAATTTTAGGCAAACATATCCCATACTGTTACTTACTACTGTTTTAATATGCAGTTCTATACACAATTGAGTTCCAAAAACGTGGACTCCCGCATTGTCACACGCTCTTATGGGTTGACAGTAATGACAGAATAAAAAGTCCCGAGGAAGTAGACAATTTCATTTCGGCTGAATTACCCGACAAAACAACTGACCCAGATGCCTACAGAGTTGTTGCTGATATGATGATGCATGGTCCGTGTGGAAATGCTAATCCGAAAGCTCCATGTATGCAAGAGGGTATTTGCAGCAAAAACTATCCAAAAAAATGGGGTGACAATACTTACTTTGATGAAAATGGTCATATACACTATCGGAGAAGAAGGAACGGTTCTTATGTACCAAAAGGTGAACTGAAGTTAGATAACACATACGTGGTACCATATAACCGACTACTTTGTCTTATGTTCCACGCTCACATTAACGTTGAATATTGTGGGTGGAGCATGTTGATAAAGTATTTGTTCAAGTATATCTCTAAAGGCACAGATAGAATTGCAGCACGTATTGTAAGACCGATTGGTGATCCCGGGCCATCATCATCTGCTCCTAAGATACACGTTGACGAAATAAAAAAATTTCATTGATGGACGGTTCCTCTGTCCACAGGAATCATGTTGGCGGATACTGGATTTCCCAATTCATCATAGAGAACCAGCGGTTCAAATACTCGCAGTCCATCTTCAAGATATGCAACAGATTACTTTTAGAGACTCAGAACCATTGGCCCATATTGTTACAGATGATGGGAGAAAGCTAACAACACTTACAGAGTGGTTTACATACAATAGGCTCTTTGAAGATGGACGCAATTTAACGTATTTAGACTTCCCTCTTAAATATGCTTGGTACGAAGATGAAAAGATATGGAAACGGCGAACGATTAAAACAAAATACTCAATTGGAAGGTTAGTGTACGTGCATCCAGCTGCAGGGGAGCTATTTTATTTCCGCATGTTATTGGGCCATCAAAAAGGTTGTCGATCGTTTATTGAAGTCTGAACAGTCAACCATATTGTCCTCCCTACATACCGTGCAGCATGTCAAGCTATGGGTCTCCTTGATGATGACAACGAATGGGATATAGCCTTGCAAGAAGCATCCATGTCCGCATCAGCAAAAGAATTACGTGCCCTGTTCGCGCATATTCTAATGTACTGTGAAGTTGCAGAACCCCTTAGGCTTTGGGAAAGGCATTGGCAATGCATGAAAGACGACATCGCAACAAAAGCAGCAAAGACAAGTGGTGTCAGGAACCTTCATTTAAATGACCCAGAAGTGAAAGAATACATTCTCTTTGAAATAGAGGTCATAATGAATAGCTGTTCAAGATCAATAAAAGAATTGGTTTCTCAATGCCGCCACAGCATTTACTTGATCAATTGCAGAACAGACTATTGATGGAAGAAAAAAACTATAATCGTGAAGAGCTAAGGGAGGAAGTTGCAAGTGCAATAGTCAAACGTAACGAGGAGCAGCGTCATATTTATGACCTGATAATTCAATCATGTAATAAGAAAGAGCAACAATTGGTTTTTGTCTACGGCCATGGTGGAACGGGGAAAACTTTCCTTTGGAAAACGATCATTAATACTCTAAGATCAAAAGGAAAGATTGTGCTTGCCGTCGCATCCTCAGGAATTGCCTCCTTACTGCTACCGTCTGGCCGTACAGCTCATTCAAGATTCAAGATACCACTGGAATTAACCGATCAGTCAATGTGCCAAATAAAAAAAAATACAATCCTTTCAAGCCTACTCAATCAAACAGACTTGATCGTATGGGATAAGGCACCCATGAACGACCGTCGGTGTTTTGAAGCACTAGATAGAACTTTGAAAGATCTTCTGAATAATCCAGATCAGATATTTGGTGGAAAGGCAGTTATGTTAGGTGGTGACTTTAGGCAAACATTGCCGGTTAAAAAAAAAGGTACAAAGATGCAGATAATTGGATCATCAATTGCTAAATCAGATTTGTGGAAGCATTTTAAAGTGTTCAAACTTAAACAGAACATGAGAGTTCTTAAAGCAGAACTTAGTCCAAATGAAAAGAACATGGTCCGTGATTTCTGTTCATGGCTACTCGACATAGGTGACGGAAAAGTTGGTGAGCCAGATGAAGAAGACCCAACTGATGCTTCTTGGGTTAGAATTCCACATCAGTATTTAATACCAGACGATGACAACGGCATTCAAGCACTAATTGATTTTATCTACGATGAACAAACATTGAAAAACCCGACCGCCTAACTTCTACAAGAAAAAGCAATTGTTTGCCCCAAGAATGACATAGCAGAAGCAATAAATGAAAAAATCTTATTCAACATTGAAGGAGAAATTGCAGAATACATATGTTCAGATGAAGCAATACCTGTTGGAAGAGACGGTGCTGCAACTGAGATGTTATATCCGCCAGAATACTTGAACACTTTTAAGTTCCCAGGATTGCCACCAAATATTCTTAAGCTCAAGATTCGTGTTCCAATTATGATGATGCGAAACATGAATCTAGGAGGTGGACTCTGCAATGGCACAAGGATGATTGTTACAAATCTTTATTCAAAACTCATTGAAGCTGAAATTATTACAGGCACAAGAATTGGTGAAAGAGTTTACATTCCAAGAATCCCGTTAACCCACAAGGATCCAAATTACCCGTTCATCTTTAAACGCAAGCAATTCCCGGTCAAATTTTGCTATGCTATGACAATTAATAAAAGCCAGGGGCAATCTTTAAGCAAAATTGGTGTATACCTTCCACAATCAGTTTTCAGTCATGGGCAATTGTATGTTGCATTGTCACGTGCAACATCACCCCATGGTTTGAAAATTCTTTTGACACCAGACCCCAAACACCCACCCGACACAACAAAAAACATAGTTCATAAAGATTTCTTGAATCAAATTTGATATTTAGAGGTCTATTTTTGTAACATGCATACATGCATACGCATTCTCAATATTGCATTCCTATACTACATCTTTATCTTTTATGTTCAATATATTATATCACTCTTCTTTACCCTTACAGGATAATGCAAACATATATCAGAAACTTACGACCAAGAGATAGAAATAAAGTCATAGAAGCAAAAGTCTATAGATCATGGATGGCTAGAGACCCACCAGATGTGACAGAGAAGGGATACCGTGCAATTTTACTAGACAAACAGGTATTTACCAATTGAACCCAAGAAAAATTTTAAGTCGCATTATTCATATAAATGATCATCATAGCAACATTTTTGTAAATAGGGAGATGCAATCCAAGCAAACACAGACATCAGTGACAAATACCATTTTGCAAAGATCCTCATACCCGGAAAAGCATACTGAATTTCAAAATTCAGTTGTGTTTCAACAGATAACTCGCAACAGACGCTAGAAAACACAACATCTCTTTCATTCACGAGGTTTACCAAATTTGACATCATACCTTCAGATGGGTTCCCAAATCACTATTTCGATTTTGTTGGATACAATCAGCTTCCATATAGAGTGATTGACCCAAATGACACAAACAGAACAGAATATCCAGTCCTTACAGGTATACACACATATTTTATAATCTCTAACATACGTTCACACATACATAAACTAATATGTATCTACCAATATGCAGATTACATAGGATGCTATATGAGCTCAGGTGAAAAAGAGAAATGGGGAAACCCAAATAAATACCAGATGGTCAACCACAAAATTGAAATCCAGAACCTAAAGTAAGTAGATTCTGATTACGCATTTATAAATTATACATAACAAATTCGGTTAGAAAAAATAGTACCTTCTAACACTTAATTAACACAGCCGAACTTCCATTGAGCTGACACTATGGGACGATCTTGCACAAAGTTTTAAAAAACAAGAGATCGATGCACTAGAGAAACCAATCCTTATAGCTGTAAGCTCCTGTCGTGTTACAAGATACCAAAACAACTTGCAACTCCAATCTACACCAGCAACATATTACTACATTAATCCAAACATTCCAGAACTGGAACAATATCGGCAAGAGTATGTCATATACTACAAATTTTATTTTACATACAATAAATATATAAGCATGCATACTTATATCTACATATTTCTACAACAGATACAGGGAGCTTTTCAACATAAACCCACCATTGCAGATTGCTAGGCACGCATACCAAGACAAAGAACAAGAGAAAATGAGAAACAGGATACCTTTAGAAGTCCTATTAAAAGAATCTCCACAGAGCCACGTTGTAAGTTTGACCCAAATTCCAATTTAAATTTTGAAATTCCTTTTACTTTACACGTGACAAAATTTAACTACATTATCTTATTTGTTTGAAAAAAAAAAAAAAAAAAAAAAAAAAAAGAAGAAAAAACAGGGTATCCGGTTTACATGTGATGGTGTCGTAACATCCATTAATACATTACGTGAATGGTACTACCCCTCATGCACAAAATGTAGTAACAAAGCTGAGAATCATGAAGGAACGTTTGAATGCAAAACACACGGGCCAATGGACTTTCCGGATTACAAGTACCAATCTATCCTACATTCCTATCACAAAATTTATAAATACTATGTATAACTAATCTACAAATGTAGGTACAATTTTAAAGCATACATAACAGATGGGACAGCAACAGCTATGGTTACATTTTTCTCGCCAAAAGCAGACGACTTTGTTGGTATAAAATGTAATGCATTAGTTAGTTCACTCAACGATCCTAATCCTAAGGACATTCTAGACGAATTGCACTCAATTGTTGGAAAAAAACACATATTCCAATTTCATTTTAACGCATCATCTAAACAAAAACCACCAGACTTTATTTTTAATGAAATATTGGACAAACCAGACCTGCCACAGCAGATTGAAGACACACCATCAGGTAAGAAACATGGTTGCCACCAGCAAATAAAAAACTGGTATAAATACTTTTGTTTTTTTAACACTGGATCATTGTTTATGCCAGGCTCAAAGACAAGTGAACAAACAGACGCTGCTATTCACTATGTGTCAACATCAGCTGTCGAAACAGAAGGTAATACAATATTTCCAACTTGACAGAATGTTTTCAATAATAATGCCAACAATCTAAACTCAATTTTCCTATTAGTAATACTAGGCACACCAGCAGAAATGAACACTCTAGAATCATCAAAGAACATTATGAAAGACAAACAGACAGAAACAGGTACAAATTTAATATTGTTTAAGAAACTAACCAACAATCACTAACTTTAATATCAAATTTTAACTTACATTTTTTTACCATTATGCAGTGACTGGAACACCACCAACACCGGACTTGGCTATACAAACCAGCTCCAAAACAGATAGCACAGCTACCAAGTCCGTCAAACGATCTCTTTTCCCAGAAGAATCATCTGAAACCAAGAAAAAGAAATCTTAAATATCCACCATCAAATACTGCTTACCGTTTTCGGCAATTGTTGCAGCCTATCAAACTATGGTCTAAAACAATCGTTCTATGTAAATACATGTCATAAAAAATAAAGGTTATGTGTAGAACGACTTAGACAACCTACAATAACATGTTTTTGGCATTGAACAGCTATATATGTTTTCTTTTGCATTGTTCTTACCGACAATGATGTAAACATATCTATGCTGTTCAAATGCACTTATAATCTACACTAGCTGCTACAGTTGTAGATACGTCTTTCTTTCTATAAATAGAGATGTACCACCTTCTATATCTCGAATATATCTACTTTAAATTATCATTACAATAGCGAAAAAAAAAAATTGCACAATAACATTCACTTTGGGAAGATAGGAATTTACCCTTTCAAGAATTATGGAACAACCATCACGATACTTCATCTGGAAATATTTACCGATAATTACTGAAATATTCCTATCTACTTTAAAGAATGTGACAACAATTTGTTTAAAGTATCGGTAAATTATTCCTATCTACCGATAATCACATTCTTTAAAGTATTGGTAAATTGTTGTCACTCCATAAGAATGAATAAACTGCGTCCTATTGAAACTTAAAGAAACCCTATCCAACTTGCCCTATGTTTTTTCCCCAACCCGCTTTCATAAAACCATATGCACAGGATCTTTGTTGGGCCAATGTTAAAACAAAATTTGCAACAAAAAAAAAAAAGCCCATTGGACATTGGCAACCACCAAAACTAAAAAGCAAAACAAAACAGATATACACATATATATTTACTTACAAATTTCCAAAATAAAAGGTTAAATTATAAATAAAAAAAACAAAACAAAAAAACAAAACAAAGACAAGAAAAAACCGAAAAAAAAAAAAAAAAACAAAAAAAAATTATGCAAATATAAATATACATAAACACAAAAAAAAACATAAAAATAATAACAAAAAACGTCATCCGCATACTCTTAAAATCTTTATCGGCACAAACTCACCCACCGCAACGCGCGGGCTACAAGGCTCGTTTATATATATATATATATATATATATATATATATATATATATATATATATATATATATATATAGTATAATTATATGTTTATGTATCATTTAATATTATATGTGATTCGAAATGTTTAAATAATCGTTTAGATAAAATGATTGTTAGATAATTAAGTTATTAACAAGACAATATAAAAGTTATAATAATCGTTTAGATTCACAATCATGCGTATTACATTTATTATAATTATTAGTGACGTAATTAATGTGTGTGTTATGGTTGTATAAAAGGCGGTTGTGGACTTTGTTGATTTGTGATGGATGTCAAATCATTCATTATTTAATTTATTTATGTGTTTTATATATACTAGTTATAATACACGTACACGCACGGGTTTTTTTCTAATATCTTGAATAAGGTATTTTTGTTTATTAAAAAACAAATAGTTAAATTTTTGTTTTTTTAGTAATGGATCTTACTTCTAAATTTGGATTTTAATTAAGTTGACGATCTGAGTGACCGCATCATTCATAAACATGCATGTTCAGTTACTCAACAACAACAATAATAGAACAAAATAAGTTTCGTTACAATATATATATATTTACCAAATTCTACATCCCGTAGTCGTCCATATCCTCTCGCACAACCAATTTGTCCAGTTACATCTTAGTAAAGATTTCATTCGTGTTCGCCATTGCCCCAAGCCACAACCTTTCCAACGCAGTCGACCCAGATTTTTTCTCCTTACTTCAATACCAGAAGATTTGGTGGTAACAGTATACATGCCCCACTTTTACGCACTGGTGATTCTCTTTCATACTCACATGTTATTTGTCATATTTGTCCAATGTTTATAGATATCTTTCCCATTGGTCAAGCAAGCATCCTCGACAGTTTGAGATTTTGAGGTTCCAAATCGCAAACCAAAATCCTTGCTACTACCTATGGCAATGACTTTCTTTAGGTAAATCACCCGGTAAAATAATCTGCAAGAGACATTCAAGAAATTGCCCATTGCATGTGGATCAATACATATTCTTATAGAGCATGTCCAAAAAGAGTTTGGGGTTTGTCACTCATAAAGAGATGCAGTGAATGCTCGGTTAATTCATAAGAATTCAAGGTTTTCGACATTTCATTGGCAACCTCACGTAGCACATAAAACATAACTACTTGTTTCTAAATTAGCATTTCCAATAAGCAAGTACATGTTCAAGTAATCATACCAATAACATTTACTATCAGAAAAAAAAATAAAAAATAAAAAAGAAATAAATAAATAAAATAAAAGCAAAAGTTTAATTGTGCATTAAACCTCCCGTCTCAACCCTTAGAGGGAGAGGTGTGGCTCGCCACCTTCCTTCGCCACTCCTACATGAAATCTACTCATACCTCTTCATGGCTAGCCACTGCACCGCCCCCTCCTCATCTCTCCTCACTTAGCTCTTGCTCGTCTGCATGACGAAACTTGCATCTGACAATTTTGTACTTTTTTTTTTTTTTTTTCTTTTTGTGAGTGAAAAATAAAATAAAGGTGTAAGTGGTGAGCCCCAAATAAGTAAGTTGAGGTTAGTTGTTGGTGAGGGAGGGTTAGTTGTGAAGAGGATATAAGGTAATGTGTCACCTGTGGCCCCAAATAAGGAGATGAAGCTCGTTACCACACCTTTCCCGCTTACATATATAAGTCTCGTACATACAACTGGTGTAATTAGATGTGGCACACCCATGGTTATTTATGGGTCAAGTTGGGTAATATTTAGGAGGTGATGAGTTTTGTTAGGTCTCTTTCTATATTTTAAAGAGTCTAAATGAGTATTTTATATAACATCCATTTGTATAACAATTAACCAATGGGTCCAGGGTGGGTCTAACAGATCAAAAAAAATTTGCACCTCTTTTCTTTTTCACTCAAATAAAACATAATAGTGAAAACCCAACTCGAGACCCGTCTGACTCGGACCGTGGTCGTAAATGACTCTTCTAGACCAGGACTCGTTTAGACCCAAAACCATATAGACTCGTGACCCGACCTGACCCACACATTTTTTTCACTTCTAGGTGTAATGAGACTTATAAGGCAATCCAAAGCATCCTCTTAACACACAATGCGAGACACCCCCTAAGTAATTAGTATCATGATCCATTTCTTGCGACGTGACTTTAGAAGCACATCCAAAGTCCAAACACCTCCAACTCATTACATTTTATCATAAAGTAATAGATAAGACTCGTGACATTTGAAAACAAAAATGCTTATTAAAAACTCATATCAACAAATTCTAAAAACGTGATCTAAAAACGAAAACAAAAGAAGATAAAAAGGGCACTAAAATCGTAGACACTAAATTCAACAAACTTTGGCTACATAATCCGAGAGCGCATGGCTATCAGACATATTTTAGCTACACAAACCAAAAGATCCTACGCCAAATATGGCTATCAATATTGCGCTACACAAACCCAAAGATCAGATACTTAAAAGCACAAAGACCAAAGTTTATGGCATCATTGTTTTCAAACTGTCATGCTTCCAAATTTGTTACTTTTGTTTTGGAGTACGCTGTTGTGTATCAAACTGGGGACCCGGCCTGCTTTCAGCATCTTGGAAGGTTTTCTAAAGTCACTCTGCCATTTTGTTGAATGACTGATCTTTTGCTATTTGCTCAGCTAATTCGTTTACACTTGGGTCCTGCAAGTTCAAAGAAAAGAGAATACGGCCGTGTAAGTTGCCATTGCAACGGAAAAGCATGATCTAGTATTAAATTGGTCTTAGATGTAAATCAAGCAAAAGAGAATTTTATATCCTATTTCCTATCTATGGCATTACTCTAATCTATCAGCATTAAGATAAGTGATAATATTCCAATATACCTCCAAGCGATGATTGTTAGGTGTACGTGGAGTGTTGAAACTCAGAAGTATTTGAAGAGGCTTCGTTTGAAAGACCAGTAGTCGCCCGATTCCGGCCCTGTCAATAAACGTAAATACTTATGCGTTAAAACTTAAAAATATGATTTTCAAACCCAAACATATATCCTATAAGCAAGAGCTTATGGTCCCAGCCTTAGTTTCTCAATTTCCTTCACTGGCCAATGAACCAACTATTTGTTAGGTTTTGTACCAGTAGAAAGTGAAGGAGTTCAATTTTAATTTTAAGACTTTCATTGGTTAACTTTGGGAATGATTTGGAGGAATTTTAAAAAGGTGGTTCTGTTAGTTTTCGATGGAAAAAATGACCTTTTTACTACAAAATAGAAAACCTGAAAAAATTACCTTTTTATAACAACAATTAGTTGCTTATTTATATTACTCCTATACACTAAATTAAATCCAAATTCAATCACAAAGTTAACCAATAGACCCCATTCAAATTAAGGTTGAACTTTGTTTAACATTTAAAGCTCTAACCAATTTTCAAGCTTTATTTGGAAGTATTCTAACATGTTTCTTACCTCTTGCATCATTCTGTCATCGCCGATTCCATACCTTCCAGGTAATCTTATTACTTGTGAATGCAGTCAGGTATTCGCGAACAAAAAAATCATCTAACAATACACCTGTAACAAAAGAAATACTTAAATAAGCCACCACATATGAGATTGAAGCCGATAAAGCTGACACACCTTTAGATCAAACTCAAACCACTTATGAAAAAAAGATCTTTAGTATTCAGAAAATAAGTAAGGAAAGCAGCTTATTTGCACTTTTAGAATGCAATGAGTCTTCTTTCCAAACAGAATGAACCAACTCAAATAATAGAAATATATAATGGTCGCAAATTCATAAATGTAATAACAAAAACAACAGCTTCTCTAATTTGCAAATGGAAGCCTAGACTATAAATAAAATGTGATCCTGAACACATGTTTTGGGCATGTAAGGAAAGTGTAATAATGGCCTAGAACAATACTATTTTTCATAAAGCAAGTACTAAAAGTATAGCAAGATGACAAATTATACAACTTATGTCTCTTTACTACTTTTGCATGATAAGTATCACATTCGTTTATGTGTATGCTGTCACATAATTTCACTTATGCACATATTTACTCTCTTGCGGAAGTAGGACTTCATTCCAAGTTGTGCATCAGTCACAGTCACAGGAAAAAAAATAAAAAATTGAAATCAGACCCCAAGAACACCTAAATCTAATAATTTAAAAGTGATCCACAACCACCACCACCACCACAACAACAACAAACCCAATCCCACCGGGGCAGGGTTAAAAGAGATCCATAACCAATTCTATTTAACAGCAGGCGCAAATACTACTGAACATAACGTTTAAAATAGTTTCAAACAGCCCTGAATACTGAGTTAAAGTTGCAATAGTCTATATGGCAAGAAACTCTGCCAAATCACTAACTATAAAGTATAAAATAATCAACATGAACAAACGGAGTATGCTATTTATTATTTTGCTTTCTAAGCTCATATGACCAAGTAGTAATAGTACTTGTTTTTAAGCCGTCTATTAGACCCATAAATAATCATCCACATATAATAAAAAGATTAAAAAGGTAAAATACTATTTTAAGACCATAGCAATTACACAATCTAAATAACTGAGATACGATTCCGTTAAACAAATCCCTACTCAACTTCACCATATATATGTATAAATATATAAAATCTTGTAGTGAATCATATTGTTTCATGCATATAAAAGATTAGTATAAATTGTATATTTGGGTTCTATTTGAAGCAAACACCAATTTAACCGAACACCTCTTTATTGAAATAAATCTTGGTGAGCTTATGTGTGAGTGATGTCAAAGCCCAAATGGGTCGCAAATATTGTTAATTTTAAGACAATGAAAGTGTTAAAAAATCAAAGCTTATTAGCACAGGGATGTATGTTCTCCTAATTATGTAAAATCAAACACTCTTTATAATAAAGTACAACGTCTTCAAGTCCATAAATAGTGTTTGTGACTCCTTTTTCAAACACAATTTATGTACTTTCAAGTCATTGAAAGTGTCAAAATACCGAAAGATAGTAAAAAACATTTATAACTATTGATGCTTGCCCATGAAAGTGTTTTGGACACAGGTCTGAGCTGAATAAATCTAAATATGTTTCTAAGAAGATGGGAAAAAAACGTGATGAATAAGATGATAACTAAATATAAATATTTTTTGAACATGTCATCTACGAAATATGAACTTGAAAGACTGTTTGGGTATGGCTAATGCACCAGGTCTAATCTCTGTTTGTGACCACCTACTGCAACAAAATTTAAAGGCATTTGGGTTAAAATACAACCAAAGACACTTATATACATATAAACAGGTCAAAATCAACAAAACTGCCACGAGTAAACTTACTTTACTATTATCTAAAAGGGTGTTTGGTTTTATTAGATATGGACAATACAAAAGACATGCTACCCAGTAGAGACAATATATCAGTAGGATATGTTATAAATCTGGTACTCACTACTTAACTGTTGTTTGGAAAATACATCAGTAGCTAAATTTGTTAAGTTTTATTGAATGAGTTGCAGATAGGTATGATGTTTTGTTAGTATGAATAAAAAACTTGGCTATAAACAGAGTTTATATAATGCTTTAAGTCGGTCTCAGTATAGAGGTTTTTTAGAATTGTAATTGTAATACAATAGAAACTGGAGAAGTCTATAGTTTTTTGAAAAATTTACAGTTTTGTCCAAGAATATGTAAAAAGTTTTTTAAAAACAGAAACTTATTTTTACAAATATACATCCCAGTCCAAGAATATGAAAAAAACTGCAAAAAAGAAAGAAACTTATACCTGATAATTTTGTTTTCTTCTTCAATCTTCCTCAGCATAATTTTGTTATACGAGAACAACTGTTAGGTGTCCTTGTTCATTTGCTTATACAAATTCATAAACTTTTCTTGATATGTCATCTACTCAATTTTCAACTTCACCAAATAAACAAACATTAGACCAGGCAAAAGGTAATCAAAGGACTTGCTATAAGTGGTAACATGAGTGAATCATGAAAACCTAAACAAACAATCAAGAACAACAACATTCATAATTTAAACCAAATTTGGCTTATTTTATCCAATGACTGAATCCATTTTATAGCCCTAATAATCTATGTACATACATCTAATAGCTTCAAATCACACATGGACTGAATAACAAATAAACAAAAAAATTAAATACTAAGGAAATTGCTAAACAAAACCAAGAAACCTGATTTAAGAGCGCCTGAATCATGAGTAAGACGGAAACCTTATCTTTGAGCATTATATAAACCCTGAATCAGGTTTCTTGCATTTATCACAATACTAACAGTGTGCGTGATTTCTGATTTTATGAAAAGGTTTTGGATATTAGTTTGTGTTATTGGGATAATTGGTGGTAGTGGTGATGGATCTAAATAAAATAAGGGAGTCCCGTGTTGTTTTTTATAAATTACACTTTTGGCTTAAAATTATGCCAAAAGGCATTGAGGCCCATGTGTATTTTCTAATTTTTCTAACAAAACGTTTTTTAAAAAATCTTTTAGGTAAATTAGGAAACAATTAGCTTTAATTATTTTTTAAAAACTAAAAAAAGGCCGAATTTCAAAAAAATATTTCTAAAAAAGGTATGATTTGATTTTTTTTGAAACGCAAAAGTCCCCACTAGGGGTTTTATTTTATTAGGAAAAAAATTCTCATAAAGTGTTATATGTGTGCTCTAATATTTGAGTCGAGTTATTCTACAAACCAAACATTCCTCACATACCAAGGGACTCATCCCCACCATCCATCTAAAAAGGAAATCAATGGTTGAGATTAAAAGGATTTTATTATTTCACCCATTTTTTATAATTTAAATATCTCTTAAACCGTTAATCGTTAAACGAAAATAATTACACCATCGCGACGGGCATTTAATTATCTTTCTATAGACGGACATTTTGATATACTTTCGAAAAAAAAATCGTTTTTTTCACGTTTTTTTTCCTTGGCCGAAAAAAAAATCATATATGATATTGCATATCATATATGATATGTAATATCATATTTGATATTACATATAATATCATATATGATATAACATATAATATCATATATGATATGATATGTAATATCATATATGATTTTTTCGGCCACGAAAAAAACGAAAAAAAAAAAATTTGTCGAAAATATATGAATTAGCCTATCTATAGAAAGATAATTAAATGCTTGTCGTAACGGTATATTTTTTTTCGCTTAACGATTAACGGTTTGAAAGATATTAATATTTGAAAAAAAAGAATGAAAGTGAGTTTTTTAAATTGTTGGATTAATCTCATCCATTAGATTAAATTGTAAAAAAAGTTTGGTCCTCAAATGATCTTTACTCCTACTATTTATCTATTTTATTGTATTTATACTAGCCGTGTAGGAGTATTTGTATAAACAAAAAGTAAAGGCTACACTTTAGATTGCCCGTATTGTTTACTGGTAATCATTTGGTATTCGTGGATAACTTAATTATTTTATTATTAAATATGTTGTTAGTATGCGTGGGCCATTTTATTGGTATAGGAAAAAGTTCAAGATCCAATTAATCAAATCATATCCATCCAATTTGTCCACAATTAAATAAGCGTTGGTGTGGAAATAATTTGTAACATAAAGAATATCTCATTAATGAAATATTAACATTTATTAAATATTTAATGTAAACAATTTGTACATTGTATTTAGGTATTAATAAAATTATAAAATTTTTAAAACTTTTTAGAAGTATAGAAGTAAAATTGTATATTTTGGACTATTAAAAAATTGACATGTGTGATATGGTTTTACCCATATTGTGAAGTTATAATAATAATAATAATAATAATAATAATAATAATAATAATAATAAACAAATTAAAATAATAAAGAAATAACATTTGTATCGGGTCGGGTTAATTAACATATATACAAACATAAATGTGCGCATTTTAATGTTTTACCTAGTACATTGTTTCATACTTGTTGATAATGCATAGAAAGTTTGTATCTTGTGTCAATTAGAAAATATTTAACTTTTGTTGGGTATATTTGCAATTATTTTAGATGGTATATGTCTGTTAGTTACCATATTTGCGATTCTTCATTAACGTACAATTAAAAACCCTTATTACTAAATTAAATTGATAAATATCAAAATCCCAATTTTACAGTGCAAGATCGCGATTAACACAAAACCCCATGGAACAATCAGCACATCATACCCATCAACAAAACCCCATGGAACAATCAGCACAACATGCCCGTCAACAAACCCCATGGAACAATCAGCACAATCATCTTCATCAGCTAAACCCCATTCAAGAACTCCCATCAGATAATCAACAAAACATACCAATTCAAGAACTACCCCACAACAAAACCCATCTCAAATACATGCAGCTGCTTTTATACAAGAAGCCACTCTACCTAAAGCTCCACAGGTAAATTTTTCTATATCAGAAATAGAAATAAGAAAAAACAACCTAATAGCCAACCTCTCACCAGATGAAAATAAAGATGGATATAAACAAATAATTAATTTCATAAGAAAATGCTGTATTAGAGATGCCTTTGTCCGTCAACCATCTGTCATGTATGCTTCATATTTGAAAAAGTTCTCGTATACGGCAATATACAATGAACAAACCGAAGTTATTTCAATGAGTACAATAAATGATTCCCTTGATTTTAGTTTTGGAGTTTCTGACTTTAGAAGTGCATGTGGATTCAATTATCTTGGTGAAAGAATGGAATATGATAGTGAACCCCCTCATGAATCAATTGAACAAACAATTAGAAATCTTCGGTATAAAACCTCAAAGAAAGTGAATGAATCATTAGAGAAAACTCTTTATAGAAATAAGTTTTCACCAAAGTGGAAGTTGTTTATGACTTACATAAACTGTAGTTTGGAGGAAATGCTGGTTCAAAGGATCAATTGAATGGTATGCATCAGTTAATTGCACATGGTCTCATCAATGGTCGTTCACTAGACTATGGAGGTATAATTTCAAGGACCTTGTTAGTTTAAAACTTGAAGGTTACGTCTTGAGGTATATCTTAAATTTCATTATTTCCGTGTAATTCATTGCTCATATCAATTTTCCGAAAGGTAGCTTAACTACCTCCTTAAAAAGCATTGAAAACTAAATTAATATTATCAGGTCCCTATCAAAGTACGTATTCTTTTCTCTTATAACAAAAAATACTAAATGAACAAGGACTTCAACATGCCATCTGTGATTGGCCAGTGAGGGTGCATTGCCACAAAGTAAGCAGCCAACATATTTCATGAGTAGGGATTTACTTTAGTTGGTTTTTCTTTAAGCAGTTAATTATCCAGTAAGTTAAAGCAGTCATATAACTATCATGGAAGCAATAGCGAAGCTAGAAAATTTTCAGTTGGGGGTCGGGATCTAAAATTTTTTATTGCTTAATGTATAAAAAAATTTCACAATTAAAATGGGGGGTCAAAACCGAATATACCAAAATTTTTCTACACGAAAACTATATACCCCCGACATCGCAAAAAAAATTTCGGGGGGTCGGGCGCCCCCTCCCGCCCCTATGTAGCTGCGCCATTGCATGGAAGTAAATGGTTGAAACCAATGTTTTGAAAACCGGGTTCGAAATCGACCCGGTCGAGTCACCGGGTCAACCGGTTCGACCGCCGGGTCAACCCGGTTTTCAATTTATTATTTTTTCGATTGAGTCAACCAGTTCGAACGTCGGGTCAACCGGGTCAACCCGGGTTTTTATTAAAAATTTTTGAAAAAACGAAACCCGGGTCACTCAAAACCCGGCGGGTCTAACCAGTTAACCCGATTTTAGAAACCTGGATTTTTTTGACCCATTTTTTTGGCCAGAACCAGTCGACCCGGTTAACCTGGCCGAGTCGACCCGGGTTTCAAAACCCCGGTTGAAACTTGAAAGCTTACTCAGTCTACAGTCAACATGACATTGTTTGACTGGCATTGTAGTTAGCATGTGAAGTAATATATGTTCACAGCAACCTTAGTCACAAGGCATTCTCTTTTTTGGTAGCTACTTTACATGACTAGGTACATTGTAGATTTGACGTCTGGTCAAGAAATATTGGTGAACCCCTCTCTTCTCTTGTATCTTTATAGTAGTTTCTTGACAGTTTTTCAATACAATTGCCGTTTGAACCAAAAAATATAGCAAACTTGAACCATTTAACTTAACCAAATATATAGGCATTTGTTACGGACTTGTCTCTATAAGGTCTTCCGTGCGGCACTTAGTCTCGACTAAGCTCAGCCTTGCTCGAATACTCAACGATGTATGCAACTAAAGAAAGGTTCAAAGAAAGAAACAAGTGAAATGGGAAATACTTTGTATTGCTTGAGAGAACTTTACAAGAGATCACAAGTGAATTGAGAGGTGCCTTCCTCAAATGAGGCTACCTCTATTTATACTACTATGTACATGATTCTACAAGGTTCCAGGAAGTTTCTAGAGCTTCTAAGAGTTTTTAGAGCTTCCAAGAGCTTCTAGGACTTCCAACACCTTCCATCATCTTCCAAAGGCTTCCAAGACATTCTTGCAACTTCCATAAAATTCTATAGAGTCTTCTAAGCAAGTCTAGAAGAATCCGAAATCCCTATAAACCTCGTAAACGACCCAATCAATCATGCTGTTCGTGACATCCTCCCCACCTAAGCTTGCGACGTCCTCGTCGTGTCTTTCTTTCAACACCGTTGGATCTCGTCCATGGCATACCTTGACGGGTATACTTGATTCTCTTTTGGCTTCTTCCATGATTGATCCTTGTCCGTGTTTCGTAACATGACGTCTCCTCCTTCTACGTCTTCTACCTTTGCAACAACTCTCTTGTGTATGTTGCCCGGGTAAGACACTCGGTAGTGCGCCCCTAAACTCCTCAAGGATGTCTTTGGTGACTCTTGACGTCGCTTGATATACCACTCGTATTTTGGTTCTTACTCTTTGATCCAGAAATTTTTTTCCTTTCATTTTTTTTGTGACCAAAGGGCTTGTGTCATACCTTATATGTGAGAATGCTTTCCAACTAAATGGTTGCAGGTTCAAGTCTTGCTTAGAACATGTGAAATTAATTTATCGTGAGATAGTTGGTTGTCTTTCTAAAAAAAAAATGAACTCTCTTTTCGGGAGAAAATAAGAATTTTAATGAACTTTCAACTATTGTCGAGTATGATGGAGGAAACAAGAGAGAATATAGATGTTTACATGAGACATATAAATGTTAAACACTGTAAACTGCATAAGATATCATGTTGATTAATTGAGTATTATAAGGTCACAACCGGGCCTGGGCCATATCTATCCACTAATACTCTTCCGCAGTTTGAGCGATGAAATCACGAAAGCTTAGACTATAGTTGTAAACTAAAAAAGAAACATCATCGCTATAAAAGCATAATTTATTGATGAATAAATCCGACATCCAGCGAAAACAAATTTTAAGCAGCACAAAAAGCAATTGTAAAAGTAAATAATATATTTGTTGATGAAGACATCTTACAAAAAGCGAAGATTAATCTTAGTGATTCAGCAACCGCAAAGCAACAATAAAAGCAAAGTAACAAAAATAAAGCATAGGCTTTTTTTTCGGCAATCTAATTACGGCGGTGCATGGCGGCATTTCTGGGGGCCGACGAAGGTGATTCAAGTTAGGATTTGTGCAGAATTGAAAAGCAAAGAGAATGTTGCTGACCGCGTTAGTAAAATCTAAACGACCTGAAAGTTATTACTAAAACAGTACGCATGTGATGTTTTTGCGATTTTCTTTTTATTTATTTATTTATTTTATTTTATTTTTACTACATGTTACCACATGTAAGCCTACCGATAGTCCTAGTTCTTCTTCTACTCCGTCGCCATCTACTATGAAGAGCACTCATATTGTTGAGAGAATTGGAAAGCTTGAAAAGCATATTATTGATGGTAAAGCTACTCTTGTAGATAATAATGGTAAACCTATTTCGGTGGCTGATGGTAAAAGAAAGGGCAATCCATTCTCTAAGGTGGGTGAACTAGTTGATTCTGATAGTGATGATGAGGTGTTTGAGCCTAATGATCCTATGGACAGTTACTTTCATCAGCAGGAAGACATAACGAGCTTGAAGAGTATTTTTCTGATGATTATGCGGCCCGGGTCTATGACTTACCTAGGCAATTTGAGGATTTTAACAATCAGTTTGATTTCAAGCTTTAAGGGCGTTCGAGGAAGTAATCTTTTATTTGGATTTATTTATTTGTTTTGCATGTCTTTATATTTTTAGTGGTTCTTCTAGTTGTTGGTAGCTATTTGTTTATTTATTGCATGTCATAAATCATATATTGGTTGTTCAAGCGGCAGCTTGAGGTTAACGTGGCGTTTCAGCCATATTCCATTGTACTTTAAATGGTTCTTTTGGTTATTATATTTTACCAGGGTAGAAGTTCCCTTTTACCCAAACAGTACGCGTGTGATGTTTTGGCGATTTTCTTTTTCTTTTTCTTTTATTTTATTTTATTATTTTTTTTTTGGAAAAGAGATAAGTGGCGGTTAATGTTTAAAAGGGTGGCATAGAATCAACGACTCATGGTTGTTGACCGGGTAAGATATCATGTTTATTGATTGCGTATTTATATATAACAATGCATAGAAAATCCTAATAGACGGCATGACACTTCTTGACTCGTATATATTGTTGCCATGTAACTATCATAACTTGTCACAACAACCATGGTCAGACAGCTAGACACTTTTGGTGGCTAGTACACGACTGGGTTCATGTTAGAATTGATATCTTGTTCGACTTGGTGATCCCAAATATTGGGTAGTATAACTCTTTTAGCTGCGCCAAAATTTGACAACTATTATCACACATATAGTTGCTATGAATTTGTATTCGCAAACATAATTTGAGTGCTAACTCTAAACACATATACATTGTCCCATCTGCACATACCTAACTTTCATCAATAGTTTATGTATCTAACAGAAAATATGTAAGTGGGGGTACTTTACTTAGTTTTCCAGTTACATTTAGAAACTTTTATATTTTGTATGTGTACTCGATTGAGCTACGTAGAAGGTTTCTATTAGATGTTTCAAGATATATCTAAAGGGAAAATAATCTCTGCTACAGATAGCATGGATTCTTCTCTGCTGCTAGGTGTAAATCAAGGACGAGTTGTGTACATCAGGGATGTTATCAGCGACCTTTTATATACTATGAGGGACCATTTTTCATTGCAACAATAGATAACTCCCTGCTGTTTGCAGCAGGGATGTTATCCCCATATCTAAATGCCAAATTAAAAGAACATAACAATTCATTTAGCAAAAGAGAAACAAAAAAAATCTGTGTTACATTCTTAGTAATTTATCAAGTTGCTCTAGCTCAGAGACCTTTGGCATATTTGGAATTAGAGAAACAAAATTAGTCACGCGACATCATTGGAAGAGCAGATTGCTTATTGTAATAAAGATATATTTCCCTTGGTCCAAAGAATTTCTTTATTGTGGGTTTCGAGTCGGGTTACATGGAATCTGTGGATACATTCTCTTTCTGAGATGAGACATCCATATCATTTAAAGGCCTCTTTTTTGGTGTTTTGTTTTTTCTCTCTTGTTTTCTTTTTGTCACTCTAGCTTAGAGTCTTATGTTGTATCTTTCTTTTTTCGCCGTTGCGGCTTTCTGATATCATTCCCATTTCCAAAAAAATATATCGAGTTAGTTGTCATGGTTTAAATAATGATTTGCTTGTCATTCCATTAATCAATAATTACATTATATAATAATCTAATAATTATTCTAGAACCTGCCCATAATATAAAATAATGTCTAACACTCCCTCGCAGTTTGATCGAAAGGTTGCTGAACACTCAATCTGGTACATAACTCATCAAACAAAGCTGTTGTTAAGCCTTAATGTAGATATCCGCAAACTAATAACATGAAGGCACATGAAGAACCCGAAACTGACCAGTAGAAACCAAATCACGGACATAGTGAATATGAATTCATAATGCTTCATACGTTGATGCTGAATAGGGTTGGAGGACATGTAAACTACACTAACATTATCACAATTGACTAATGTAGCCAAGAACAAAGGTGCATGAAGCTCCCGTGACAAATTCTATAACCAACAAGTCTTAGCAACAACATTAGGAACACCCCTATACTTAGCCTCGACATTAGATCAGGAGATTGTAACCTACCGCTTGGAAGACCATTAAATTGTTGCCAAAAAACACACAATATCCCGAAATCAAACGAGGAGTGATAGGGTAACCCGCCCAATCCGAATTTGAGTATGCAACTAAAGATGTTATCGAAGAGGAGTATAATTGTAATCCATAATCTAAATTACCCCGAACATACCATTAAATCCTCAGAGAGCAGAAAAATGAGGCTCCCTCGAATCATGCATATATAAACAAACCTGCTGCACAGCATAAGATGTATCAGGTTGAGTAAAAGTAAGGTATTGAAGAGCCTATGCAAGGCTATGATATAAAGTCAGATCGCAAATCGGATCCCCATCTGCTCCTAACTTAGATTCAGTATTAGCAGGTGTCCGACACGGATTGCAAAAAACCATATGAGCCCGCTCAAGAATCTCAGCTGCATACTTACGCTGAGACAGAAACATCCTAGAAGTGCTACGTGACACAGAAATGCCCATGAAATAATTAAGAGATCCAAGGTCAGTCATAGAAACTCCTAATGTATAGAAGTAATAATTTGTTGTAATAAAACTATAGAAGAAGTAGTCAAGACAATGTCATCAACATATAGAAGCAAGTAAGCAGTGTCAGTTTCTTGTCTGTATATAAATAAAGATGAGTCCCAACGACTATGATAAAACCAACACGTGCAATATAAGTAGCAAAACGTTGAGACCAAGTCTGAGGAGCCTGTTTAAGACCATAAAGAGATCGTTGTAGTAAATAAACATGATTAGGACGTTGTGGGTCCCGAAATCCTGAAGGCTGATATTGTTGGGTTCCTGCTGTTCATGTAAACCATGAGTGATATGAACATCAGTTTTAGGAAGTGAGGATAACTGATGAACATCAACATCTTTGATGTAGGG
This sequence comes from Artemisia argyi, assembly GCA_030686995.1. NCBI lineage: Eukaryota > Viridiplantae > Streptophyta > Magnoliopsida > Asterales > Asteraceae > Artemisia > Artemisia argyi. The sequence goes on along the minus strand of CM060676.1, from coordinate 44,211,608 downwards.
TTTGCTTGAGAACGACATAGACATGCTAATAACACCATTGTCATTTTTCACCTTTTATAAATCTTTATTAATGAATAAATTCACAACACAAGTCTACTAGCTAAGATAAAACAACACAAGTCTACTAGCTGCTCTGTTGTTTTATAGGAGAAGAGGATTCTAACCATAATACTTTGTATTATTTTTTTTGAAGAAATATCTACTTAACCTTGATTACGACCTTGGTTTATATAGGAAGGAAAACAATGGTTGCATGTTGGTGCATAGTAAGTTGTCCACTTGCTATAGATAGGCATGTGCCTAGTAAGCTAGTCTGAATCTCATTTTCGGCTCTTTCTGATATGACAACTTATAGTTTCAATGCCTGTTTCACGTATATCGATAAGTACTTAAGCTTATCTTCTTGTGTAAGTTTCCCTCCTTCTTATTCTAAGGTCTAGGTTATAATCAGAATCAAGTCTTCAGAGTCATAGAGACATTTGTAGATCTCAGTGACTCTGGTGTTATCATTAGCTCCTTGTAACTTCACTCACTGACTCCGCATCAGGTTGTGAGGTTTCTTTCTACAGTTGGTCTTCGACTTCTCTGAAGCCATTCATGCGCTTTAAGCTTTATACAACACTCACTGATTTCTTTATTAGTGAGCCATCTTCTGATTCATAATCAGAGAGACATGTTCTCTGATAACTCTCAAGGAGTATATCACTTCTGATAACTATCAGCTACACTTTGATAGTTATGAAGTGGCATACTCTCTGATCATTATCAAAGGCTTAATGCTCATTGACCTTCAGAAGGTGAATTAGGCCATTTTATGTTTAAATACTTGCCGAAGACAATTGGGTTGATTTATCAGACCCAAGAGATACAATCGTCTCTGATAAGCCTCTATGTAAAAATGCATTCTTAGCATCGAGCTGATGAACATGCCAATTTCGAGAAACTGCAAGGCTAAGAATAGTCTGAAGTCTGAATGGTGGCTGGTTTAACAACTGGACAAAAGGTATTATCAACATCAATACCAGAAACATGTGTGCTGCCATTCACCATAAGATGTGCCTTGTAGCGACTAAGAGTACCATCTGCCAAATACTTGTGCCAAAATAACCACATCGAATGAACAATGTTCTTAGCCTTGTGGCTGGGTTGATGATTTAAATAACGGCTAAGCCTACAAGCTAATACTAAATCCCATAATATAAAATAATGTCTAACAGTCATAAGGTTATTGCTAAAGTTTTTGCTAACCGTCTTTAATAAGTTGTTCATTCGCTGGTTAGTAAAGTGCACATGCCTTTTGTTATGGGCTGAAAAATTATTGATGGTTTTCTCATTGTGAATGAAGTTATCTCATGGGCTTTAAAAAGAAAGACACCTCTTTATTCTTAGAGTAGACTTTGAAAAAGATTTGACTATCTTGATTGGAAGTTCTTAGATCACACAATGTAACAAATAGGGTTTAGTTATAAATGGAGAAAATGGATTCATGGTTGCCTCAACTTGGCTTATGCATCAGTCCTTGTTGATGGTTCACCCACCAACATGAACAAAGCTTGCAGTTGAAAACCAATACTAAACAATTTCCATAAAAAAAACTATCCACTTGAAAAGCTAAAACCCTCTCTTATGATGGAGACGTATTCTTATAAAATGGTCCTTGAAGCCCTTGTTATCTATTTCGTTTTCCACTTTAAAGCTTTTAAAAGCATATATCATACCTTAAAAAATTAAGGAGAAATTTCTTTTGATGTGGTTCTTTAGACTCAGATAAATTAGCATAGATTGCTTTGAAAAATGTATGCTCCTCCTCAACTTTTGGTGGTCATGGGATTGGTAATCTCCAAGTTTCTAATTTAGTTATGTTAACAAACTGGTGGTGGTGTTTTCACTATGAACATAACGCCTAATGGAGGAATGTGATCACTTTAATCCATGGTCACAACGGTGGCATTTAGCCTCCCAACTCTAAATAGATTTTGTTGAGGCAACATGATCAAGATCTCTTTATGTTTTAAGGATGACAAACAAACCATCGAAACACATAAAATAACAAACGTTAGTTCAAAATCGCCGAAGCTAATGTCTGCTCCTGGCACGCCAGGAGTCTGTATGGTTCCGGGCGAATTTTGAAAGTCGGCTTTCCCCTTACCCGACAAATGTGGATCTTTCAATACAGGTATGCATATGTTATGTGCTTAATTGAGAACACTCGAAACGAGTTTTGAGACTTGAAAGATCCTACTTTTAAAACAACCATTTACGGGAAAACGCCAACTCATGTTTTCTAACTATCGCCTCTAGCCAAGGCTTTTCTAAACCTAGGGAGCTTATATATTTCACGTAACATCGTGTTGAAGCATCCATATGCTCATATCCCGTGCTTACGTCTTCTCTAATTACGTAACGGGTTTACTCCCTTATTGGTCAAACTAAGTCAAAGGTCACTTTACGTAAACGCGTCCTTTCCAACTTGGGTTATGCTTTATATCAAGGCAAAGCACTTAGCTTGTTTGAACCAAGGTATTAGTTGAGAATGTAGAGACATGGAAAGTCACGAGATATGGAACTATGGATTCTCGACGTTGTGTTACTTGAATTTATAAGTAACCTATGATTTTCTCAACTTATAATCTTAATTGTCTAAACCTTTTTCTTTTTAATGACAATTAGATTATGCCTTAATCCCCTCTTAATCCCATTTATACAAAAGACAAAACTAATCATATCCAAATCAAATATTCTCTTACACAATCCCTTACACAATCTCTTACACCCTTACATATTCCCTTACACACTACATCTAAACCATCCATTCCCTTACAACACATCCCAACCCTTCATATTTAACACATGCCAATTGTTGGAAACCCTAATATGGCTTCTCTCATCCAAGCCATTGATTTCAAATTACAATACATCACAACCATCCATCCTACCCCTCATCTCTATATCATCACATGGGTTTGATCTTAACCATTGAATTCAAACTAAACTCATCTCAACCATCCATCCAATCTCTCCTATCTATGCCACCACATGTGATTGATCTTAGCCATTGAATTCAAACAAAAATAATCCCAACCATTGATCCAACCTTCCCCCCCCCCCAAGCAAAGAAGGCTCCCTTTGATCTCATCCATCCATTTGAAACAAACTCATCTCAACCCTCCATTCACCCTTTCCCCCCAAGCAAAGCATATTCCTTGGAATATCCTCCTCAACCCTAACCTAAGCATGTTTGATCTTAACCATTCATTTCAAGTGAACTCATCTCAACCATCCACATTCCACACATGCCAAATTGTTTGAAAAAAAAGGGAGGCTCCCTTTGATCCTAGCCATCCAATTCAAACCATTTCATCTCAACCCTCCATCTCATTCTTCCCCCCCATGCATTGGAATATTCCTTGGCATATTCTTTCTCTCTTTTCTATGCCATTTGAGGAGATACACTTCTACCCCTTTCAAATTACCCTATCTACACTTTAAATCCTTGGTAATTTGGTTTCTCTTTAAACACTTCACAAATGATTTCCAAATTGGCTATTTGAGTTGGTAAACCTTAGAATAATTAATGTTAAGGTTTAGTGTGAAGTACAATTGGGGGTTTAGCAAGGATAGGTATTTATAAAATCCAAACACCCAACACTTGGGAAACATTTACAGACGCCTGGCGCGCTGCCCGCGCGTTGACACGTGGGTGACGCGCCGACCTCGGTAAAATTTCCCAAGTTTGGGTTCTTGGCCTATAAATACCACCCTTGCCTCTTGTATTCCTCACCTCTTCCCATTATTCTTTCTCTCTAGATTCTTTCTCTCAATCTCTCTATCTCTAATCTTGTGTTCTTGATTTTCACATTTAACATCTTTGGAAGAACACATCTACTTGCAAGGGAAGAATCACAAGAACCTAATCCACTCTTGTGATTGAGTCGAGGGTCTTCTTTCTTATACCCTTTCTATTACAATCGAGTCTTTAGGTTAGGTTAGGACTTGGTTGATAAACAAACATTTATTTCTTCATTTGTTTGTAAGGGAAGTCTTGAGTTTTGGTGACCAAGCCTAGATCATTGGGGATCTAGTTGGGGTTTGATACTTCCGGGTGGAAGTCTTGGTAGAGATCTTTGTGATCATTAGGAAAGTCGAATCGTGAGATTCTTTTGGGTGGTTTCTGAGGGCAGAATACCGTTGGTGAGTAACTCCTTCTTTGTGAGCATCGATATTGGTGAATATCGGTGGAGTGAATTGTAACGGTTTGTAGTCCACCGAAAGGATTATACTAGTGAATAGTATCGGAGTCGCGGATTCGCAACTGGACGTACGGATGGTATAAACCCCCCCATCCCGAACCAGTATATATCGTTGTATTCTTTACTTGTTTTATATACTTTGGTTGTGGTAGTGGTTGTTGGATTGATATACAACCACTTGGTTTTCTTTTTGGCTTAAAGTTTTTAAACATCTAAAAAGCCGAAGAAACCGTATTCACCCCCTCTACGGTTCTACAGATTTATTTTTTAAAATTAAACTTAGACCTTCATAAAATTCTTCGGAAAAAGTTGGAGATGGGGTGTTGGAAGATGTTTGGTTCGAAGACACAAGGCTTCAACATCGATTTCCTAGATTGTACTCTCTTGAGTCCAATAAAGCTTGCAAAATGGTGGCCACATGTAACAACTCTCTCAGCCCATATTCATGTACTTGGGCTTTGCGTTGATCAATTTGGATTCCACTCGTGCCTTGGAAATTTTGAAACATTTTTTTGATTAACGTTTGGTTCTTTCATCTGTTTAGAAAGGCCATATATCTCGGCTTTGCGGGGTTTCTCCATATAACCCTCCATTGGCCGATTTTTAAAGTTGGAGTGACACAACAAACCTAAGCTCTACATCGAAGACATGTTCTGATGTGGTTATACAAACAACAACTTGGAGTATTTCAAAATCGTGATTGCTTTGACTTAAAACCGCCAAGAAAATGCACTCCTTTATAAGAAATCAAAGTCTTATCTCACTCATGGATTCTACATAGATATAACAAATTGATTCCGATTTTGGCAGGATCGGATAGGCGACCTAAAAACTCCTTATATAAACTTAGGGAAATTTTTTCTTCTCTAACTTTTTACTAGTTTGTTTTAACGAAAATGCCGTTAAAAAAAAGAAGACAACATGAATATAATTTACCCATCGCATAATATTTTTATTTCATCTTTTGTACGTCATCTAATGTAGGGATGAGCACGGCCAAATAACTAGATTGGACTGGCAAAAACCAGACATGATTGAAAACCGATTTGGCCAAAAACAGAGGATTGAGGACTAAAACTGATGAAAAGGGTGAATCGAGAACCGGTCTGAAATATGTTCGGTCTGGTTCAGTCCGATTTGTTGGTTCAGTCCAGTCCGTGATCTGTTATGCTAAGCCCTAATATAATGTGTGTACGTCATCTAATGTCTAGTCAGCTTGTAGACATTGGGTGGAGGTATTTCACAGACATCAAACCTTTGCTGGGTAGGGTTGATGGGTACCATTATGATACACAGGGTTGAAGTGTCCCTGCCAATCTACACTTTTTGATCCAATGTCTAGTCAGCTTGTAGACATGATGCAATTCTTTGCCGTATAACCAAGGGTATATGGGGACCCACATGCTCACACAGTCACAACGCTAGCAAATTTGGAACCTTAAACTTGGGAGTAAAATAGTAAATGCGCAATAAAGTTCTTCTTAATAATTTTGTTTATGTTATATATTAATTGATGCAAAATATATTAATTGATTGGTTTTTAAATATTTTTTCATTGGTATAATTTTCATCATGTATTATATAACACATACAAAAATATTTAAGATCAAAGTTGAGAAATTATGACTTTAAAAAGTCAAATGAGGACAATTATTTTGGGACGGAGGTAGTATATTTCTGTATGACACATAAAATAGTAAATGATAAAAAAAGACCATCAGATTGTGACCCAGCTATTAATTGCCTACTTAATAACCACTGGCATCCTGTAATATAGTTGGTGAAAAGAACAGTTCCATGTTAACATTATGAAAAATATAATACAAAAGAATAAGTGAGAAGCTTGAAGAAAAGGGCTTCAATGGAGGGAGCAACCATATTAGTTCTTTTACTTATGTCATGCCAAATTCTTACAACTTACACGGTCGAAATCGATAACATTTCAGATGTACGTTTCTTGACAGAAGAAGACACGTTGGTATCGCCTGCTGGGATTTTTGAACTGGGATTTTTCATGCCAGATAACTCTGAGAATAGATACCTTGGTATTTGGTATAAAAGAATCACAGTTAAAACAGTGGTTTGGGTTGCCAACAGAGATCTCCCACTCACCGGTGTACGACCAGGCATGCTAAGGATTTTGAATCCAGGAAACCTTGTTCTCATGAACTATACCAAAGACATAATATGGTCATCCAACACAACAGCATCAGCAAACACAACTGTCAAGCTTGAGGACACCGGTAATCTAGTCATGACAGATGGAAAGCACAACAAGATTATATGGCAGAGTTTTGACTATCCAACCGATACTCTTCTACCTGGCATGACGTTCGGGAGAAACTTGTTAACTGGCAAGGAGCGGTCTCTATCATCATGGAAGAGTAGTCAAGATCCAGCTTTTGGTGAATTCACCTGGATTGTTGACACAGGTGGTTATCCTCAGAACCTACTAAAGCAAGATGGAGTGATTAAGTTCCGGGGTGGACCATGGAATGGTGAAAGGTTTAGTGGGGCTTCTGAGTTCAGTCACAACATGATCTTTACATACAATATGATTATAAATGAAACAGAAGTGGCCTATTCTTATAATCTTGTAAACAGTTCTGTTGTATCACGCTTAAGCTTAAATTCTTCTGGGCAGTTAGAACGTTCAGTTTGGGTAGAAGATGGTAAAAGATGGCAGGTTATCATTTCATTACCAAAAGATACATGTGATTCATACAACATCTGCCATGCTTATGGAAGCTGCAGCATGTTGAACTTACAGACATGTTCATGCTTGGATGAAATAAAATTTAAGCCTAGAAACCAAAAGGGGTGGGAGACAGCAGACTGGTCTGGTGGTTGTGTGAGGCGAACACCGTTGGATTGCAAAGGGGGATCAGATGGCTTTATCAAGTATTCTAATGTAAAATTTCCAGACACAAAGACTTCTTGGTTTAACAAGACTATGTCCCTGTCGGAATGTGAAGCAATATGCCTAAAGAACTGTACTTGTATGGCTTATGCAAATACAGATATAAGAGGCGGAGGAAGTGGTTGCTTACTTTGGTTCAATGACCTCATAGACATCAGAGTATACTCAGAGGGAAAGGGCGGTGACAATATATATGTGAGAATGGCTTCCTCTGAATTAGGTAATTATTTTTTGCTCAAGTTCGACAAATATATAACTTAAGAGTAAGCTATATGATATATCTACTTACAGCTTCTTTTATTCAAATGATAGGTAAAAATGATTATATCTTAACATACATAATTAATCTGATATCAAGTGATCTTGCTAGTTACTATCATCGTTATTTTGTATCTAAAAGTCAATTCAACGGTGTTGCTATGTTAATACTCTCATGTACTTGCTGAATCAGTTGTCAGAAACGATGGAAGAAGAAACGTTAAAATCATCTTAATTGGAATATTTCTGGGGGTTCTTATGATAGCCTTGAGCACATGGTTGTGGTATGCTTGGAGGAAAAAACATAATTCACAACTGATCGAGGAAGGTAACAAAATTGCACAATTTCAGTGATAGATTGATATTTATGTTAAATAGTTCAGAATAATCTTACTTCACTTAGCAGGTTCTATAAGTTTGAAGTATCCACATAATAACTACACAGGGGGATCAATGAATGTCAGTGAAAGCCAGAAAGAAGCCATGGAGCTACCATTGTTTAGCTTCTCTACAATAGCTAAAGCCACTGCAAATTTTTCACCAGATAATAAACTTGGGGAGGGGGGATTTGGAGTGGTTTATAAGGTAAGTGGAGAATGTAATTTTTATACAGTTAACGAACTGCGCATACCATATATAAAAACTAAAAAGACAATGTGATCCATTAGACTGGTTAGAGTGCCAAAACCACATCTTTTTAAGCAACAAATTTTTCTTAGAACAACCAAAAAAAAAAAAAAAAAAAGAAAGCCAGTTAGGAGGTATAGGGATACAGTGTCCCACGAAAATCATCAGTTGGGCAGGGCTACAAGAAATAATTGGATTCGCAACCCGTTGGTCCCAATTTAGATTCACTTTACTGCTAGTTGATGTCCAAATTTATAACAAGAAATGAATTTACAATCTATAAGCATATCACTAATTAATAAAAAAAGATTCAATTGGAATTTACCTTTGAATTGAAGTTTGAGCAGGTTTCACATAAAAATAATTGGTAATCTTCAGGGTTTGCTAGAAGAAGGGCAAGAAATTGCTGTAAAGCGTCTCTCAAAGACTTCTAGTCAAGGAATTGACGAGTTCAAGAACGAAGTTATCTGTATTTCAAAACTTCAGCACCGGAATCTTGTCAAGCTTCTCGGATGTAGCATTGAGAAAGACGAGAAGTTGTTGATCTATGAATACATGCCGAACAGAAGCTTAGATTCGTTTATATTTGGTCAGAATCATAAAATTGATACATATGCTTAACATTATAAATTACCCATGTATGAATAACCAAACCTACATCTCATGTATGCAGATAAAATGCAAAACACACTCCTTGATTGGACAAAGAGATTCAACATCATCAAAGGAATTGCTCGAGGACTTCTTTATCTTCATCAAGATTCACGATTAAGAATAATCCATAGAGATCTTAAAGCTAGCAATATTCTACTAGATGAGGACATGAACCCTAAGATATCAGACTTTGGGATTGCTAGAAGCTTTGGAGGAAATGAAACTCAAGCAAATACAGAGAGAGTTGTTGGCACCTAGTAAGATGCATCCTTCAGTTATTAAACTAACTCTACGTTTGTTTAGTTCATTATTTCACTCTTATATATATTTTGCGTGAAGCGGTTACATGTCACCAGAGTATGCGCTAGATGGTCGTTTCTCAACAAAGTCGGATGTATTTAGCTTTGGTGTCTTGGTGCTGGAGATTGTTAGTGGGAAGCGAAATCGCGGATTCATTCATACCGATCATAGCAATAATCTTATTGGACATGTAAGTTGCTTGATTTGAAAATATTATGCTCTAATCTAGCTACTACCTAATAAAATAATAATTATTTCAACCTTTGTATCTAGGCATGGAGGATCCATAGTGAAGGAAGGTCAATGGAACTCCTTGATACAACTTTAACTGAAACAAGCAATCTACTTGAAGTTTTAAGATCAATCGAAGTGGGGTTGTCTTGTGTTCAACAAAGTCCTGAAGACAGGCCAAGCATGTCATCCGTGGTTCTGGCCTTAGGCAATGAGGGTGCATTGCCGACACCTAAGCAACCAGCATTTTTCATAGAAAAGAACTTACACGGTTTTGATTTCTCATCAAGCTCTTATCCAACAAGTTCAACAGCTAATGACATAACTGTTACTGAGATAGTTGCTCGATAGATAGCACAATTAAAACTTCAAGTACCAGACGTTTGTTTTTGTTTTTGGTTTTCCTTTTTTTTTTTTTTTTTTTTTTTTTACCTTCAAGTAAAATCCTACAGTATATATATGTCAGTCTTCATTGCACAACAAAAAGAATGTGGTTGTTACAGTCAGTGTAGCCTTGATTAATTGCTTCCTATATAGCCATATAGGGAAGCAAGTGAGTCGATATGAACTGGAGTTTGACAACGTTAGTCTAAGCTGGAGCTTAATTGTATAGCTCGATGAGCTTAATCCAAGTGAAAAAAACACATTCATAATTGAAAATGGGTGTTACTCTAAATCACCTTGATGTTTATATACTAAAACACTTCAATTATCCAATAACACAGGAATAAGATAACCTAGTAAAAATTTGGAAAGTAACAGAAAATCTTAGATGTATCCCAGAACCGAATCAGGTACTTTTATAAAACCCTAATATCTATAAAGTCTTAAGTAGGGTTCATAAGCATCTCATTTGGGGGGTTTTGGGTAAGTTGAGTATCAATGTGTGAGTGTTTCAAAAAAATTGTTTATCACATAAAGGTTTTATGTGGTGATTAAAAGGCATGTTGAAGATCATTTTAGAAATTGATTCAGTTGTAATTTGGACTACTATGATACTAGAAAAACGGAGTTAAGTTAGTTAGAGCTTTTGCTGCGTTTAGGTAAGTGAATAAGAGTTAAAAATGTGATTTTCATTAGTTGACTTACTAGACACTTATATTTCAAATTGATCTCTAGATCGTTGGAAATTTTTATTGATAGAAGATTGAAGTTAAATGTGTATTAGAATTTAGAAGCTTAAAAGCACTTTGGAACCAAAATGGGTAAAACTTGAATTAAAGTTATGGGTTGATGATGTTTTGAGTGAAAAGGTTAGTTGAAAATCAATTTGGTAATACTGTAATAGTTTAATTTATTGCTAATGTTCTTTCACAACCAAACAAAACAAAGCACGTAAAATTTTCTAGTAAAAATATTGAGTCAAATGGTGTTTGGATTTGAAATTTTGAGAAAAAGGTTTAAATTATTTTAGTTCGAAGTATGAATGATATTAATTGAAAGCTATTGTCTTGACTCCTAGTAGATTTATAAAGCAACAAAAAAATGTTTTAGACCCAATAAGTTAGTGGTAACACTAGCAGACTATGTACAGATGAGGTGGGGTGCATTGACTTTTCTTTTTTTTTTTTTGACAGGTAAATTTTCAACTTAGGTTTACCACCCCGAAGACCAGGGCCCTAACCACCATTCTGACCAGACTATGTTGTCTTAACCGGGTCCACGCTGGTGTACAGAATGTGGCTCTACGGTGTCGCGAGGAAACCGTGCCGCCTCTACACAGATTTTACCCTGCTAGAGAAACGGTCGGATAAAACCCCGACGCTTCATGGCCAGCATGACATTGCTGGACTAATATTATTGGCAACTTCACCTGTCACTATCGTAATTAACCTCGGTCACACGGCATGAATGTTTTTGGTGAACATGATCATGGGTCATCTTAAATTGAAATCTTGTCAATAAGCTGACTTGGTGATCCCAAGCATACGGCAAACCTGCCCCAAGCCAGATCCCTTAACTGTGTATATGATGACGGCTCGATTAACACTTTGAGCCGAGCCACTACTTAGTATGATATGTTTTATTACACCTCAACATCCAAACATACTAAGCGAAAACACGCAATCATATCATTTATTTATCCCAGGTTCCCAGTTGCTTGCCTTCTACGACACCTAATTTAAATTTGCAATCGAGTAATTCAGCTTCTTTTACAAAGACAGTTAGAAACTTTATTGTGGGCAATCGAGTACCTTCAATTGGAATACAAATAGAAACATGACAATTCATATAGCTAAAATAGAAGCAGACAGGGAGGCTATGGAATATATACGTAATTGGGACGAGATGTAATAACAAATTATAGAACTAGATGTTGGGCATATGAAGGATTGAAGGGCAACGGTTGAACAAAAGAGCGACAATCTTACAACATAAAAATAAATAATGCATCTACAAATCCAACTATCATGGAACCATTACATAAATATACATTTACTCTTGAGATAATTGAACATACAAACAATTAAACTTAATATGTGTTCATTTGGCATTTTATGTGTAACCTGTTTGGGCGGCTGAACAAACATGTGAATCACATAGGCAGCTTACATCCAACATACAATTCCTTGCCGTATGACCAAAGGATAAATACATATATGGAGACCCACATACTCTTAGACCGAATATTGTTAGCATAATTTGTGTAATAAACATGAAACGTTTTATTTAACTAGACGAGTACCCGTGCATGGCAACGGGATTTCTAGCGGCAAACAGTTATAAGTGTCACATGATATATGAAAGTGAAATAAATAAATAGTGCATCATATTATTGACAATCAATAATATGATGCACTATAATAATATGATGCACTATTTATTTATTTCACTTTCATATATCATGTGACACTTATAACTGTTTGCCGCTAGAAATCCCGTTGGAAAACCCCTTGCCTCTTAACCTAGAGGTCAAGGGTTCGATCCTCACTCCCTACAAAAGGCCGGAGGTCCTTTTCTACTTTAAGTAGAACCGGAAGCAACCTCTCTACCTTAGGTAGGGGTATGGTTGTCTACATCTCAACCTCCCCCATACACCGTGGAAGACGGTATTGGGACCCATAACCCGTGAAAGGCGGTATTGGGAGTTACTTTACTTTACTTTAATAACCTTCAAATGCGCATGGTCATCCTTTTCGCCTCTTTCTTTCATATTACTTCGTCAAATATTCATTCCATCTGAACAAAAAAATATCAAAAGCGAAAAATGCTAGTTTCGCGAGAAAAAAATTACAATAGTAATGAAGAAGTATATGCATGTATGTATTAAATAGACACCATTTTCATAAATACACGATTGGCATATGGTTGGCATTGGCAGTTTCAACTTTTCTCAAATCATTCATATCTTTGCTACATATAATTGAGATAAAGAGATGAATCATTTAGTTTAAAGTTTACAATAGTTTCCTTTATTGTTATAACAACTCAACATTCATTAGCATTTACAGCTATTAATTGCATATCGTGTGCATTTACAGCCGTGTAAGAACAAGTCAACAAATTTTGTTTCATTTTAAGTTTTTTCACTTTTCACGTTAACCGTTTTTCTTTTACAAATGGTTTAGATTTAGATATATTGTCTAGTCTTACGTATTTATAGATATATATTTTCGTGTCTAGTCTAATGGCATAAGTTTTGACTATGTTTAAATGGTATTATCATAAAGCTGGTGAATACAAATACACCATAGGCATAGTTGCTAAAGTAAATATGTGAATCATTTTTAATAAACCATAAATGAGGATCAACCAACAATACAAGAAGATAACAGCGAAAGACCAATAGAGGCTATTATAATTCTCGACAACCATCGTGCAAGGGTATACAAGCTAGTCTGATCAGATCTCTCTAAATTTTATACCAAACACAAGCTAACACGAAAAATTCTAAATACATTGAAAAACATAAAACACAATCAGTATCCACCATTAAAGATATAAGATGTAACAATATGCGATATTGTGGTAAGTGTTTCGTATAACGTTCTAAATTTAAACGTGAAAAGATCAAAATGAAATTGCAAACGGTTGTAACATATGATGATTCAACCTTAGAAAAAAATTCTTAAGAAGTATCAAACGGCATATAAAAATATTTAATAAGACTAAAAAAGAAAACATTACATCAATTATGATACACTAACTAAAAATACACGTTACTCGTCGTGTAAAACTTCTTGATACACAACATTTGAGGTGTACATTCCTGCTTGACGGAACTTTTTGACTGGTTTAACCGATATCTTTGTTGTTCTACGAGATATCCCTCTAGACAGTGCCACGTAAAGCTGGTCATGCGAGAAAACAGAGTCGGGCAAATAGACACTATATAGTCATCGCAAAGCTAAGGTGAATAGAGAATTGTGTTCTCTTTAGTTTGAAAGGGAACACTCTAACCCCAGCATATTGTTCGACAGCAATCTCAGCATTGATAACATTAGGGTCAAAACGTTTACATATCAACCTCGTGCCATTACAAAACTCTAATATGCAATAACGAACCAAAATATTTTAATTTCGATTTATACGCATGTCGACATTGGTAAAACATGCATGGCTATATATTATATTTTGCCTGTTTCATACATCATTCAACCCCCTTTTACCAACATGTTTTAATATAACTTACATGTGTATGTCAACACAGATTTTATAAGTATTCCCATCCTTATCGCCTGACACCAAAATACAACACATGCCTAATATAAATAAGGTATGCTATATCTTCATATTTACCATGCATGCGATCACCAAAACACGTGCAATCTTAACCTTGATCTAACAAAATAAATTTGTTTATAACTCAATATCGGCTTATAATCTCGCCAAAAGTGATTTACGATTTTGGGTTTATAGTATCGTTTTAACCGGACTCGACAATCATTTGCTAACAAAACTTTTATCGTGTTCATGTTGCGTTATTATTTTATATATGTGATCGATTGATAGCATGATTATCATATGATATGTATGTCGATGATAGAAAGAGGTTTACCTTACGGCTGAGTCAAGAGTGATTGAAAAGAAAGAAAAATGGTACTTGAAATCGACCACACACGATCACCAAAACTGCTATGAAACACGAACGCAGGTATGACTTTAGTGGTCTCAAACGAAGCCTCAAACTCACACGCGAATTGATATAAACCTGCAACCTCTGACGAATCGAGACCGAATATCAACCTTCACACCAGCAGATCAAACCGGACCAACCACGAAATCACAACCAAGATTAAACTTGTATATTTACCTTTTGAATGAAGGACGTAGAAACTCAAAGTTCATGCAATCATGCGTCTAGTTTACTCATATGGATCGCGAAGGAGGTTATGGATTGTTTGACAGGCTTAAGAGGCATGAGTGCGATTTGCGTTTTCCTAAATGGGTGTGTTATCCTGTATATGTGATAATGAAAGCCACATATATCAAAATAATATTTTCGGATTTTCTCCAAACAATGGAATTTAAAAATGGAATGGAGCGTTTCTTGTTTTAGCAAAAATGCTCATATCTTCTTAAGGAGGAAATACGTGTGGGATGTTAAAGAAAAGGAACGTGTCGTAGGACTTTGTATTTCTGTGACTTTGTTAGTTTTTATTTTTCTTTTTTCCCGCCAAGTGAAATATGGGTTTGAAATCGAAATTATTGTCCAGGCATGCAAAATATCGAAATTATTGTCCAGACATGCAAAATACTTTCCTTTCTTATATGTGTTTAATTGATTTTTTACACTTAATGTTGACCATCATATGTGTTTCATTTATTATTGACACATTCCTGTTATATGTAGTTGACTTTCGAAAGTTTCACAATCCGTGTGTTGTACAATATTCAGGCAACATTCATCCAATTTCCTAAACTTTGAAAAGGGCATTATGGGGATTGACCAAAAATTCAGTTTTTCACTTTTCCACTTTTCACATTTGATCATTTTTCCATTATAAGTAGTTAAGATTGTCTGTCGATACATTGCTAATAGATAGAGTACATATAGGGATTACAATGGGCTAAATATGGTAACTAAATAATGCCCACCAATTATGCTAATTACACTATCAATCAAATTATGCTAACAATATTCGGTCTAACACTCCCCGCAGTCGGAGCGGGAGGACACCGAACGATCAGGTTGGAGCGAAATTCTTCAAACAGAGCCGAGGGCAATCCTTTCGTGAAGATGTCCGCATACTGATAGCGAGAAGGAACATGAAGAACCCGGACCTGACCAGTAGCAACCAAGTCTCGAACAAAATGTATATCAATCTCAATGTGTTTCGTACGTTTGTGCTGAACAGGATTACAAGATAAGTAAACAGCGCTAACATTATCGCAACATACAAGCGTAGTGGAAGATAAAGGTGTGTGTAGCTCACGTAGTAAATTCCGTAGCCAACAAGTCTCAGCAACAATATTAGCAACCCCACGGTACTCTACTTCTGCACTAGAATTAGAAAGCATGGGTTGACGCTTAGAGGACCACGAGAGTAAGTTGTTGCCAAGAAATACACAATACCCAAAAGTTGATCTCGTAGTGGTAGGACAACCAGCCCAGTCCGCATCTGAATAAACAAACAATGATGTAGTCAAAGATGCAAACAACTGTAGCCCATGGTCTAAGGTATCCCGAACATACCGCAAAATCCATTTGAGAGCCGAGAAATGGGGCTCTCGAGGGTCATGCATATGAAGGCAAACCTGCTGAACTGCATAAGATATATCTGGCCGTAGAGATGAGCAAAAGAACCAAAGAACCGGAACTGGACCAAGAACTGGACCAGAACCTTGAAGAACCGAACTGGAACCAGAACCAATGGTTCTAGTTCCAATTCTTGATTTCAA
This sequence comes from Artemisia argyi, assembly GCA_030686995.1. NCBI lineage: Eukaryota > Viridiplantae > Streptophyta > Magnoliopsida > Asterales > Asteraceae > Artemisia > Artemisia argyi. The sequence goes on along the minus strand of CM060676.1, from coordinate 44,195,525 downwards.
GATTTTTCGGTTCTTGGGTCGGTTCAGATCGGTTCCACCGGTTCTCGGTTCCGGAACCAATGATCCAATAATTATAAAAATATGTAATTTTTTTAGTTCTTATCAAAATATTAATCAAATCTTACGTATCATTAAAAAAAAAAGTCATCAAGCCAAACACTCTAAACCCTAATCTTTAATTCACTGAAACATCCACAAATCAATAATTAATCTAAGCCTAATAACATTCCAAGATCATTCATCATTATCAACACAATTGAAGTAAGTTTATATTTTATTTTTATTTGCATTCGATTAGCTTTTACATGTTCATCATGCTAAATTTTACTAGCACTTTTATTAATACATTGTTTATTATCTATCATCATCACGTAGCCACATGATCATCACGTAGCACTTCTAGTTTTATTAATACTTTCCCTAATAGATATTAACAAAGTTTTAAGTTATTTTATTTTGTTTTCCGGATTGTTATGCATTATTGTTTTGTTAAAAATATGAACAAGTGAAAGTAACTATAGAATGATTGATTATTCGAGTTTATGGTTTAGTTGTTAATTGTTATTTACTTAAATGTAATTTTTTGTAAGTTCTTAAAAAGTTTTTTTGTATTTTTTATTAGCTTAATAGAAAAGCGGTTCCTATACGGGTAGATCCAAAAGAACTGGAACCGGAACTAGAACCGGAACCAAAAACTAAATTCGGTTCGGTTCTCGGTTCCCAATTTTCAGAAAAATCGGTTCTCGGATCCACCGGTTCCTGTTCCAGTTCCAACCGGTTCCAGAACCATGCTCATCCCTAATCTGGGCGAGTAAAGGTGAGATGTTTAAGAGAAGCAGCAAGACTCCGATACAAAGTAGGATCAGATATCGGATCACCATCATCCCCAAGTTTAGACTCAGTGTCAACAGGAGTCCGACTGGGATTACAATTAACCATATGCGCACTCTCCAAAACCTCAATAGCATATTTCTTCTGAGATAAAAATAGCCCTGAAGAATCACGTGTAACAGAGATACCTAGAAAATAATTAAGTGGACCCAAATTTGTCATAGCAAACTCCTGATGTAAGGATCCAATAATTTGCTACAACAAACTCTCAGAAGTAGCTGTGAGTACAATATCATCAACATATAATAACCAGTAAGCAGTATACGTCCCCTGTCTGTAAATAAATAAAGATGAGTCACAACGACTATGAGAAAACCCAACCTGAGTAATATAAGATGAAAATCGCTGAAACCAAGCTCTAGGGGCCTGCTTAAGCCCATACAGAGAGTCTGTTACAGAGATCCTTGTAGTAAACATACATAATAAGGATGCACAGGGTCCCGAAACCCCGGAGGCTGATGCATATAAATTGTCTCAGATAAATCACCATGTAAGAAAGCATTCTTGACATCGAGCTGATGAATCGGCCAATGTCGAGAAGTAGCTAAACTTAGAACAGTCCGAATAGTGCCTGATTTAACCATCGGGCTAAAGATCTCATCCACATCAACCCCTTCTAATTGATTACTACAATTCACCACAAGGCGAGCCTTGTAGCGACTAAGAGTGCCATCAGCCAAATACTTATGGCGAAAAAGCCACATAGAGCGAATAATGTTGGTGTCCGTTGGTTTAGGCACTAAAGTCTAAGTTTCGTTCTTAATAAGTGTAGTGTGTTCATCACGCTTAGCATTTTGCCAATTTGGATCAGTGAAAGCATCACAATAGGTTTTTGGTAGTGGTGGAACCGAAGACACATGCATAATAAGACGTTGAGTGGGACGATTAGTCCCGGTACAGAAGCATGTGACCATGGAGTGAGTCGAGACAGGGTTTGGGTTTTGAGGAGGATCGGGGATAATATGTGGGTCTTGTTCCGCGACTGGAGTTGGTGTTTGGGTTTGAGTTGATGGTGATGGGTCATGGGCTGCCTCATGTTGGGTCGGCTGAGGATGAGTTGTTATGGGTGTGGTTGGTTCATTTATGGGTTGAAGTTCACTGGGTTGCACAACGGGGGCGGATGGAATGAATGGCGGATTTAGATCGGGTGAGTCATCCAAGAAATTGTATTTGGGTGCTGATGTTGGTTTAGAAGTGCCATATGGAAAAACAGTTTCAACAAAGGTTACATGGCAAGAAATGATTTTTTTATTGGTGTTTAATTTGAGGCAACGATACCCACGATGATATGAAGCTTGACCCAAATAGATAGATGGTGTGGCGCAAGGTTCAAGTTTGTGGTTAGGATAAAGGTGGGGGTAACATAAACAGCCAAATGTGCGTATAAGGCTATAATTAGGTTTTGGCCAAACAGTCGGGTGTAAGGGATTTCGTTGGCAATAGCAGTTGAGGGCAAAAAATTGAGTAAGTGAACAGATGATGAGGCGAAAAATGATCCATTTTTAGTGGGTCATTTAAGCCCGGAATTGAATTTATTTGATCAAATATTGCCCTAAATCGTTCCTTTTGTGATTTTAGGTACTTTTGGAGTGAATTCTGGAAAAGGAAGCATTTTGGACGTTTTTGGAGCATAAAAGTGAAGAAAACGGCAAGGTCTTAATTTTACTTGCTGGGAACAGTACCTGACGGCGTCACAAGCTTCTTAATGATGGCGTCAAGAGGAAAAACAAGAGGTGAAGAGGATGGAGTCCATGATGGTCCAGAATGTTTTTGCACTAGGGCATGACGGCGTCACCATAGGCCGTCATGGTCCCTTTACACGTGACGGCCCAAAGGAAAAATGCTCTTGACGGCGTCAGATCTGGATCTAGGTAATCCGATTTTATTATGGGCAGTGGGTTGACAGCGTCAGAATTTTCTTCTTGACGCCGTCACCTTGGAAAATCTATATATAGTTTTGTAATTTTCATTCATAAAGAGGGGAATTTTAGGAACGACTTGGAGAACCCCTAGCACGATTTTAACAGTATTTTCAAGGGTTTTCCCCCCTTGAAGCCTTTCATGTTCAATTAAGATAAGTATCCTTTCAATTCATTCAATATGTCTATGTGTTGTTTGAATATATCTTACGCTTGTCTTGATTTTAACATGCTAGGCTAGATCTATTGTGTGTTTTCTTAGATGTAGTGGAACCTAGATGTTGATTATGGGTTGATTGCTTGTTTATAGTTGTTACATATGAATGATTTCGATGTTAGGCTTAAGAAAACTGGCAGACTTCCATAGTGTAACTTGCTTGAACATCTTAAGAAACATGAACCAATGCGTACTAGGTTTTTATGGTTGTATTTACTGCATGAGCGAATTCTAGTGATCCCATGTTAGGAGTTTCTTGCAGGCTCGACATAGGAGTGAAGTAGGAGCTTATAGAGATGGGGAAGTGCGTACGCCACCCCACGATTGGTATTAAGGAATATAACCCGTCATCCACGCAACTGTAACAAACTATCAACCTGTAAAAGATATATAGGGAGTAATAAAATCTAAGTAAACACAATTTTCCTATTTATTGTTCACACCACTAGTTTAATTAGCTTTATTTACATTTTTGTTATTTTATTTTGATTGCATCTTAGTTATTGGGTTAGTTGATTAGCAATTAATTCCGCCCACTCTTCCAAAACCCGAGATTTTACTTGCTTTTCATAAAATATAAAAATACAAAAAGAATCATCCCTCACCTCTATACCTAGTTTTTAGGCTTTCTAATCCTAGTGACACTATTCCTGAGTTGAACGATCAATCCCCCGGTACTTGTCACTATACTATACTACAACGATCAGGTACACTGCCTGGTAGGGGTTGTAAGCTTCTTGAGATCCCTCGAGAGGTAAAGCCTGGTGCAATTCCCACGCATCAAGTTTTTGGCGCAGCAGCCCGGGGAATAGTTATTGTCTAGGTTAGAATTTCTTTTTATTAGGTCTACTTGCTGGATTCCTTTCTAGTAAGACTTTATTTTTATTTTTAGGTTTTCTCTAGTCTATCTATTTCTTTGTGTCTTTGTTCGTAACTTTTACCATCCGACATCATGGAAGGTGGTAACATCTTTGAACCCATCAACCCACTACAACAAGACCACCCACAAAACCCACCACTAGTAAACCAACCTCTTAGGCCCCGAACTCTAGGAGAGTATTCCCGACCTAGCCACCAAGGCTATCGAAACACCATTGAGCTCACCCAAGGAGCCAATTTGTCCCCCTTGCGATCCGACACCATCCGGTTGGTGCAAAGCGGATGTGTAATGTGTGGGAATTGCACCAGGCTTTACCTCTCGAGGGATCTCGAGAAGCTTACAACCCCCACCAGGCTGTGTACCTGATCGTTGTAGTATAGTATAGTGACAAGTACCGGGGGATTAATCGTTCAACTTGGGAATAGTGTCGCTAGGATTAGAAAACCTAAAGACTAGGTCTAGAGATGAGGGATGATTCTTTTTGTATTTTTTAGGTTTTATGAAAAGCAAATAAAAATCTCGGTTTTTGAAGGAGTGGGGCGGAATTAGTTGCTAATCAATAACCCAATTACTAAGATGCAATCAAAATAAAATAACAAAAATGAAAATAAACTAATTTAACTAGAGGTGTGAGCAATATATTGGAGAATTGTGTTTACTTAGATTTCACTACTCCCTAGATATCTTTTACAGGTTAATTACTTGTTACAGTTGCGTGGATGACGGATTGTATTCCTTAATACCATTCATGGGGTGGCGTACTTACTTCCCCAAACCAATAAGCTCCTACTTCACTCCTATGTCGAGCCGGCTAAGAAGCTCCTAACATGGGATCACTAGAATTTGCTCATGCATTAAATAAAATCATAAAAACCTAGTAAACATCGGTTCATGTTTTTTAAGACGTTCAAGCAAGTTACACAATGGAGATCTGCCAGTTTTTTTAAGCCTAACATTGAAATCATTCATCCATTACAACTATAAACAAGCAATCAACCTATAATCAACATCTAGGTTTCATTACATCTAAGCAAACACATGAAAGATCTAGCCTAGCATGTTAAAATCAAGACAAGCATAAGATATATTCAAACAACACATAGACTTATTGAAGGAATTGAAAGAGGACTTATCTTAATTGAACATGAAAGATTTCAAGGGGTGAAAACCCTTGAAAATACTGTTACAAACGACCTAGGGTTTATTAGGTTCGACCCTAGTATTCTCCACACAAGTTCCTCCTTTCTTATGAATGAAAAATAGAAAAGTATATATAGATTTTGTGAGGTGACGGCGTCAAGAGTAAATGTCTGACGCCGTCATCTCGCCGCCAATAAAGTTCTCGGACTGCCTAGATCTGGGTTTGACGCCGTCACATGTAGTCCATCTTCAGGCCGTCACCAAAATAACTCTTGACGCCCTTCTCTTGACGCCTTCAGGTTTTCTCTGGATCGTCATGGATTTTACTCCTGACGCCGTCACAATTTCCTTCTTGACGCCGTCAGGTACTGTTCTCAGCATGGAAAATTAAGTCTTTGCCGTTTTCTTCACTTTTATGCTCCAAAACGTCCAAAATGCTTCCTTTTCCAGAATTCACTCCCAAAGTACCTAAAATCACAAAAGGAACGATTTAGGGCAATATTTGATCAAATAAATTCAATTCCGGGCTAAAATGACCCCCTAAAAATGGTTCATTTTTCGCCTCATCATGTACCCTTACACTTGAAATTTGCTTGTCCTCAAGCAAATGCGCTTTTATTCTAATCAAAATACAAGTTAGGGGTCATTTAAAACTAATATAAAAGTAATTACAACAAATAATCGTTCCACTAAAGACCAAAGACAAGCACAGAGGTCATATACTAGCACCTCACAAATAGTGTTTAGATACTCACATCTCTCGGGTGTAATAAAGTAATATCACAATATGGAAATGGAAAACATCTCTCACTACCTGTCATAACAAAATAGATTACCATAGGCTTGGGAAAGGATCAAACCTCCACCACATGGCGTAAGCACCTAGGATAAACTATCAAAGAGGTCTTTTAAAGAGTTGTAACATTAGGTGTAGGGATATGGAATACACGGTTTTGTTGGATACAGGCAGTCTTTATTGGTGGCGAGTTAATCATCTTGGTTAATTACATGTACAATGTGGCGTTGCTAAGCCAAGACTAGACTCGACTTAAGCTAATAAATCAAAAATAACAAAAACATAAAATAAACATAGAATGAAACGGGATGGTAGTCCGTATGTTTTTCTCTTTTCTTTTTCTATTTTTTTTCTTTTTCTTAATTTTTTCAATTTTTTTTTTTTTTTTTTTTTTTTTTTTTTTTTTTTTTTTTTTTTTTGCATACACTTTTACCCTACCATCCAAAATAATACATCATAGGGAATGAACATTCCCCTTACACTTGAATTTTTACATACTTTACAATAAACTAATCTAATGACTCGAATTAAGAAAATCAAAACACTTGGGGTACTTTTAAGATTAACGTGCATATGAGGGTAATAAATGATGTTCTTCCCCATTACTCCATAACATAAGTACTTTACCCATGAGTCCCAGTCGTCCCAAAACAATATGTACAAGGATATGACTCGACTTAGCAACCATGTAATCAATTAGATAATTAACTAAGGGTTTAAACAAATAGCAATAATGCACTAAAGATGAGTGCATACACGGAAGGCTAAGGCGATTTGGTTGTATATTTAAGTGGGGTGTAACAAATTGTTCCTTTAAGTAAGATGCTTAAAATTATCATGTAGTAAATCCTACTACACGAATGTATTCTCACTAGCGGTCTCGAGATGCATCACTAATGCAAGTTCTAGAATCTAAATGCTACCATCAAATCTAAAGACGAACCTCACATATTTGGGTGGAAAATTTTTCTGAATAGTACGGTTTTGTGCTAGTCATACAACTCCTATCGATGAGACGCTTGCTATGGCTAAAGTTTCACTTCTAAATGTTGTAAAAAATTTTAAATTTGGCGCTAAAATTACACTAACAAGTATTTCTCTTAGTTTTATTACACACCTACCATCAAACAAACAAACTCAAGTGCAATAGTATCCTATAAGGTATCATCATTTACCCTCCCCTTACACTTAGGATGAAAATTGTCCCCAATGTTCATTTAAAGAATGTAAAAGTGAAATAAGTAAAAAAAATGAAATCAAATACTCCCCTAGTTCACTCGGGAATGGATAATAAGGTGGCCAGGTTAGATCTTCCTCCAAGAAAATGAACAATCAAAGCTTCCCTTCAAGAATATAAATCATCTTCTTGTCATACATAACCTGTAAAACCTGAGAAAACAGAGAAGGCAACCTCGCGTAAAATCGGCAGCAATCTATATATGCTAACAAATCCTAGAAAACAAAATAAGATATAATGCTTGTGGAATGATGTTTGAAGATTTCCTGGAGATTATAAAACTAAAATATTCAACAAAAACTTTAAGACTCCGTTAGAAAAACAAAACTAGCAAAATTTCCAGAATCTTACACATGACGCCGTCAAGAGTAAACTCATGACGCCGTTAGAAGTGACCTGCAGAAATCTTTACGTTAAGTTTCCATAAAATTTCTGGAAAAAATTATGTCCTACTTCCTGGAAAATCCTGCAAAACATCATTATGACTCGATACAAGGATTGTTGGGATCAAAGTTTTTGATCCTAACACGTAAATGGAACGACATTTACGGGATTACATTTACTATCTTGTTAAGCCAAAACACATGGACTAGTTATGTAATATTGCCATAGTATAGCATGTGTTAGGCTTTATATACCCCTCCATACTTCCATGGAGGGGTGAGACTTGTGTGTGTTTTTCACTTTTCATATTATCAATAAAATCACCTAGTTTTCCTTCTCTCTCTACTCTCTCTCTCTAACCATGGCTTTCTTCTTCTTCCATCAAACCCGACCTCCCGAATCACAATATCAACATAAAACTTGTGATCCTACAAGTGGCATCAGAGCCAAGGTTGCATATTTGTTGATTATTGTGGTTTTTATCTTGTCAAAGTTGTGAACTTGAAGCTGTTTTTACCATGGGCCGTACCATTTTTTATCATTTCTTTTGGTTTAATAGTTTCATGGTATCAAAATGGTCACAAAAGTCTTTGCCTTTCACTTTTTCATACATCTGTTTTCTGGTAGTTTTTTTTTCTGCCTCGTTAACAGGTAAAACCATCACCTTTGTGACTGTTTTGTACCAAACCCGTGGAAGGTTTTAAGTGGTCAAAATTTACGGGTCAGAATGATGGTCAATATTGTCAGATTTGTTGCCTACAAAATGGTCAAAAAGTCATCGGAAACTGCTATATGGCTGGTCGGAATCTGAGCGGAATTACCACCAAAAAAAAAAATTGGAACTTCTTGTATAAGAAGTTCTCGAGAGGTACTTGTTATCGAGAACATACTAGTTGTCGAGAACCAAAACCCTATGTTTTCGAAATCAGTGTTCTCGATAACTCTGTTTTTTCGAAATCTTATTCTCGATAACATGAATCAAGTTCTCGACTATCATGTTCTCGATAAATTATAGTTCTCGATAAAGTCATGTTCTCGAAAATCCAGTTCTCGATAAGCTGCATATTTTCGATAATGTTTCTAAAAGAATGATGATGAAGAAGACCTTTGACTATAACCAAAAGACTAAGACTCGTGGAAACTTCATACGAGTAAATGATACTTCACTTAAATATATACTCCACTGTCAACCACAAAATCTATACCCATCTCCAAGCATCTCACTAATTATACAAAAGTAGCAACAATAAATAGATCTCAGTTTTGCTCTTGTTGGTAATCATGTACAAGTCCATAGACAAATACCACAAGAGACCACATCATGGATCTATAATGAAGCTCTTAGCTTCAAGTTAATATTCGAACATCAAAGAAAGGATTTTAACATGTTTGTCACATCCTTCTTTTATTCGGTTACAACAGTACAAAAACAACACATGACGAACCTACCGTGACCCTCCAAAGGATCTTGAAGCCATGTCCTGTGCTCGAACTGTTTAATAAAACCATGGAAGGGTGGCTTGTGTTTGTTATTTGTGTGGGCTGAAATGATGTGAAGATGAGATGAGAACGATTGGGTCTTGATGAGATGAGAACGTGTGGGCTTGATGGTGTTGATGTAATTGACGATGATGATGAGATTAGATAATAAGAGTTATTTTTTATCTACTCTTAGTGAATGGAGCGTGTAAGTGATGAGATGGGGGCGGATACAATACAAAGTGTGTGGAGATTAGGTCAAAGGTGATATGTGATCATCTAGGAGTTTCATTATCTGTTATGTCACACATGATGTTGGATCGGGTTATGTTACACTGGTTTTGGGCTTAACGATTGATCAATGTTGGAGTGGATTGGATTTTGGGCCTTGATGATATATCACACAACATATGTAATGGACTGAATTGTTGATATATCCGAAATTCTATTGAGCTGAAATGTAAACGAATGGAGTGGGCTATATTCCGTTAATAGACAACTATGTTATATCAAATATGAGGATGAAATGTAATTATTCTAATGTATTTTTTTTAATACATTGAGTTAATTTTTGATATAATGTTTGGCAAAAAGGAGTGGTATTTTGGTTATTACAAATTTTCACGGGGATACATTTTTGACAAGATCGGGAGACCATTATCAAGATTCACTTAAACCGTCAAAAGGCCAGTTTTGTGCATTTAACCGAAAGATGTGACTACGGCGTCAATTCTTTATTATTTATTTGAGATTGAAGTGGAATTTCACGGGTGCGTGTACTTAGTATCTGAAGATATCGGGGTTGGTTGGATGAAGATTCTTCGAGATCCTTGTTCGAGTTTTTAACCTTTAAAATGACGAAGACTTGGATATCTAGTTATTTTTTGTGATTCTCTCTTTCTATTACCACAAAATAACTATCACTTTAAGGAGTTACGTTGTAGTGCTCAGTGTCACACGAAGTTGTGGATAGTCAGGAGGTGATGTACGTCTTATACTTGATGGTTGGTTGGTTGATGAGTATAGAGTACTTAGGGATTCGATGAGGTGCGAACTCTCTACACCGCTCTTTCTCATACATTAGTAAAAGTTTAAGTCACAAGTTCGGGTTATTTTACTTCGCTCTCAAGTTCATAATATTGAATTTTCTCCATCAGTAGTCACTATAAAGAGCCGATAGAATGATAATGGGGTCGGTAAAGAGTTAGATGAGAAGAGTATCAAAGAGTAGAGTTGCTTATCAGCAGTTGATTCTCACTGGCTATTTTTTAATACTTCACACATAATCGGTTAGTTAGACATATGGGGTTACGCTGCCTCCGTTTTCCATCGTAAACATAGTGTGTATGCTTCCGATTCCGCGAAGACATCGTGGGGGAAGATAGAGTGGGTGTTCTTTGCTTTCTTACCCTTTTCTTGCCTTCTTTGCGAAAATACTCATTTTCCACGAGGTTCTGCAATTAGGGGGAAGAAATGTGCACATCAGGGACGCATAATAGACTCACGTGATCGAGCTTACAATTTTATTAATACCGGAGAGACGTCCGCAGAGATGATCAGTGGTTAAATTTTGTGACTTTGGTATAATCGTTTCAACTCTCGCGGGTTGTGAAGTGTGAAGTAGCCTACTTAAGTGAGAAGATCTTGCTGATTTCTTGCATGTTACCCCCGAACAGAGCTTCCGCATTGAGCATAACCGTGATTAAGTAACTAGTCAGATTTGCTTGGTGTGGTTTACGGTGTCATCTACAAATTCCGCTGCATACTCAAAACTTCAATAGTTAGAAGACATGTGGACTACATCAAAGTTTCGAATCTGCTGAAGACGGTTGTCAGTTTGGGGGGAAGCTGATTCAGAAACTTCGCCAAAAAGAAGTGTACGAAGAAGCTGCTAAAGACATGCAGCATGAATTGGGGGGAAGTTAATCCATTTCATGCATATTACATCATTTGCCTACAAGTAAAGATAAAGTTCTCAAGCCGGGGTACAAGATAAGGACAAAGAGCGTTAACTGTCGTCATCCTCAGCAATTTGAAGAGCTTATGAAGACCTTTCTTTATTTGTATTTGTACTTGTAGGAAATGTTGTAAGTAATCCCTTATGTCGCCCCATTGGGGGAAGATTGTTGGGATCAAAGTTTTTGATCCTAACACGTAAATGGAACGACATTTACGGGATTACATTTACTATCTTGTTAAGCCAAAACACATGGACTAGTTATGTAATATTGCCATAGTATAGCATGTGTTAGGCTTTATATACCCCTCCATACTTCCATGGAGGGGTGAGACTTGTGTATGTTTTTCACTTTTCATATTATCAATAAAATCACCTAGTTTTCCTTCTCTCTCTACTCTCTCTCTCTAACCATGGCTTTCTTCTTCTTCCATCAAACCCGACCTCCCGAATCACAATATCAACATAAAACTTGTGATCCTACAAGGATTTGACTCAAACAATTACTAATACACATGTTCATTTAATATTGTTGTGGTTCATGCTCAATTTCGTTCTTATAAACAAATTTGGATCTCTCTTACACTTATCTTTTGCAAAATACCTTTATATGCAATTAAGACGAAGTTAAAAACAAAATAAAACATTTTCACAATTTACTTTGAAACATGAGCCACAAACAATAAAAATAAAACATGCATACGGAAACAAATAAAATCAAACAAACAAACAAACAAACTAATAAATAAATCTTGGGTTGCCTCCCAATAAGCGCTTGTTTTTGTTCGAGTCACGAGCCTGACTCTACCCTTATTTAACGGAAATAGGGGAGGTTTTCCCTACACTTAGGATTAAGTGCGGGTGGAAGTAGTGATACACACCCTTAGGGTAGAAGTATGCCACGTGAGAAAAGAGTGGAGGATGAATTATATGCTCAAAGGGTGTGCTCCTATCATCATAACCTTACCAAATTCAATCGGGTTAATGGGTGGATTAAGATTTTCTCCTAGAAAGGGATCATTTTCTATCAGCTTCAAGAGACTATTAGTTGGGGATCCATCTTGACCTAATAAACCCGGTTTAAACCCATAATGTGTCTTGTGATCAATCATAAATGGGTGATGTAAGCATGTAAGGTCATTTTCCACTCCTATGTCAGCTTCCTCTCTACAAGGCTTAGAGTTTACTACCTTTGTCCTAAGACTACCCGGACTATATTGTTTGATGGGTGGATCGGAAACTATTTCAATTCCTAAATTTTCATCCGGATGGAAGATTAGGTAACGGTGTTGGTTGAGGCTCCGGTTCATCAAAACTAGGAACTTCCCTAGAACTAAGAGTAAGGTTATCATTATAAGTATTCAAACCTAGATCCTCTAGTTGTGTTTGGTTCAAAGGTTCTACCTCTATTGGGGTTCCTATAGTCTCTTCTACTTTTTTCGGGTAAGTCAAGGGAGGTGTGTACGCATCAAATGATGGTAGGACTTGTGGGGTACTTTGTGGGCTCATGTTATTTACTTCACCATTCCTTGTGTTAAGATCACCTATATCCTCAACATGTGTTTTATCATAATCTAACCCTAACATTTTCAAAAGTATCTCAAGTGCTTCTCTAGGCATCTCAACTTCTACATCCGAATCATAAGGATCATCCTCAATATTCTGACTGCTATATACAAATTGCCCAAAAGATTCATCATGTGTTTCTTGAGATTCATCATCATCGATCATAAAACCTAGGTCTTTTTGATCAATGTGATCATGTTCGGCTACATCCTCCATCACATCAAGGTCACCTATGTGTTCATCCTGTATTATGGTAGGGCCTAACCATGACATGAAGCTAGGTAGCTCATACGAAACTATCCTAGGTGAAGGCTCATATGGTGCATAGGTTACACTAAGTGAGGCATTTTGAGGGGTTGATGGAGCTCCTAAGGTGAATTCTTTAAAAGTCTTATGCCCTTGGCCTCTTTTCTCAAGGTACTCAATAAAATCAATATAAGATCCGGTCCTCCTCATTTCATTCGTCCATCTTGGTATATCCAAACTAGTGTAATTATATTTTTTCTGGTAAAACTCTAGTGTCGGACTTGGTAGATTCACATTCTCCATAATGGTGAACAGAATAGTCAATGGAAATTACGAACAAACACACAAAGAAAAAGATAGACTAAAGAAAATCTAAAAATAAAAATAAAATCTTACTAGAAAGGAATCTAACAAGTAGACCTAATAAAAATAAATTCTAACCTAGACAATAACTATTCCCCGGGCTGCGGCGCCAAAAACTTGATACGTGGGAATTGCACCAGGCTTTACCTCTCGAGGGATCTCAAGAAGCTTACAACCCCTACCAGGCAGTGTACCTGATCGTTGTAGTATAGTATAGTGACAAGTACCGGGGGATTGATCGTTCAACTCAGGAATAGTGTCTCTAGGATTAGAAAGCCTAAAAACTAGGTATAGAGGTGAGGGATGATTCTTTTTGTATTTTTATATTTTATGAAAAGCAAGTAAAATCTCGGGTTTTGGAAGAGTGGGCGGAATTAGTTGCTAATCAACTAACCCAATAACTAAGATGCAATCAAAATAAAATAACAAAAATGTAAATAAAGCTAATTAAACTAGTGGTGTGAACAGTAAATGGGAAAATTGTATTTACTTAGACTTCACTACTCCCTAGATATCTTTTACAGGTTAATTACTTGTTACAGTTGCGTGGATGACGGATTGTAATCCTTAATACCATTCATGGGGTGGCGTACTTACTTCCCCAATCCTATAAGCTCCTACTTCACTCCTATGTCGAGCCGGCTAAGAAGCTCCTAACATGGGATTAGTAGAATTCGCTCATGCATTAAATACAATCATAAAATCCTAGTACACATCGGTTCATGTTTCTTAAGACGTTCAAGCAAGTTACACAATGGAGATCTGCCAGTTTTCTTAAGCCTAACATTGAAATCATTCATCCATTACAACTATAAACAAGCAATCAACCTATAATCAACATCTAGGTTTCATTACATCTAAGCAAACACATGAAAGATCTAGCCTAGCATGTTAAAATCAAGACAAGCATAAGATATATTCAAACAACACATAGACATATTGAATGAATTGAAAGAGCACTTATCTTAATTGAATATGAAAGGTTTCAAGGGGTGAAAACCCTTGAAAATACTGTTACAAAAGACCTAGGGTTTATTAGGTTCGACCCTAGTATTCTCCACACAAGCTCCTCCTTTCTTATGAATGAAAAATAGAAAAGTATACATAGATTTTGTGAGGTGACAGCGTCAAGAGTAAATGTCTGACGCCGTCATCTCGCCGCCAATAATGTTCTCGGACTGCCTAGATCTGGGTTTGACGCCGTCACGTGTAGTCCATCTTCAGGCCGTCACCAAAATAACCCTTGACGCCCTTCTCTTGACGCCTTCAGGTTTTCTCTGGGTCGTCATGGATTTTACTCCTGACGCCGTCACAATTTCCTTCTTGACGCCATCAGGTACTGTTCTCAGCATGGAAAATTAAGTCTTTGCCGTTTTCTTCACTTTTATGCTCCAAAAACGTCCAAAATGCTTCCTTTTCCAGAATTCACTCCCAAAGTACCTAAAATCACAAAAAGAACAATTTAGGGCAATATTTGATCAAATAAATTCAATTCCGGGCTTAAATGACCCCCTAAAAACGGTTCATTTTTCGCCTCATCAATGTGCATTCCATGGACTTCGTTCTGAAGATCCTAATCAACATCTCAAGGACTTCTGTAAAATCGTAGATTCTATAGACCTTGATGTTACAACTAGAGAGTCGACCCAATTACGCCTATTCCAATTCTCTCTACGTGATCAAGCTAGTCAATGGCTTGAACGTTCACCCGCGGGATCCATCACCTCATGGGATGATCTTACCACTCGTTTCCTTGCTCAATTTTTCCCACCGGGGAAAACTGCGATGCTTAGAAATGATATCTTGATGTTCCAACAACATCAGGGTGAAACTTTCTACGAAGCATGGGCTCGTTTCAAGGACTTACTCCAAAAATTCCCTCATCATGGTATAAATCTTTGGTTATTAGTTCAAATCTTCTACGGCCATGTCGACTATCACACCAAACGTACCATCGATCGAGCCGCCAGAGGTAGATTGCGTGATAAGAATGCTGAGGAATCTTGGGCAATTATTGACGAACTTGCCGCTGATAATCAAGAATTATGGGAGTTTAATCACACTATAGAAGCGGCCATCAATTCAATCTCGACACCTGGAGGGACTAATCAAATCTCTGATGAACTCCTTTGCAAACTTGAGGAAAAAGTTGACTATTTCGAGGAAAGGCAAAGGAGATGTTTAAGTCCTAGACGGGCTGTTGTCAATTCTATCTCGAAAATGACTCCAACACCATTATCAGAGTCACCTTCTAGAGAGAATGTTGAGACCTTTCAAAATAATGCTCCACCTTATTCTCCTCCTGAAAAACTTAGTCCGGAATTTGAAGCTCGAATGAGAGAATATATGGCAACCCATTCTGAGCTGCTTGCTAGATTCGAGGAAGCAGTTTATAAACAAAAGGAGGATATGCAATAGAAAATGAATGAGATGATGAGCCTAGTGGAGGAGTATGCCAACCAGAAAACCCCTGAAAGGATGTTACTGAGGAAGGAAAGCGCCACCCCCACTACCCGGTTTGTTAATTCCATCACAATTGTCCACACGGATAATGAGAAAGTAGAAACCCCTAGTAAACAAATGACAGAAGAACCACCAAAATCCCAATCCTTAAGTTACTACCTGAAAGATGATATAAACGAAAGCACCATAACAAATTGGATAAAGGGTGACGGGCATAACCAATCCTCCAAACAGGGTTCAGATAAGGAGGAAGAGGGAAAAGATGAGTATGATACATTACCTGGGGGACCGATATTCGAGAAACTACTGGTACAAAAAGTAGCTACTAAGCAGATAGCGTGTGGGAACTTTGAGATACCGGCCAGCATCGGGAATTTGAAATATCTAAACGCTTTCGCCGACCAAGGATCGGAAGTAAATCTTATGCCTCTAACTATCTACACCCAACTAACGTCAAAAATGCCAGCCACCACTCGTGTTAGGCTATCCTTCGCTGGACACTCTTACGTGTACCCCCTGGGAATCGCAGAAGATATGTTGGCCAATGTCGCAGGATTCATGTATCCCATTGATTTCATGATCATCGATGATAAGGGAGGTAGATGCATGCCAATAATCCTTGGGGCACCATTCCTTACCACCGCAAGAGCTGTCATTAGGTATGAAAATAAGAAAATTGAGCTTAAATCAGGAAAAAGAAAGATTAGCTTTCCCATGACCTCGCGATATGCGCAAGAAAGTTTGATGAGGAGAAAGCTCAAAAACAACATTGACACGTCGCCTATTCATGTTCAGGAGAAGATTCTTGCATGGGAGGCAAGAATCAAGAGTTACAAAGAAACTAAACATGAAGGAAGCAAAAGCAAAAGCAAAAGCAACGAAGTTCATGTCGAGTTTGAACATAGTCAACCAACGAGGAATCATGTACCATTCACAAAAGGGGTCCTAGTACTCTTAAGACACTTGGAGATAACAATACCTCCCAATAAACCGAGTCCTTGGTGGTGTGGGCCTTTCATAATTGAAGGCATAAGTCAAGATGGGATAGCTAACTTGAGTAGTAAAGGAGGAGGAGAGGTGACTGCGAGTATCGATAGATTGAAACACCACCACCACGATAGTAATGATCGCAATTATATGGGGTACATCATCTCGAGAGACGAGGTCACATAATAGCCCATGACCTTGAGTCAAGCTACAAGACTCGTGAATAAAGAAAAGCACTTCTTGGGAGGCAACCCATGCTTTGTATGATTTTTATTTGTTTGATTGTTATTTGTTTCCGTATGCATGCTTTATTTTTATTGTTGGTAGATCATGTTTCAAAACTAAAATGGTGAAAATACTTTATTTTGTCGTTTCGCTTAGTCTTAACTTCATCCAAAGGTATTTCGCAAAAGATAAGTGTAAGGGGAAACCCCCAAATATGTTTTTAAGAAACAAAATTGATCATGATTCTCCACAATACTAAATGAACATGTATATTCGTATTTGTTAAAGTCAAATGCTTGTATCGAGTCATAATGATGTTTTGTAGTATTTTCCAGGAAGTAGGACATAAGTTTTCCAGAAACTTAACATAAAGATTTCTGCAGGTCACTTCTGACGGCGTCAGGAAGAAATTCCTGACGGCGTCATGTGTAAAATTCTGGAAATTTTGCTAGTTTTGTTTTTGTAACGGAGTCTTAAAGTTTTTGTTAAATCTTTAGTTTTATAAACTCCAGGAAATCTGCAAACATTCATTCCACAAGCATTATATCTTACATTGCTTTCTAGGATTTGTTAGTATATATAGATTGCCGCCGATTTTACGCGACATTGCCTTGTTTGTTTTCTCAGGTTTAACAGGTTATATATGACAAGAAGATGATTTATATTCTGGAAGGGAAGCTTTGATTGTTCATTTTCTTGGAGGAAGATCTAACCTTGTTACCACACTATCCACACCAAGCAAATCATGGGAGTATTTGATTTCATTCTTTTACCTATTTTACTTTTACATTCTTTAATTGAACATTGGGGAAAATGTTCATCCTAAGTGTAAGGGGAGGGTAAATGATGATACCTTATAGGATACACTTTCACTTGAGTTTGTTTGTTTAATGGTAGGTGTGTAATAAAACTATGAGAAATACTTGTTTGTGTAATTTTAGCGCCAAATTTAAAATTTTTTACAACATTTAGGAGTGAAACTTTAGCCATAGCAAGCGTCTCATGGATAGGAGATTGTATGACTAGCACAAAACCGTACCATTCTAGAAAAATTTTCCACCCAAATATGTGAGGTTCGCCTTAAGATTTGATAGGAAAAGCATTTACTATTAGTGCTTATGAGTGTACCGGTAGCATTTAGATTCTAGAACTTGCGTTAGTGATGCATCCCAAGACCGCTAGTGAGACTACATTCGTGTAGTAGGATTTAGTACATGATAAGAGGCATTAGGATCACCCTTGTGTTAAACCCGTATCATAATTATTTGACCATTTAAGTCATATTACTTGGCTAGTTAAGTCAACTAATTTTTCCCACACCCTTAGCGTTGTACTCATATTTAGTACACGAAACCCCTAGTACACCCCTCCGAGCCTATCTTTTCATTTCTAACTTTAAGCATCTTACTTAAAGGAAGAATTTGTTACACCCCACTTAAATGTACAACCAAATCGCTTTAGCCTTCCATGTATGCACTCATCTTTAGTGCATTATTGTTATTTGTTTAAACCCTTAGTTAATTATCTAATTGATTACATGGTTGCTAAGTCGAGTCATATCCTTGTACATATTGTTTTAAGACGATTGGGACTCATTGGTAAAGCACTTATGTTATGGAGTAATGGGGAAGAACATCATATTATTACCCCCATATGTGCGTTAAACTTAAAAGTACTCCAAGTGTTTTGATTATCTTGATTCGAGTTATTAGATTAGTTATTGTAAAGTATGTAAAAATACAAGTGTAAGGGGAATGTTCATTCCCTATGATTTATTATTTTGGATGGTAGGGTAAGAGTGTATGCAAAAAAAAAAAGAAAAAAAAAAAGAAAAACATACGGACTACCATCCTGTTTCATTCTAAGTTTATTTTATGTTTTTGTATTTTTCTTTTATTAGCTTAAGTTGAGTCTAGTCTTGGCTTAGCAACGCCATATTGTACATGTAATTAACCAAGATTATTAACTCGCCACCGCTAAAGATTGCCTATATCCAACAAAACCGTGTATTCCATATCCCTACACCTAACGTTATAACCCTTTAAAAGACCTCTTTGATAGTTTATCCTAGGTGCTTATGCCATGTGGTGGAGGTTTGATCCTTTCCCAAGCCTATGGTAATCTATTTTGCTATGACAGGTAGTGAGAGATGTTTTCCATTTCCATATTGTGATATATACTTTATTACACCCGAGAGATGTGAGCATCTAAACACTATTTGTGAGGTTCTAGTGTATGACCTCCGTGCTTATCCTTGGTCTTTAGTGGAACGATTATTTGTTGTAATTACTTTTATATTAGTGTTAAATGACCCCTAACTTGTATTTTGATTAGAATAAAAGCGCATTTGCTTGAGGACAAGCAAATCTCAAATGTAAGGGTATATGATGAGGCGAAAAATGATCCATTTTTAGGGGGTCATTTAAGATCGGAATTGAATTTATTTGATCAAATATTGCCCTAAATCGTTCCTTTTGTGATTTTAGGTACTTTTGGAGTGAATTCTGGAAAAGGAAGCATTTTGGACGTTTTTGGAGCATAAAAGTGAAGAAAACGGCAAAGTCTTAATTTTCCTTGCTGGGAACAGTACCTGACGGCGTCACAAGCTTCTTAATGACGGCGTCAAGAGGAAAAACAAGAGGTGAAGACGATGGAGTCCATGACGGTCCAAAATGTTTTTGCACTAGGGCATGACGGCATCACCATAGGCCGTCATGGTCCCTTTACACGTGACGGCCCAGAGGAAAAATGCTCTTGACGACGTTAGATCTAGATCTAGGCAATCCGATTTTATTATGGGCGGTGGGTTGACGGCTTCAAAATTTTCTTCTTGACGCCGTCACCTTGGAAAATCTATATATAGTTTTGTAATTTTCATTCATAAAGAGTGGAATTTTAGGAACGACTTGGAGAAACCCTAGCCCGATTTTAACAGTATTTTCAAGGGTTTTCACCCCTTGAATCCTTTCATGTTCAATTAAGATAAGTATCCTTTCAATTCATTCAATATGTCTATGTGCTGTTTAAATATACCTTACGCTTGTCTTGATTTTAACATGTTAGGCTAGATCTCTTGTGTGTTTGCTTAGATGTAGTGAAACCTAGATGTTGATTATGGGTTGATTTCTTGTTTATAGTTGTTACGGATGAATTATTTCGATGTTAGGCTTAAGAAAACTGGCAGACTTCCATAGTGTAACTTGCTTGAACGTCTTAAGAAACATGAACCAATGCGTACTAGGTTTTTATGGTTGTATTTAATGCATGAGCGAATTCTAGTGATCCCATGTTAGGAGCTTCTTGCAGGATCGACATAGGAGTGAAGTAGGAGCTTATAGAGATGGGGAAGTACGTACGCCACCCCACGATTGGTATTAAGGAATATAACCCGTCATCCACGCAACTGTAACAAAGTATCAACCTGTAAAAGATATCTAGGGAGTAATGAAATCTAAGTAAACACAATTTTCCCATTTATTGTTCACACCACTAGTTTAATTAGCTTTATTTACATTTTTGTTATTCTATTTTGATTGCATCTTAGTTATTTGGTTAGTTGATTAGCAACTAATTCTGCCCACTCTTCCAAAACCCGAGATTTTACTTGCTTTTCATAAAATATAAAAATACAAAAAGAATCATCCCTCACCTCTAGACCTAGTTTTTAGGCTTTCTAATCCTAGCGACACTATTCCTGAGTTGAACGATCAATCCCCCTGTACTTGTCACTATACTATACTACAACGATCTGGTACACTGCCTGGTGGGGATTGTAAGCTTCTCGAGATCCCTCGAGAGGTAAAGGCTGGTGGGGGTTGTAAGCTTCTCGAGACACTCATCGGTGTGGAACTTTCACGTACTTCAATGTTTGTCCAAACATCCTGAATGAAAGTCCGATGGAGATTGTCTTTTCCACTTGCTTCCCCAAGAACCAATGAATTCGGGGATCGAGTCAAGCTAAGTGACTCGGTGAACAAAAACATTAGCATGCACATGGGTTTTGACTTTTCTCTTCTTTCTAATAAAGTAACGGGAAGAGGGCAACCTCTTCTGCATCTTTTGTCCTATGTTTGTTGTGTTTGTACAGGTAATTGTTCCCGATTCATGAAGGCTCTCGTGCTCGTATTTTTGTCCTTACTTCATAAAAGCTTCATCGAACAAGAAATTTGATATCCTTTACTAACGTTATCTTTAGGCATAATTAATAAACGACCTTAGATACAACGTAGGATGACCCTCGCCTTTGAAACATTGAGGACAATGTTTAACTTTAGTCTCGGGGGTATCTTCGATTTGACTTGTACCTTTCATGTGCCGTTTACTCATGCAACTCCGTTTTTCTCAAAAATCCAAAAAAGTTGAAAATTTTTCATCAAAAAAGCACCAAAAAATTGAAAAAATTTGAAAATTTTCTACAAAAACATAATAAGTTTTGACACTTTGTTCTGACTTTTCGCTGGGTAGAGTAGGAATAGAAATTTTGACCTGACCTGGCACATTGAGCCCTAGCTGTTCCCTGAAGTCTGTGAGGCTAAGCGTTCGCGAATCTCATTACTTGAGGTAGTGACCATCCGAGTACTAGATTAATTGACTAATCGCGCCAGCGAGCTAGTTTATGACTTGGTGACCATCCGTTATGCAAATAACGCGCCAGCGAGCCAAGAAGTGCACTAGTGACCATCCGTTAGTTGAAGCGTCGAAATATTTGTGCCAGCGAGCTACTAATATTGAGTTTGTTTAGAAGTTAGATGCTAAACGTGGAGTAGTGTTGGGAATTACAAGATTTGAAGATTACAAAACCACGAGCAAGAATGAAGAAAGAAGAAATAAGAGGGACCTAAATATAAAATAGTTAGCTAGCTTGATTAGTAAGCTAGGTTTTTATGTAAACCTTAGCCTCTCTATTATATAAAGAGGGGTAGGGCGTTGGTTTTAGTATCGAAGTCATAGAAAACTCTGTCAATGAGAGTCTAGCACACAATCAAAGCGTGTGTATATTAGTATTTAGTAGTAGTAGTTTATTTTATGTTTTAATAAAGAAAACCTTGAAGTAACTTTGATTCTTATGTTCTTATTCCTCTGTGCAAATCATTGTTACTATATCCTAGAAGAGCTTAAACGATCTTGATTCCGCAAGTAGTTGGTTCTCTTTAGAGCTCATCATTGGTACTTGTGGCTTTTTGCTCCCACAAAAATGTCTCACCTTATATCTGTAAAAATAATAAATAAAGACATCATGTTCTGACAAAACTTATTTCTTTATCTTCTTAAGAGAATCTTTGTTTTAAAAGTTGGGTACACATCAAGGTGAATAAAAAAAATTAATAATAATAATAATAATAATAATAATAATAATAATAATAATAATAATAATAATAATAATAATAATAATAATAATAATAATAATAATAATAATAATAATAATAATAATAATAAATAAAATGATGATGAATAAGAGTGATTAGCGCTTAAGTGTTAGACAAAAGTTGATGGCGCGTGAGGTGCATGTGCAGGTTCCTAGACCAGATACATGAGGTGCACGTGTATTTATCCTCAACTAATGTCTATGAGTCTGTGTAAATCCCAACACTTTGATGTGGACCTCATTTTTAAAGCAGTGATTCTCAAGAAAAGATAGAAAACTACTTAGCGTCTTAATATGGTATCTTTATCGGAATAAAAATTATGGAAACAAGGAAATATGAAGAAATTCATCTCTCACCAAAAATAAAATAAATAGAGGAAAATAGGAAAATGGGAGCCAGAAGTTATTACACAAGTAACTTCCATGAGTTGTGTTAGCATCTAACTTGTAATTGAAGTTATGACTTCGTTTTTACGTTTAGCATGGGAACTGGGGAAAAATCAGGAACGATGAATTCTATCCATATGGACACTTTTCTCTGAACCGTGTTTCCTACTCTGTGACCCTAAACGTTATTGCAAAATGATGAAAGTCAAAGCATCCCGTCACCCAACAAGTGTAAAAAGTATGTAAAAATTGGTGTAGGAAATAATGCTGAAAAACGGAGCGTTCTATGAAATAAATAATTTTGTACTCTCTTTTGAACATTTTTCTACTTCTTCAATGTTTGTATAAAGAGTTATGAAAGTTATTTATCTCGGAGGGCGTGAAATGATCACATCGCGTGAGGACATGCCAACACCTTAGTCTGGGGAATTTGGTGTGTGCTTTATTCACACACCTTTTTCTGTCCATTTTAAGACCAAAACAGACACAAACTAACCATAATTGCCAAAGATATTGTACTTTTGTGTTTGTGATCGTGCAGGAACGGATATTTCAAAAATTGGCATAAAAACAGGCCAAAAAAGACAAAAACGAGCACGAGTTTGGAAAGCGTGTCAAAAGCCAAAGCTGAGGATGCAAATTACTACTTTTGAGCTCAGATTGTCAAAACACACCCTGGGAATTACAAAATGCCAAATATGGTCCTTGGAGCAAAAGTTTGCAAAATTGGCAGAAATGGTTCCTTAAGTTTGGAAATTGACAGAAATGGCCCCTGAGCATTGGATTTGGGTGAAAAGTCAACATGGGTCCTTGGGAATTCACAAGTTGTCAAAATTGGTCCCTGGGTGAAAAGTTTGAAGAAATTACAAATTTGGTCCCTACAATTTCAAAATTGACATATTTAGTCCTTGGGAATTTCAAATATGGAAAAGTCAATTATGATCCTTGTATTATTACACTATGGCAAGTCTGGTCCTTTGAACAACTTTAGGAAATTTACACATCAGAACCCTAAACTTTCAGAATTTACAAAATTGGTCCTTGTGTTATTTCTATTACAAACCAAATGGATCCTTTAACTATAAATCCACACCAAAACTAATCCAATCCAAATACAAACCAACACAACATGATCCAGCAAACCTTGGCCCAAAACCCTTAGCCCAATCCCACGTTTGATATTAAACGGGTCAAACCCACTCTTTGACCTGCCTTTCCCTCCACCTCTAAACCACCCTTACCAAAACCACCACCTACAAAACCACACCACCATCACCACTTGCCCTCTGCCACCATCTCCCTTATCCCTTCCAATTACACATCCCAACAACCACATTTAATGCACCCCCTATTGCAAGTTAACAGACCCAATTTGCAAGACCCATTTTCCCGCCAAATTGAATCAAACGGCCAGGATCCATTCTACTAATCCAAGGGACCAAGACAGAAGTGGGAAAGCACTTGTGGGTCACATAAACCCTAAAGGATCAATATAAAAGGAATAAAGAAGACAAAGTTCAAGGCTAGTTTAGTCTTAGTTTTAGTTAGTAGTAGTAAATCAAATTTAGTGTAACTTTTAATGTTTTAAGCTTATTAAGGTTTCAGTATTGTAATTTAATCTTAAGTTCAATTAAATTTCAGTTTTCTTTTGTTATTGTCAAGCATTTTCAAGTTTTGACTTTTATTGCTTAGAATCTCAAGTTCCTTTTATAAGCTCATATCGTTGTTACTATAACCTTGTATAAGCTCACAAAGCTTGTTGTGAGCTTCTACTCTCCTTAAAACTGTTTCCAATCATTTTCTTTAAATCCAAAAAGAAATCTCAAAATTACTTAAAAATAAGAAAATACTTGAAAAAGAAGAAAGGCAAAGAAGAACACTGTGGAGCATGGTTTAGAGCTCTTGGGGAGCATTAGCATAGCTAGAAATTGCTTTACTTTTGGGTTTTAGCATAGGGACTTATAAGTTCCATTTTCACCATCTTAGCTTATAAACTGCTTATTCGTATTTTGCTTATTGGCCTGCTCATTTTCTGCTTATTGATAGTTTAATATAGCTTAGTTATGTTATTTATTGTTCAACATGTTTAGCTTGTAGCTTAAAGTTCATTTGCTTAAGTTTTAACATCTCACTATCATTTTTAGCTTTTAGTCCATGTGCTTATTGCTTAATTTAGACTGCTTATTTCTGATATTTTGTTGCTCTATTGACCATATTATAGTTCATTGGAATAGTGTCTTTCACTTTTGTAGCTTAAAACTCTCATTTGTTTTGAAAATCCATAGAAGACCAACTGTTAAGGGGTGTTTGGATATGTGTGTCCTTATGTGTTTTCGTTGTTAGCTTTGAAAGTTTTCTGCACATCTAGACCCCCTTAGGTACAATTGAGTGAATTTAGTCATAAACTGCATAGGGTTTACAGTAAAAGTCAAAATTCACTTCTTGATTTCAATTTTCTTTCACTGTTAAGGGTTTAGGTCCAATTTTCTCATCATATCAGTTCAAAAGTGTTTAACTTAGCTCATTTTAACATCATTGTAGCTTATTATCATGTTTTCAGTGTACTAGAACCAATCAAAGCTCAGTTAAGTCAAACTACTCATGTTCTTCAAAAAGTCAATATTGCATAGTTTGTTAGATTTCAAATTATGAAGTGATTTTTCATGATCTCCACAATCAGTTTGAGCTTATGAGCTTTTGGGATTTTCATCTGTGGAAGCTCATATGTAATGGACTAACTTTTGCTTATTTTATGGATTTTTCTTTAGTGCTTATCTTATGCCTTATTTAGGCCTATTTGCATGTTAACTGCCCTGCACCAGGGTTTGAGTTAGTTTAAGCCATATCTCATTTGCATGATTCTTGTCTGTTATTAAGGATCTGCCTGAGTTTGTTGTAGATTTAGTAAGCCCTCCTAGATAGCTTCTTATGCATGTGTTTTGTTTTCAACTTATTGCTTAATCATCTGCTTATTTTGAATCTTAAATTTTGTCTCATCACATCACCTATACTGAGTAATCAGCATAGACTCTTGATTTCATAAGCTCCTTATAAGCTCACTAGTGGACTTGAGCTTGTGTAACTTGGTTCTTTGTGAAGCTCAGTAGCCAAACTTTAAGGTTTCAATCTTTATTTTGGTTTTCAAGCTTATTTGATAAGCTAGAATGCAGCTTGTAGCTTGTCCCATTTTCTCCATACACTGAGTGGTCAGTGTGATAAGCCCATATTCATAAGCCATTTCCCACCTTATTGGTGAGTCTTGGGAACTGCTTCTTGGCTAATTTGAAAGGCCCCCAGTCCAGCTTTTAGATTCAAGGTTCAATTTGAACCCCTGAACTCTCCTGTGGACCCCACATTGGCATGCATGATTGAGTCTAAACGGTCAACTAAGTTTTCCAATGTGATTGGTCAACCAAGTCAAACATCTAAAACCAACTAACCAAGGAGTACAGTGTATTCTCGGGTCGTTATGTCCCAGCGAGGTAAGCAATTGTATTTAAAACGTTTTAAGTGATCGGGTGATTTAACAGGAGGATCAGGAATTTGATTTGAATGGTTAAACTATGAGATTATGATTGAAAATAACTTAGAAACACTATTGGAATAATTACTGATAATCAGATAACCTAGAAACGTAAGTTAAACCTAAAACGCGCGTTTGAATTAAAAATAACGCGAACGCGCAAAATAAAAAGTGAAACGTGAGCAAATAAAGTCCTACGAATGTGAAAATTATATTTTTACAATCCTAAGGTTATAAGAAAATTTTTAGAAAAAGAAAAATAATTTTTACACTATTTAATTAATTACTATTAATTAATTACTAATTAATAATTACTTTTTAATTAACTAAATTACACTAATTATTAATTAATTATGAAAATTACCTAGAAAAATGAAAATTAAATTTAGAAAAATCTAAAATGTTATAAAACTAATTTAAAAACAGAAAACCTAATTTTCTTACTTTTTAATTATTAATTATTAATTAAAACTAATTATTTAATTAATTTAAACTAAAATAAATTATAAAAAACACTAAATGAACAAGGAAAAATCTGAAAAAATTCCTAAAATTATTTTAACTAAAAAGGAACCTGAAAAAAATTTAAAAATGAAAAGTGCTTATAAATAAGCAGAAAATAAGCCAAAATGGCTTAAATAGAAGCTATCACTTTCTTAATTTTTGTCTTTTTCCAAATTTTCTTTTACACAACTAATTTATAACTAAAAATAAGCACTTTTTGTAAAGGGATTTTCAATGGAACTTATAAATAAGCAGTGTACTAAGCAAAAAGCCAAACAGTGAGCTTATTGGCTTAAATATGAGGCAAAAGCTATTGAATAAGTTACACAGATCACTCAGGCCTGAAAATAAGTTATAAACAGCTTATGTGTGTTTAGAAAGAGCTAAAATGACAAGGAAGTTCAACTGAATAAGCCAATTAGCCAAATAAGCAGTTCCAAATCCACTTCAGGCTCAAGCAGGCCAAAATGGGTCTTTTGGACCTCTGTGGGGTCTACAGAGGTAAAAGGAAGGCCAAATTTGGACTTGATCCTCAAAATAAGCCAAAAAGCTGAGCTTGCAGCTTATTAAGGAGTCCTTGGAGAGCCTTTGAACTTGGGTCACCAAACTGAGAGCTCAGACTTGGCTTTGGACAGGTCTAAAAAAAGGGTCCAAAATAAGTTACAGGTTGAGAAGCTGAGCTATTGAGCTCTTCAAAAAGCCCAAGGGGGGGGGGTGTGGGGTCCACTGAGTAACAAATTGCAAGTCTAAGTAAAATGGCCAATGGCCTGAAGCAGGGGAGGGTGCACTCCCTATAGTCCTAATTAAGCTCAAGCAAAATCCACACAAAAAATCTAGAAAATAATCTGAGCATGACTCCTTGTAGTTTAACTGAGATATTTTAACCTCTGAAAGTTTTAAGTTCCAATTCCAAGTACAAAATTCTAGAAAATTCACAAAAAATGATTTTCTGCACTAACTTGCAATTTTGACCCTTCTTATTTTGCCAAAAGTTTGACCAAACTAAAATTAGACTACTCCTAGATCACTGATTATGATGAGATAAGATATAATGCAACTACCTAAAGCTATGTTATCAGATTTAGAAACTAAAATGAAGATTTTGATACCCTAAGCCCTAACAGTTAACTGAGTGTACGAGATTCAAACTAATTTTGACTTTTTTACTTATAAGCCTACTGTTTTATGATCTAACTAATCTATGCTAACCTAAAGTAACATACTAGAACAGAAAGTGTGACCACGAACTAACAAGAGTGCACAGATATTAGCTGATCCAAACACCCCTTTATACACCACTGATTTGAGTATTTCAACAAGAAATGAATACATGAGTTAAACTAATGATGCAGCATAGTGTAATAAGCTCACTGATGAGTGCTCAAACACTCATAATTTTTTGTCAAATCTGAACTGCAAAACATACAAAAACACTTATAAATGCATCAAAATACTGAAAGTATTTCAAAATTGTGTTTTATATGTTTTGGATGCAAAATGAGTAAAAACAGATGAAAAACGTATAAAGTTTGCAAAATTGGCAGTTTCAGTCCCCCAACTTTCATAAAATATCAAAACTAGTCCCTGGTCATTCAAAATATGGAAAATTATCACCAAAGGTCCTTTTTAAATCATAAGTTGTCATATTTAGTCCTTTGGTGAAAAATTGGAAAAGTTTTGGAAATTTGCAATTTAGTCCCTGGAGTTTCAACAATTGGCAGTTTTGGCCCCTGGAGTCCAATTTTTGTGAAAAAAGTCAAATATGGTCCTTGGGAATTCACATGTGTCACTTTTAATCCCTGGATGAAAATTTTGAGAAAATTACATGATTTAGTCCCCACAGTTTGAAAATTGATACACTTGGTCCCCGGGAATTTTAAAAGTGGAAAATATAATTTATGGTCCTTGGGTTATTTTGAAGTTGGCAACTTTGGTCCTTATTACATATTTGGGGTAATTTCAGTTTCAGTCCCTCATTTTTGGGATTTTACAAAAATGGTCCTTGTGCCTAATATTATACCAAACGGATCCCTTGTTTATTTAATAATCCAAAACCAAACCCAACACACTAAGCCCATCACCCCACCTTATAACTTCACTCACCCAAGGCCCAACCATACAAGCCCACTCCCAAAAATAATAAAACACACACCCCCGTTTTTTATTACTCCTTCCCAGTCAACATAAGTCAAACCACCATCTCCTTCACCCCCACTTGGCTGTTACTGTGTACCCCCTCCCCCACCTTCACCAACTCGTCTCACACACCACTCTTTGTCTCCCTAGCCTCCACAAACAACCAATATGAATTAATGATCCACAAATCACTCCAAGAAACCATCCCAACTGCCTCACCCTTTTTCCCGCCAAATCACATTTAAATGGCTGGGATTAATTCAAGGCCATCCAAGGGCTGTTAAGGAAGTGGGAAAGGAAGAGAGAGATGCCAGGGCTTATAAAAGAAAAAGAAAATGAAGAATGGAGTAGTAGTTAAGGTAGGAGTAGTTTTTTTAGTATTATGTATGTCAACATAATTAATTTTCAAGTTTTAGCATATGTTTAAGCTCATAAGCTGTAATTTTAGCTTTCTCATTGTAATTTACACTTGTTTTGAATATCAATTTCAGTTTCTCTTTAATTCCAAATCAGTTTATGTTTTAATGCTTTGAAAAATCTCAATTTGGTTTTACATTGTGAGGAGTTGTTGTTTACTGCTTGTTTAAGCTTATTTTAGTCCACTTATAAGCTTTTTTGAACTATTCCAAGCATTTGAAACAGATTCAGTTTAGAAACACAAAAATGTTCAAAATTCAAAATAAATAGAGAAAAATTTAAAAATCAGTGTGGATGATGGAAAAAGCTTGGAGCTTAGGTGATATTGAATTTCCAGGGTATTAGTGACTCAAGGGAGTCTTGAGGATGCAAACTTGGTCTGTGGTTCATGCGGTCTAAGGCATTGGACTCTTGTAAGCCATTTTTAGTTCCATCTGTCAATTCATTGTTCTAGTAATCTATTTACTTCAACCTTTGCATTTTTATGTTTCAGTTTTGTTATTTAATAAAATTATAGCTTAATCTTGTATGCTTGTGTGTCAACATTCATAATTGCTTGTACTTAGGATTTCACTGCCATATCTACTTAATATTGATTATTGAGCATTTGTTGTCCACAGTGGTTGTTTATGCATAATTTTGGCCTGGAATCAGATAAATTACTCTAATATACAAGTTTGCATAAGTAGTTTTAGTTAAAGTCAGCTTATGACTTGAAAAACCAAAACAGTTGGTCTTTTAAAGAGTGTTTGGATTTACTAGTTTAGATAGGTCTAGAACTGTTTTAGTTGAAGATTATGGTTTAGTCATATTCCTTTAGGCTATATTAGGACACATTAAGTCTCAAACTTGGTCACTTTTACTTGAAAAGTCAAAATCACAAAGAAAATACACCACACAGTTAACTGTGTGGCCATTCAAGGTCATAAAGCCTTATACTAGTGTGTAACTTGTTGTTTTAACATACAATGGTTTTAATTTAGCTTAACATCATGTTATCAGTCAATTAGAAGCCACCAAATCTCAAAAAAGTCAAGGTTTTAAGTTTTCATTAAAAGTCAAATTGTATGCTACCCAGTTTTTCCCAAAATGGTAGGATTTGTTTGGAATTTTGTATAAGGTTTTAGACCTTGAAACTTGTTTCTAGTTAAAACTCCCCAGCTCATGTTTGTGATCCCACCTTTGTTTCATTTTTAAGAATTTTTGTCTGGCCCCACACACCCCCAAAGTAGGCTGCAGGGAGGAACACCTCCCCTGCTGCAGCAGACAGTCCCCTATCACCACCACTTTGGTGGTGGTTTCTGGCCACCACAATGGTCCCACATGTCCCATCTTTGTTCCTTTCAACCCCCTCCTAGTAGGCTTCATGTTTTGACCAATTGTTTGACCTCAAACCTTCTGTGACCCACCTGAATCAAGCCCTTAACCTTGTCCCAATTCTGTCTCAGAAAACAAATAAGTAAGTGCTTAATTCTGCTTATTTGCTTATTATGTGGGCCCCATGTGATTTTTCTTGCTTAAACATGTTCCCTCAACTCATTTGAACTAGAATCACCCATAGTGGGTCCCACTTAAGCTCATTTGAGCTTATTTGCTTATTTGGTCAACAAAAGTCAACTGTGGTGCTAATAAGCATCCACAATGCTTATTTTTAAGATATAAAAAATTTGTTTTTACAAAAGTTAGTTGTTTTTAGTTGTAAAATAGATTTGTAAAAGAAAAATCAAGAAAAACCAATTTAAAAATAAGTGATAGTTTCTATTTAATGTAATTTAAATTTTTATTTTTATTTTTAGATTTTTATTAAGTACTTGGAAATTTTATATTTTTATTAATTACCTTTTATATTAAAGTAATTTTAATAATTTTATCAGATTTTTATTTTGTCATTTGGTATTTATTAGATTTAATATTAGTTTTATTAATTATTAATTAATAATTAAGTTTTAAATAGCATAATTAGTTTTTATAAAGCAACACCTAGTTTTTATATTTTTTCTAGCTTTTTTATGTTGTAAAACATTTTTAGGAATTTTTCTAGAATTTGTACTGTTCATTTTCTATTTTTTATAATTTAAAATAGTTTAATTAGGTAATTAATATTTAATTAGTAATTAATTAATATAAAAATCACAAAAAGACAAAAATACATATTTTTAGTTTTAAAACTTATTTTTAGTTATTTTATAATTTTAGAAATTTAATTTTTATTTTTCTAGTGTTAAATTAATATTATATTGTATTTAAGTTATTTAAATATTAATAATTAGGATTAATTAGTAATTAATTAATATTAAATAATTAATTAGAGTAAAAATTAATTTTCTTTTTCTAAAAATTTTCTTTTGTCCTTTAGTTTGTAAAAAGTCATTTTCACCCCCTGGGGGGTTTCAGATTTCAGTTTTCATGTTTTATTTTGTACGTTCGCGTAAATTTAATCTGAACGTACACGGTTTTAGATATTAAACGTTTTTAAGTATCTAACTTTCACGTAATCATCTATATAGCTTATTTAAGCTATTTCATTGTAGATTCCTTAGTGTAATCAAACACAAACCCCTTTCTCGTCTAAATTCACCCCGATTTCAAATCCGTTTAATAAACAACACACCTCGTCGGGACATAACGACCCGGGGAAACACTATACTTCCGCGGAGCATTGAGCCTAAGGAGTTTGACTATATTGACCAAATTTATGGTTGACTTTAGTTGACTGCTTTTGCCTCAATCAAATTTTGGCGCCGCTGCCGGGGAGGTTGTGCGCGTTTTTCTAAAAACGGTTTGCTGATTAGCGATTTTGAAATTCACTTCTTTGTAAATTTACCACCCTTGTTCATATTATCTTCTTATTTTTATATAAAAACAAAACTGTTCCCGAAAACATTTTAAAATCAGTTTTCAACGAACACAAAAACCCAAAAACATTTTCTTTATCATTTGTACAAAATGTTTATCCAAAAATCCAAAAACATTCTCCTTTACCCTCTCACATCTTTGATTCTTCATCCCTACCCCTCTGTAAGCCTTTGATTCTTTCTATGTCTCATCCACACCTTCTGATTTGCCAATGGTGTGGTAATCCTTATTATGGTGGCAATTGCCCCAGCTGTGGCATGGTAGAGTTAGGAAACAGGTCTGTCTATAACCATAATCCCTATTCCTACCATAACACGACTGATTTATTCCATCAGTTACCACACCATGAGACTCAGTAGTTTTACTGTTGTGAGTACTGTGGTGGTTCACATTACAGTTCTGATTGTCAATCGGGAAACACGCTTGTCTATGAGCAGTTTCCTGATAACAATTATAACTCAAGCACATACAACCCACAGCCACATCAGTTTCACTGTTGTGATTACTGTGGAGGTCCACACTCTAGCTCGGATTGTCAAACAAGGAATCCATTTCCTTGTAACAATTACGACTATTCGTTTTCAGACCCACCTCCACAGTACCCAATGATTCACACAACTCCTCATGATACTGAGCAAGACCTTTTACTAAAGGCTCTTGATATATTGAAAGAACTTAAGGAGGAGTTGGTTACTACATCGTTTCGAGACTCTCATGAGAAATCTATGGCAGAATTACTTGCTGAAGAACGAGAGGCTAAAAACGAATTGAGCATGGAAGAATTGCTAGTCTTGGAGCAAGCAGCTATAACACGTGCCAAATTTTGTAAAGCTGCTCTTCTAGACTGTGATGATGATAGTGATAATGAAGATACTCTTGATATCCTTCAATTTTATAAGGGTTCTTCAGATTCATCATTTGTGATACCTTCCATTGAAAATCGGGGAGAAAATAATGAGACGGAGAAATTACTAGCAGAAGATCAAATGGAACTTGTACAATCCATGAATGCTAGCTCCTCTCATCTCCCTCAGTCTATTGTTATCACACCCGAAGTTCACACTCACTCTCTAAACATGGGGGATGAGCATCTTAGCACTGTTCCTAATAAGGAATCGGACGAATTAATAAAGTCTAGTGTTGAGAACCTTGTCCCAATCCCGAGAGAGTCATAGGGGACTTTTGATCAAGTTTGTGATATTCCTTCACCCCCTAATAATCCAAATGATCAAATTGAGACTGTCTCTGATTCCAGTGATGATTGTTTATCTTATGGAGACATTGAGTATGTTGATGCATCCCTTCCCCACTCTAATGTTGACTTTCTTCTCGAGGAGTTCGCCAAATAACTCACTCACAATAATCCACTTCCATCGGGAGGTGATGATTATCTCTTTGATCATAAAGATGATCTAGAAGAAGTCGAAGCATTCCTTGCCCTAGATAGTTCAACTTTGTATGAAGTTGATGATAACTATCTTGATTCTGAGGGAGATATTCTTTTCCTTGAAAGCTTATTAAATGATGATCCATCACTCAATTCATATCTCAATACCGGGCTTAGTGATTCAAACACTGATGAAAAGTCTTTATCTTATGGAGACATCAGTGATATTGATGAAATATATTCTGAGCCCATCATTGATCACCTTATCATGACTCCTCCGGAGTATGATAGCCCGGGGGGAGATACACTCAATCATGAGGATTTTCAAATTTCCACCCACCCTCCCGGGATGTTTTTGAGCTTAACCCTTGAAATCCAAACTCAGGCTAATGAGCCTGCTCTCGAGGTGTCTTCCTCTCTTCTTCACTCCTTCGGGAATGAAGACACTATATTTGACCCCGGCATTTTCATGTATCATTATCTTGAGTCGGATACTTATCTCATCGGTGTGGAACTTTCACGTGCTTCAAATGTTTGTCCAAACATCTTGAATGAAAGTCCGATGGAGATTGTCTCTTCCACATCATGCTTCCCCAAGGACAAATGAATTCGGGGTCGAGTCAAGCTAGCGACTCAGTAAACAAAAACAGTAGCATGCTTATAGGGTTTTCACCCTAAGTGTGGGGGAGTTACCCCTACAGTGGTTACTTATAAAGTGAAAATACAAAATAGTGTTTCCACATTTAGATTGTAATGTTGCCCTTTTACGTTCAAAGAGTCGGCATAATAGCCGGGACTTTGAATATTGAGGACAATATTCATCCTAAGTGTGTGTGTGGGGGGGGGGGGGTATTCTAGCGAATTTTATCACATTTTACTATCTAGTACCCCTGTTTTTGGCCAAAATTTTAAAAAAAATTTCACTGGTGCTTCAAAATTTTTGTGGTAATCAGTCCGCCATGTCTAACCGACAAAAGGGATTGGCCAATCCAGGAGCAAACGGCTCTTGGTAAAGATAAATCAAATCCGTTTATGGCTTGCAATTTGCCCAAAATTGTATGGTACCTCAACTCGCCATATCCCATAAAGTGAATGAGTTGGCTAGCCCGCAAGATTATGGCTTGTGGTAAAGGCAGTGGAAAAACCATAATTGGTAATCAGCTCACCAAGATGTTGACTTTGTCCATCAAGAGTTGGCTAGTCCAGAAGCAAACGGCTTTTGGTAAAGACTAATCAAATCCGTTGACAGCTGATGGTTTGCTCAAAATCACATGGTTATCAGGTGGACCATAGTTCTTACTTGAATCGATACATCTGGCTACTCCAGAAGTGATGGCTTTTGGTAAAGAGTTTAAAATCCATTAAGTTTTCAAAACAGTTATTGCTTGAGACTAGCAATAGTTTAGTGTGGGGGATTGATGAGTGCTCAAACACTCATCATTTTTGGTCAAATCTGAACTGCAAAACATACAAAAACACTCAGAAATGCATCAAAATACTGAAAATATTTCAAAATTGTGTTTTATATCTTTTAGATGCAAAATGAGTAAAAACAGATGAAAAACGTATAAAGTTTGCAAAATTGGCAGTTTCAGTCCCCCAACTTTCATAAAATGTCAAAACTAGTCCCTGGTCATTCAAAATATGGAAAATTATCACCAAAGGTCCTTTTTAAATCATAAGTTGTCATATTTAGTCCTTTGGTGAAAAATTGGAAAAGTTTTGGAAATTTACAATTTAGTCCTTGGAGTTTCAACAATTGGCAGTTTTGGCCCTTAGAGTCCAATTTTTGTGAAAAAAGTCAAATATGGTCCTTGGGAAATCACATGTGTCACTTTTAATCACTGGATGAAAATTTTGAGAAAATTACATGATTTAGTCCCCACAGTTTGAAAATTGACACATTTGGTCCCCGGGAATTTTAAAAGTGGAAAATATAATTTATGGTCCTTAGGTTATTTTGAAGTTGGCAACTTTGGTCCTTATTACATATTTGGGGGAATTTCAGTTTCAGTCCCTCATTTTTGGGATTTTACAAAAATGGTCCTTGTGCCTAATATTATACCAAACGGATCCCTTGTTTATTTAATAACCCAAAACCAAACCCAACACACTAAGCCCATCACCCCACCTTATAACTTCACTCACCCAAGGCCCAACCATACAAGCCCACTCCAAAAAATAATAAAACACACACCCCCGTTTTTTATTACTCCTTCCCAGTCAACATAAGTCAAACCACCATCTCCTTCACCCCCACTTGGCTGTTACTGTGTACCCCCTCCCCCACCTTCACCAACTCTTTTCACACACCACTCTTTGTCTCCCTAGCCTCCACAAACAACCAATATGCATTAATTATCTACAAATCACTCCAAGAATCCATCCCAACTACCTCACCCTTTTTCCCGCCAAATCACATTTAAACGGCTGGGATTAATTCAAGGCCATCCAAGGGCTGTTAAGGAAGTGGGAAAGGAAGAGAGAGATGTCAGGGCTTATAAAAGAAAAAGAAAATGAAGAATGGAGTACTAGTTAAGGTAGGAGTAGTTTTTTTAGTATTATGTATGTCAACATAATTAATTTTCAAGTTTTAGCATATGTTTAAGCTCATAGGCTGTAATTTTAGCTTTCTCATTGTAATTTACACTTGTTTAGAATATCAATTTCAGTTTCTCTTTTATTCCAAATCAGTTTATGTTTTAATGCTTTGAAAAATCTCAATTTGGTTTTATATTGTGAGGAGTTGTTGTTTACTGCTTGTTTAAGCTTATTTTAGTCCACTTATAAGTTTTTTTGAAGTATTCCAAGCATTTGAAACAGATTCAGTTTAGAAACACAAAAATGTTCAAAATTCAAAATAAATAGAGAAAAAATTAAAAATAAGTGTGGATGATGGAAAAAGCTTGGAGCTTAGGTGATATTGAATTTCCAGGGTATTAGTGACTCAAGGGAGTCTTTAGGATGCAAACTTGGTCTGTGGTTCATGTGGTCTAAGGCATTGGACTCTTGTAAGCAATTTTTAGTTCCATCTGTCAATTCATTGTTCTAGTAATCTATTTGCTTCAACCTTTGCATTTTTATGTTTCAGTGTTGTTATTTAATAAAATTATAGCTTAATCTTGTATGCTTGTGTGTCAACATTCATAATTGCTTGTACTTGGGATTTCACTGCCATATCTACTCAATATTCATTATTGAGCATTTGTTGTCCACAGTGGTTGTTTATGCATAATTTTGGCCTGGAATCAGTTAAATTACTCTAATAAACAAGTTTGCATAAGTAGTTTTAGTTAAAGTCAGCTTATGCCTTGAAAAACCAAAACAGTTGGTCTTTTAAAGAGTGTTTGGATTTACTAGTTTGGATAGGTCTAGGACTGTTTTAGTTGAAGATTATGGTTTTGTCATATTCCTTTAGGTTGTATTAGGACACATTAAGTCTCAAACTTGGTCACTTTTACTTGAAAAGTCAAAATCACAAAGAAAATACACCACATAGTTAACTGTGTGGACATTCAAGGTCATAAAGCCTTATACTAGTGTGTAACTTGTTGTTTTAACATACTGATGAGTGCTCAAACACTCATCATTTTTAGTCTAATCTGAACTGCAAAACATACAAAAACACTCAGAAATGCATCAAAATACTAAAAATATTTCGAAATTGTGTTTTATATGTTT
The DNA here is from genome assembly GCA_030686995.1 of Artemisia argyi. Lineage (NCBI taxonomy): Eukaryota > Viridiplantae > Streptophyta > Magnoliopsida > Asterales > Asteraceae > Artemisia > Artemisia argyi. The sequence continues at coordinate 44,158,519 of CM060676.1, read as the reverse complement.
TAGATGCAAAATGAGCAAAAACAGATGAAAAACGTACAAAGTTTACAAAATTGGCAGTTTCAGTCCCCCAACTTTCATAAATTGGCAAAAATAGTCCCTGAGCACTTATTTGGAAAGAAAAGTCACCAAAGGTCCTTTTGAAATCATAAGTTATCATATTTAGTCCTTTGGTGAAAAATCTCAAAGTTTTGGAAATTTACAAAATTAGTCCCTGGAGTTTCAGAAATTATCAGATTTGGTCCCTGGTGGGATAATTTTGAATGAAAAATCATTTTGGGTCCTTGGGAAGTTACAAAAATAATTTTTAGTCCTTGGTGTGAAGTTTGTGGAAATTATATGTTTGGTCCCTCAAGTTTGGTAACTTGTCAAATTTGGTCCCCGGGAATTTGAAAAATGGAAAAAATGCAAATTTGGTCCTTTGGCTATTGAAACTTGGCTAATATTACCCTTGGAAGAATATTTTGGAAAGTGACATTTTCAGCCTCATGTTTCAGTTAATTACAAAAATGGTCCTTGTTAATTAAAGTTATAAACCAAAGCACCCTTTTGTATTATTTATCCAATCCAAATCCTGATCCACAAACATAGCCCAACCCTTTTATTCCCCAAGCCCACCAAATCAGCCCACACTAATAAAATATACCACCCCGTTTTAATATTTTCCCACCCAGTCAACCCCCTTTGACTCCTTCTTCCCCACTTGGCCTGTAACCTCTGCAACACTCAACCTCAACCATCCCTCCACCTCAATTACCCTACACTTTGTCTCCCTTAGCCTCCACAACCAACAAAAATCCTTAATTGTTACTAACCTGCTCAAATCCCACTTGTTTTACTTTTTGGCGTCAAAACACCAAGTGTACGATTTAGATGATTTTCAAAGATCCAATGGTCCAAAATTGGTGGGAAACAGTCAGAAGTAAGTGGAGAGTCTAAAAAATTGTCTATATATCAAAGAAGAAGGAGAAGAGAGAAGCAGTTAGCTAATGTAGTATAGTTTAGTTTTAAACATGTCGACTTAGTTTAATTTTACTTTTCAGTTGTAATTTTCAGTTACAAAAGGATGTAAACAACATTTTCAGCGTAATCTTGAGTTTATTTCATCTTAATTTCAAGTGTGTTGGTAAAATTCAGTTTATGATCAATTTCTATGAAAATATCATTTTAGCATAAAAGTTGCTAAAAATCTTTGTTTGTTGATCCTTTTAAGTTAATTTGTATTGTTAGGAAGCTTTTATAAGCTATGGAAGCATTTAAAATTAGTTTCACTTAACTACTCAAAAATACCAAAAATAGAGAAAAATAAGTAAAAAATCAAAAATCACTCCCAATGGAGATTCAAGCAGTGGAGCATGGTACATTCTAGATTTTGCTGGTTTAGAACTCAAAAGGGGAGTGTAGGTTTGTGATTTGAGTCCCTGTGCACCTTTGTTCTTAGCTTTGGATGCAGTGTAAGATTTTTTATACTTTATGGCATAATCTGTGATCATGAGTTTTTGTTGTTAATTAGTGTTTATTCTTGCTTAATTTTGGTCATTATAGTTTAATCTCAATAAGTGCATTAAACCCTTGGATTAAATCTAGGTTCTGCTTCCTTAGGTTGCCTAATCAAGTAACTTAAGGGGTGTTTGGTTCTAGCCTTTCTGCTGTGTCCTTGTTGTTTATTAGTGTAGCAGTTGATACCATTAAGTCAATTAGGTTCATATAGGGTCAAATTATATAACACCCCGAAATTTGATTAAGCAGCGGCAGTCTAATCGAGGTCATTACAGTTTAGTACACAGTCATACTCATAGAAAACAATTCAAAAGATTGTCAATATCATTCCATGAAAACTCAAATATTCAGAGTTAGAAACATTTTTCCAAAATGTTAATTGTTTCACAAAAGTGGTGATGAGTTTGTAAAGAATGATATAATTATTGAAATAAAAAGGGAGGTCCTGTGCCCTTTTGCCAGCTCCGTGCCGCCATGCTTGCTAATTTCCTGAGATAAACATGCTTAAAAAGTCAACACAAAGGTTGAGTGAATCCATAGTAGTTTAAATAGTAATAGTGTGAACACAAGTCAAGCATTTGAAATAAACAAGCGAAGATCGACAGGTCTTGACTAAATCGGGTGTAATATTGCTCCTAAGCCTCACGAAACGCAAGCCTTAACATTGATTTGACATATCATAAAGATAATAACAATCATCTACACCACAACGGACGTAAATGAAAAGGGGCCCTCGGTGACAGGAAACGTGCCAAATTTCCATAATACCTCGAATATAGCACACCTCCTGCCAAGTGATCACCTTGACAGAGGCGGGCTGCCATTCCAATAGATCTATCAACTATATTCGCGCTCACTCGCAAGTGATTAAGGTTCGTGATATGAGGGACTTGTAGCACAGGTGTCAACTTAGGCAATATCAGGTGATAACAGCATACAGAAAAATACTTGTGTTCGATTTATAGCATGTATCTCCCCACGGGGTTTAAAAACAATTAAAAATGTGGGACCATGAACTCACCTGACAGGTGGTGTGAATCACAACGGTGCTCAAATGTGATGGTGTATTGCTATGACTAGCAATGAAATTCCTCCGACTTGCGACCTAAATAATACATTGTAACTGGTGTTTTAGATTCGTGTCGTAAATGACATGTGATATGTCTCGTGTACGGTGATATCCGTTTTGGGTGTCTTAATATATTCCAAAATAACTTTACGTAGTTATTTGCGTCGTTGTTACGAACCGGTGTTTGATAAATGTTAATTCTTTTGTGAAAATAATATCGTTAAAAATATTTATAATTAAATATTTTTAGTAAAGTTATTTATATATATTAAAGTTGAAGAAATATATATATATATATATATATATATATATATATATATATATATATATATATATATATATATATATATATATATATATATATATATATATATATGTAATTATAAAAAGTATATGAAATAATTAATTATAAGAATATGCCTTGTCACAATTCAACCTTTAACTTTACAAAATTACACTTTTTACCCTTAATAAAATAAAGTAATTTCAAATTGGTCCTTGTTGTACACCTTTTATTTTATTCCCTTGACTTTGGCCAAATGACCCTTTTTTACCCTCGATTTCAAAAGAAATCAGTATTGTTGTAGTTAGTCCGAAGGTTTATGATTTTTACACTTTTAGTCCCTTAACGAGGCACTTTTGCAAAAGTAATCCAAAATCGAATTTTTGAAAGGTAACTTTTAGTACACGATTTTTATGTTCAAACCTTGTAACACTTCTTCTAAAATCAACCTTGAAATTTCGAAAAAAAACGTTTCTACACTTCCTCAGTTTTCATCCGACTTTCTTACTCGAAAAGAGCTAGGCTCGTTAGTCCAAATAAAGCCCAAAAGGGGTGTTTTGTTTTGCTTAAAGCTCACTTGGCACAAACTTGGTTTTGGTTTCGTTTTCATGGTATAAAACCGAGTGTGATTTGCATGTTAAGCGTGTTCGACTTAGGGTGAGCCAAGGAATTAGTGTGTTGCAAAATATGTATAACTTGTACGTAAAAATGGGAAATGGTGAGCCCTTTTCTTAAGGGTGTCGAGGTGTGTGTGGACGTACATATATATTTATAGGATAGAAAAATTAGTGGTGTGTGTCGTGTGCTAAGTGAGTGTGGTATGCATGATACGAATCAATAGTAGAAAAGAAAGAAGATAGTTAACTTACAACACCAAGTATGGTGGTGATGATGCCGTGTGATACGAGGTACGAACCGGGCAAAAGAAATGATACTCCCTTCGTAGAGTGACCCTCGATCAATGCTTTGTTACCCTCTTAACTTCTAACCCAACTCCTTGTGTGTACAACCCTTGTGTTCTTCGACCGTGTTCAAGAGAGAAAAGGATGTGTTTGAGTTTTGCAAACTTGGTGAAACTTTGAGTGTGTGAGGTTTTGCATTAAATGTGGTTTATATAGGGTAGTAAAAGTAGTTGTGTGTTTGCCCTTGAGAAGCATGCTACTAAGTTGTCATTCGAGTGGAGACAAACTTGTCTCTTGGCTTGTGATCTTGTCATGTCGAGTTGGGGGTAGAGGGAGCAACAATGGGGCTCTTTGATTTGTTTAAGCTTAGCTTAGGATTTGTAGGCAATAAACAATAACAATTAGGCTCATGTGGTATTAGAATGTTGGAGGTAAAGGGGCATACGATCCATAGGACAAACTCGATTAGGGGTTACTAGGTGGTTAATAAGTTTATCCGATGGTTTGACGGCTTCATAGGGTGGCTTGAGGTCTTCCAAGAAGCAAAGTCAATGGGGGTTGTAAGTGTGTGTCGAGGTGATAGGGAACCAAGGAAGATCATACATGGTTTCAATGGCTTAGTTTCTTGTTCGTTGGAGTAGTATGAAACGCAAAGCAAAAGTGCATCCATGGGCTTGAGGGAAATCCAAGTCCAAAATGATTATTAAGTGGACTAGAAGTTGGGTGGGCTTGTGAGGGTGCTCAGCCCAACAGTGGACGAAAGAAAAAAAATATCCTTGGGCTAGTGAGGTGATTCGGCCCAAAATATCGGGGTGTCAGAGTTTCGTGAAATTCGTGAAATAAATCTCGGTGTCGGTGTCGGTTTGTGAAACCTTAATTATTTAGACGGTGCCATCTTATATACATACTTGTACATATTCATATATATTTTACTCGTATATATAAATTGTAATAATGAATTGTACTAATTAATATATATACATATCGTTATATATATATATATATATATATATATATATATATATTAGTAATGTTTCGGTGTCCAAAATAGAGTGTCAGGTCGCAAGTGGGAGTTACCGGTGCATAACCTCATTGGGTGACATCCAAGAGTGACATTCGGTGATATTGGGTGACAAAACATAATCGGGTGTTAAACAAACGGTGATCAAAACATTCGGGTGCTCAAACAAACTGTGTCTTATATAAAAATTTCAAATTAGCCCGCAAAAATGGCTTAGTTAAGAATAATGTCAGTAATTAGCATTAATAAATGACCTGGGATTTTACGGTGTATTACAAATTAATCATCACCTTAGTCATTTTCATTGCAAAAGTCAATAAATCAAAGTAACCCCCCCAACAGTCCACTGTTGGGGATTTGGGATACCAAAACCCTCATATCATTCCATCTTTAGGTACTTTAGCTTGATTTGGTGTTATTTCATATTAGTATAACCTTATTAGTTTGATAGATTCATCACAAGTTCACAAAAGTCAAATTTTAAGTTTTTCACAAAATAGTCAAAGTTTGCATTTCAGTTTTTTTCAAAACTTCAAGGATTTAATTAGAATTGTGTGTATTGATTTAGGAGTTGAAACAAGTTTCTACTCAAAGTATCCCATCTCATCTTTCATGTTCCATGTTCCTTGCATTTTTATGATTTTTTCCCTGGGCCCCACACAGCCCCAAACACACATGCAGGGCAAACATTGCCCCTGCATCAGCAGATAGCAGTCCCACCACCACCACTTGGTGGTGGTTTTCCAGCCAACCCAGTGGTCCCACAAGCCCAAACTTGGCTCATTCCAACCCCCTCCTACCATATTTCAAGTTTTGACCCTTGGGTTGACCTGAGACCCCCTGGGTCCCACTTGAATTAAGCCCATATTTCTGTCCCATTTTCAGTTGAGTTTCAAGAAATCAAAATGCTTTTTGTTAGCTTATAGCTTATTCTGTGGTCCACTAGTGCTTATTCCTGCTCTAACAAGTTCAAATAAGTTATTTGGATCAGAAAAACCCATTGTGGGTCCCACACAAGCTGGTTTGAGCTAATTTTCCCATTTGGTCAACAAAAGTCAACTGTTGATCCAATAAGCTTTCAAAGTGCTTAATAATAAGTTACAAAAAAGTTGTTTTTATAAAAAGTTCATGTTTTTAGTTATAAAATAGTTTTCTAAAATAAAAATCCAAAAAAAACAAAGTAATATTAAGTGATAGTTTCTATTTAATGTAATTTAATTTTCATTTTCATTTTTAAATTTTTATTAAGTACTTAGCTATTTTATATTTTTATTAAACTCCTCTTATATTAAAGTATTTATAATAATTTTCTCAGATTTTTATTTTATCATTTAGTATTTATTAGAATTAATCTTAGTTTTATCAATTATTAATTAATAATTAGTTTAAAATAACATAATTAGCTTTTATTAAGTGAAACGTAGTTTTTATATTTTTTATAGCTTTTATATGTTATAAAACATTTTTAGAAATTTTATTAGAATTTTTACTATTCATTTTCTATTTTTCTTAATTTAAAATAGTTTAATTAGGTAATTAATAATTAATTAGTAATTAATTAATAGAAAAATCACAAAAAGAAAAAAATACTTATTTTTAATTTTAAAACTTATTTTTAGTTATTTTATAATTTTAGAATTTTTATTTTCATTTTTCTAGTATTTAATTAGTATTAAATTATATTTAATTAGTATTAAATTATCTTCATTCCTTACCCTCTATACACATTTGATTCTTTCTATGTCTCATCCATACCTTCTTACTTGCCATTGGTGTGGTAGTCCTCACAATGGTGGTAATTGCTCCAGTTGTGGCATGGTAGAGTTAGGAAACGGGTCTGTCTATAACCAAGATCCCTATTCCTACCATGACACCACTGATTCATTCCACCAGCTACCACACCATCAGTCTCAGCAGTTTTACTGTTGTGAGCACTGTGGTGGTTCGCACTACAGTTATGATTGCCAATCGGGAAACACGCTTGTCTATGAGCAGTTTCCTGATAACGGTTATGACTCTATGATGAGTGCTTAATCACTCATCCTTTTTAGACCTTAATTCAGACCAAAAACACCAAATACTAACCAAAAATGCCAAGAGAATGCATGTTTTTGTATTTGTGTATGTGCAGGTACGGATATGAGAAAAATGAACGAAAATAAAGCAAAACCGACAAAAACGAGCACGAGATTGGAAAAAGGTCAAAAGCCGGAGCCGGGGAAGCAAAATGATTAAGGAAAGCTTAAAATGTCATGAAAAGTCCTCAGGAATTCAAAAAGTTGCACGAATAGTCCCTGGGCAAAAGTTTAAGAGTTTGACGATTTTAGTCCTCCAAGTTTCACAAACTGACAAAAATAATCCCTTGAAGAAATATCCGAAGAAAAGTCAAAAGTGGTCCTCCAAGAATTCAGCAAAGTCAACATAAGCCCTTGGGAAGAACTTTTGAGGAAATACAATTTCAGCCCCTAGGATTTGTAGTATTACAAAATTAGTCCCTATATTAAATTACCACTACCGGATCACCCATTAACCTTTTAAACCCCAAAACCCAAAAATAATAAAAAGCCCATTTCCCTCAATACTTCACCCAGCCCAGTCCATCTTTTCCTAACCCGGTCCACCCTTTAACCCCCAGTCAACGGTCAACTCACACCAAAATAATAAAAACACATCCCGCCCAATCTTTACCCCCAATTCATACCCACACCCAGTTTTTACTATTCACAATGAACCCTAATTTCACCCCTTTCAATAATTACCTCGTACAAATTTATTACCCACTCATTTGGGGCTTCTAGAAGAATTAGTCACGTTTCAGGGAATGTCAGCACATGACAGAGGTGTACGTGGGCCAATAAGAAGCCACACGGAGGATAGGTCTCAATCACAATCAATCAATCAAGGGCTGAAAATGATTGGAAGCATCTAGAACGTGATCAATGGCTGAGAAAGATTCAAAGAAGCACAGAAGCACACGGATTGGTGACCTGGCTTCCCTCTCTCATCAGGCTATAAAAAGGGACTCACACTCTCGATTGAAGGTGTTAGATTTTAGGTTAAAATAGGAGTAGGAGTAGAATTAGGTATAGTTTTAATATAATTTCAGTATTGTAATTTCAGTTTTCAAAAGAAGTGTACTCAGATTTTAATTTTAATAAAATTCTCAATTTCAATTCATTTCATTTTCAGTATTGAGCTTAAATCTATTGTTAGCTTGCAGTAATACATCTATTTTAGTTTAAATAATAGTGGTTTTTGGTTCAAAAATATGTTTCAATCCTGTTTGGTCAAAAGTGGTCAATTGAAAAGCTTATTTCAATAAGCTTCAGCTTATTTGGAGATTATAGACAGCCATTTGGAGCCGTTGGCCTGTCTTAAAGACAGGCTGTGAGGGAACACCTCTCTGTTTGGCTGAGAGGTGATTGTAAGTATCATTGTTTTCAATTCTGTCTCTACTTACTATTTCATTAATGCATTCTGTCTTAGTTTTGTGTTTAAGTGAGTTGTGTTTTCTGTGTTTCTCATTTATTTTTGTTTATGGTACATTATAGCTTGTTGATTTTTACTCTGTGTTTGATTGGTTGTTTGAGTTAGTTTCCCACTATATTGCTTATTAGACAGTTGGATAGATTAGTAGTATTTAGCATTAGTAAGGTAGTTTACTTAGGCAACTGTTTCATTAATCTGTGTTTCTGATTTTAATTGCATACCTGATCATCTCAATTTGCTTTGTGGTTTGATGATTCATTGATTAATACTGCTTCATAGGTTGTAGCATCTGTCTTAGTTCAGGGGTGTGTAGATCAGGATAAATCTGTGAGTTGATGTGGTATTGTTTCTGTGATCTAGCTGGTTCGGGTTAGTTTTATTCTTCACTGAGTCTTAGTTTAGTTTAGGGAGTCTATTTTGAGTCTAAAATTCAGTAGGTGTTAGCTTATATTTCACAGTTGTAGCGTTAACGAGTCAGTCAGGGGTGTTTGGATTTGTTTGCTTTCATGTGTTCTAGTTGTTCTTCATCTGAGTTTGCTGCATAATCAGCTTAGTATAGGTACAGTTAGAATAGTAGAAGCTAAAACAGTAGGCTACATAAGCATAAGTCCATATTCCCTTAAAACTGAGTTTAATTGGTTTTTAACTAAATCTGAGATATTTGCATTCTGTTAGAATTAGGTTAAGTTAATGTTAATCTAGTTGCATTATAGTTTAGTACATCATTTAGGATAAGATTTAAACAGTTGAAAGTCTGAATAGTCAACATAGGTTTGCAATTCAAAAGTCAAAAATAATTTGTGGTCAGTTCTTTGTGGAGATTTGTAGGATTTAGTGTTGAACTGAGATAAGATTTATTTACTGGTTTTGAGAATTTAGTAGTTAGTCAATAAATTTAAAAAAGTAAAAGTTGTGTTGAAATCCATTAGCTTATTGGAACTTTGGTCATAAGGTGATTGCTTGAGCCTTAAATCCCCTGTGCATCAGGTTTGGTCAAGTTTTCCAGTCATCATTTATGTTAGTGAATTGGATTAGGACTTAAATCTTTTAGTGTAACTGGAATCTCAGCTAGTCAGAAGACTAGTTGCCACCATAAGCTCACTTCCCTAAGCTTTTCTCAACTGCTTATTTGAATTGCCAAACCAGTAGTATAAACTAGTTTGTGATTTCATAGATTAGGCCTGCTATTGAGATTCTCTTGATCATTATTTGAGATTTATTGTTCATATCAGTTCATTGTTACATATAGTTGCTGGTAATATTTAATTTCTGCTCATTGCAACTTTCTGAGTGCTTAATACTCAGTTCAAAAGTGCTTATTGGACCTATTCTGTTCCATTGCTGTATTTCTGGGTTCATATTGGCCTGAGTCTGTTTCATTAAGCTTCTCTAAGTCCAAAAATACATTGGGAAAAGGTTTGGTCAACTTTTGGTCAAAGGGCTTATTAATAAGCACTTTGATTAAGCAGTTTTCAAGCTCTTCAGCACTTTTCCAGCTTATTTTTCTTTCAAAATTTTTTCTTAAGTTCATTTTAATATTTTAGAATTTCTGTAATTTTTTCAAATTTTTCCGAGTCCATTTGCTATTTTTCTTATTTTATTTTCATTTTTAATCAATTTTAATTACTGAAAAATCCAAAAAAATCTGAAAAAGCCAAGAAAAATCCAAAAAATATTTTAGAAAATTAATTTCATTTATTTTAGAATTTTAGAAATTTATTTTGTATTTTTCTCATTTATTTTGAATTTATTTTGAATTTTTAATTAGATTTAATAGTTTTTAATTCCTAAAAATTACATAAAAAGCCAAAAAAATTAGTTTTTAGTTTTAAAATTTCTTTTTAGTTATTTTATAATTTTCAAAATTTAATTTTCATTTTTCTCACTTTATTTACATTTTCTTTTAATTTTTAATTAGTTAAATTAGTTTTTAATTCATAAAAAATAAATAAAAAGTCAAAAAAATATTTTTCTTTTTCTCAAAATTTTCTTTTATCATTTTTAACTTTTAAAAATTATTTTCAAGTCCGTAGGAGTAGCGTAGTTTAAAAGTCGCGTTTTATTTCGTACGGTTACGTTTATTTTACGTTTTAGCTTATGTTTTCGATTTAACGTTACGTTTTAAGTTTGTTTACTCGATTTACGTTCTTAGTTGGTTATTTGTGTTTCATTTACTTATTCTTTAGTATAATCTCATAAAATCACTTTTTACCGTTTTCACGACACGTTTCACGATTCGGGAATTCGAAATTCCATTCACACCTTCGCTGGGACACGACCCGGGGAAATACTTTCCTAAGCATTTCTTCGGTAAAATAAAAACTATACTACAAAAAGACAACATCACTCTAGCACGTACAACCCACAGCCACATCAGTTTTACTGTTGTGATTACTGTGGAGGTCCACACTTCAGCTCAGATTGTCAAACGGGTAATCCATATCCTTGTGACAATTTTGACACATCGTATTATGACGAACCTCCATCTCCACCAATTCCTCAAAGTCTTCTCCTTGATCTTTTAGATTTAGTAAAAGACTTGAGAGGAATAACACATACCCCAGATAATCCAAACCAAAAATCGATGGAAGAATCGATAGCTGACGAACAGGCTGCTAAAATAAATTCCCAAGATGCTTATGAAAGATCTATTAGGGAATCAATAACAAAAGAAAAAGCAGCCAGATCTAGCTCTCGATTTCGTTTCATTCCTGATGACAATGATGATGAGGATACACTTGATATCCTTAGATTTTATAAAGATTCATCAGGTTCATCAGATGAGATTCCATCAGTTGAGATTTCATCTCAACCCACTCTTATCACACCCGAGGTTTCCACTCACTCTCTAAGCATGGGGGACGAGCGTCTTGACACTGTTCCTCAAAAGGAATCGGACGAATTCATAAAGTCTAGTGTTGAGGACCTTGTTTCAATCCCAAGAGAGTCACAGGGAATTCTTGATCATATTTGTGATATCCCTCCTCCTTTATTCTTCCCAACTGATCATGTTGAGATGTTCTCCGATTCTACTGATGACGACTCGTTATCTTGTGGAGACATCGTTTTTATGGAAGAATTACCTTCTAAGCTAGTTAGCTTAGAAGAAGAGAATGATGAGATTGACACTAAAATCAAGGATGAAGCACTTCGTGCAACATTATTGAATGTCGATCTCCTCATTTCTAAAATCGAGGCTTTAAAAATGAAACCTATTTCATCTCCTATCCCCATCAAGGATAGTGACATTTTCTCCGATGATCCTATTCCGGAGTTTGAAGCCTTTACCTTTGATCATATGGGAGAGAATATTAGTGGCAGTACCACTTCTCATTCTCAAATTTCTCTCCCCGAATATGATTCATTCACCTTTGAGGAGTTCTCTGGTGAACTCACTCATATCATATCTCCATCGGAGTATGATAACTTTTACTTTGATCTAGACAAAGTTGATCTTTGTTTTCCGGAGGGAAATATTCTCAACCTTGAGAATTTGATTGATATCAAAATCCCAACCCTCCCACCCATAATATGTCTAGATCATATGAGCTTTACTGATGAGATTCATGATACACCAATCATGAATTCTCTTTCTGATGATGATGAATCAATCTTGATTGTCATCAAGATCTTTCTTCCTTTCTTCACCTACAGGGTGACTCCTCCTGTTCTTCATTCCTTCGGGAATGAAGACACTATATTTGATCCCGGCATTTTCATGTATCATTATCTTGCGCCGGATACTTATCTCATCGGTGTGGAACTTTCACATGCTTCAAATGTTTGTCCAAACATCTTGAATGAAAGTCCGATTGAGATTGCTTCTTCCACATCATGCTTCCCCAAGGACAAATGAATTCGGGGTCGAGTCAAGCTAGCGACTCGGTAAACAAAAACAGTAGCATGCATATAGGGTTTTCACCCTAAGTGTGGGGGAGTCCCCCATGCTATGGTTACACATGAAGTGAAAATACAAAATGGTGTTTTCCACGCTTAGCTTGTAATGTTGCCCTTTTACGTTCAAAATGTCGGCATAATAGCCGGGACTTTGAATATTGAGGACAATATTCATCCTAATTGTGTGTGTGTGTGTGGGGGGGGGGGGGGTATTCGCTATTCTAGCGAATTTTATCACATTTTACTATCTTATACCCCCGTTTTTAGCCAAAATTTCAAAAATTTTTAAAAATTTTTCACTGGTGCTTCAAAATTTTTGTGGTTATCAGTCCGCCTTGTCTAACCAACAAAAGGGATTGGATAGTCCAGGAGCAAACGGCTCTTGGTAAAGACATCTCAAATCCATTTACGGCTTGCAATTTGCCCAAAATTGTATGGTTCCTCAACTCCCCATATCCCATAAAGCGAATGAGTTGGCTAGCCCGCAAGATTATGGCTTGTGGTAAAGGCAGTGGAAACTCCATAATTGGTAATCAGCTCACCAAGATGTTGACTATTCCATCAAGAGCTGGCTAGTCCAGAAGCAAACGGCTTTTGGTAAAGATTAATCGAATCCGTTGACAGCTGGTGGTTTGCTCAAAATCACACGGTTATCAGGTGTACCACAGTTCTCACACCTGGCTACTCCAGAAGTGATGGATTTTGGTAAAGAGTTTAAAATCCATCAAGTTTTCAAAACAGTTATTGCTAGGGACTAGCAATAGTTTAGTGTGGGGGATTGATGAGTGCTCAAACACTCATTATTTTTTGTCTAATCTGAACTGCAAAACATACAAAAACACTCAGAAATGCATCAAAATACTAAAAATATTTCAAAATTGTGTTTTATATGTTTTAGATGCAAAATGAGCAAAAACAGATGAAAAACGTACAAAGTTTGCAAAAATTGGTAGTTTTAGTCCCCCAACTTTCATAAATTGGCAAAAATAGTCCCTGAGCACTTATTTGGAAAGAAAAGTCATCAAAGGTCCTTTTGAAATCATAAGTTATCATATTTAGTCCTTTGGTGAAAAATCTCAAAGTTTTGGAAATTTACAAAATTAGTCCCTGGAGTTTCAGAAATTATCAGATTTGGTCCCTGGTGGGATAATTTTGAATGAAAAATCATTTTGGGTCCTCGGGAAGTAACAAAAATCATTTTTAGTCCTTGGTGTGAAGTTTGTGGAAATTATATGTTTGGTCCCTCAAGTTTGGCAACTTGTTAAATTTGGTCCCCGGGAATTTGAAAAATAGAAAAAATGCAAATTTGGTCCTTTGGCTATTGAAACTTGGCTAATATTACCCTTGGAACAATATTTTGGAAAGTGACATTTTCAGCCTCATGTTTCAGTTAATTACAAAAATGGTCCTTGTGAATTAAAGTTATAAACCAAAGCACCCTTTTGTATTATTTATCCAATCCAAATCCTGATCCACAAACACAGCCCAACCCTTTTATTCCCCAAGCCCACCAAATCAGCCCACACTAATAAAATATACCACCCCGTTTTAATATTTTCCCACCCAGTCAACCCCCTTTGACTCCTTCTTCCCCACTTGGCCTGTAACCACAACAACACTCAACCTCAACCATCCCTCCACCTCAATTACCCTACACTTTGTCTCCCCTAGCCTCCACAACCAACAAAAATCCTTAATTGTTACTAACCTGCTCAAATCCCACTTGTTTTACTTTTTGGCGCCAAAACACCAAGTGTATGGTTTAGATGATTTTCAAAGATCCAATGGTCCAAAATTGGTGGGAAACAGTCAGAAGCAAGTGGAGAGTCTAAAAAATTGTCTATATATCAAAGAAGAAGGAGAAGAGAGAAACGGTTAGCTAATGTAGTATAGTTTAGTTTTAAACATGTCGACTTAGTTTAATTTTACTTTTCAGTTGTAATTTTCAGTTAAAAAAGGATGTAAACAACATTTTCAGTGTAATCTTGAGTTTATTTAATCTTAATTTCAAGTGTGTTGGTAAAATTCAGTTTATGATCAATTTCTATGAAAATATCATTTTAGCATAAAAGTTGCTAAAAATCTTTGTTTGTTGATCCTTTTAAGTTAATTTGTATTGTTAGGAAGCTTTTATAAGCTATGGAAGAATTTAAAATTAGTTTCACTTAACTACTCAAAAATACCAAAAATAGAGAAAAATAAGTAAAAAATCAAAAATCACTCCCAATGGAGATTTAAGCAGTGGAGCATGGTACATTCTGGATTTTGCTGGTTTAGAACTCAAAAGGGGAGTGCAGGTTTGTGATTTGAGTCCCTGTGCACCTTTGTTCTTAGCTTTGGATGCAGTGTAAGATTTTTTATACTTTATGGCATAATCTGTGATCATGAGTTTTTGTTGTTAATTAGTGTTTATTCTTGCTTAATTATGGTCATTATAGTTTAATCTCAGTAAGTGCATCAAACCCTTGGATTAAATCTAGGTTCTGCTTCCTTAGGTTGCCTAATCAGTTAACTTAAGGGGTGTTTGGTTCTAGCCTTTCTGCTGTGTCCTTGTTGTTTATTAGTGTAGCAGTTGATACCATTAAGTCAATTAGGTTCATATAGGGTTAAATTAATCATCACCTTAGTCATTTTCATTGCAAAAGTCAATAAATCAAAGTAACCCCTCCAACAGTCCACTTTTGGGGATTTGAGATACCAAAACCCTCATATCATTCCATCTTTAGGTACTTTAGCATGATTTGGTGTTATTTCATCTTAGTATAACCTTATTAGTTTGTTAGATTCATCACAAGTTCACAAAAGTCAAATTTTAAGTTTTTCACAAAATAGTCAAAGTTTGCATTTCAGTTTTTTTTCAAAACTTCAAGGATTTAATTAGAATTGTGTGTATTGATTTAGGAGTTGAAACAAGTTTCTACTCAAAGTATCCCATCTCATCTTTCATGTTCCATGTTCCTTGCATTTTTATGATTTTTTCCCTGGGCCCCACACAGCCCCAAACACACATGCAGGGCAAACATTGCCCCTGCATCAGCAGATAGCAGTCCCACCACCACTTGGTGGTGGTTTTCCAGCCAACCCAGTGGTCCCACAAGCCCAAACTTGGCTCATTCCAACCCCCCTCCTACCATATTTCAAGTTTTGACCCTTGGGTTGACCTGAGACCCCCTGGGTCCCACTTGAATTAAGCCCATATTTTTGTCCCATTTTCAGTTGAGTTTCAAGAAATCAAAATGCTTTTTGTTAGCTTATAGCTTATTCTGTGGTCCACTAGTGCTTATTCCTGCTCTAACAAGTTCAAATAAGTTATTTGGATAAGAAAAACCCATTGTGGGTCCCACACAAGCTGGTTTGAGCTAATTTTCCCATTTGGTCAACAAAAGTCAACTGTTGATCCAATAAGCTTTCAAAGTGCTTAATAATAAGTTACAAAAAAGTTGTTTTTATAAAAAGTTCATCTTTTTAGTTATAAAATAGTTTTCTAAAATAAAAATCCAAAAAAAACAAAGTAATATTAAGTGATAGTTTCTATTTAATGTAATTTAATTTTAATTTTCATTTTTAAATTTTTATTAGGTACTTAGCTATTTTATATTTTTATTAAACTCCTCTTATATTAAAGTATTTATAATAATTTTCTCAGATTTTTATTTTATCATTTAGTATTTATTAGAATTAATCTTAGTTTTATCAATTATTAATTAATAATTAGTTTAAAATAACATAATTAGTTTTTATTAAGTGAAACGTAGTTTTTATATTTTTTATAGCTTTTATATGTTATAAAACATTTTTAGAAATTTTATTAGTATTTTTACTGTTCATTTTCTATTTTTCTTAATTTAAAATAGTTTAATTAGGTAATTAATAATTAATTAGTAATTAGTTAATAGAAAAATCACAAAAAGAAAAAAATACTTATTTTTAATTTTAAAACTTATTTTTAGTTATTTTATAATTTTAGAATTTTTATTTTCATTTTTCTTGTATTTAATTAGTATTAAATTATATTTAAGTGTTTTTAATATTAATAATTAGTATTAAATAGTAATTAGTTAATAATAAATAAATAATTAGTGTTAAAATTTATTTTCTTTTTCTAAAATTTTTCTTTTACCTTTAAGTTTGTAAAAAAAGTCATTTTCTCCCCCTGGGGGTTTTCAGATTTCCGTTTTCACGTTCTATTTTGTACGTTTACGTTTTATTTAAATGTAAATGTACGCGTTTTAGGTTTTAAACGTTTCTGGGTTTTCCAACTTTGCAGTCTTGTTAATAAAGTGCATTTAAGCTATTGTCTTTTATATTCCAGTAGTGTAATCATCACAACTCTCACAAACCCTTTTCTTGTCCAGATTCACCCGATCACGAAACCGTTTTATGACCATTCACACCTCGTCGGGACATAACGACCCGGGGAAACACTATATTCCGCAGAGCATTGACTCTAGGCAGTTTGACCTTGTTGACCATCCCTGGTCAATTTAGGTTGACCGTTTGGGCTCAATCACATACAATGGTTTTAATTTAGCTTAACATCATGTTATCAGTCAATTAGAAGCCACCAAATCTCAAAAAAGTCAAGGTTTTAAGTTTTCATTAAAAGTCAAATTGTATGTTACCCATTTTTTCCCAAAATGGTAGGATTTGTTTGGAATTTTGTATAAGGCTTTAGACCTTGAAACTTGTTTCTAGTTAAAATCCCCCAGCTCATGTTTGTGATCCCACCTTTGTTTCATTTTTAAGAATTTTTGTCTGGGCCCCACACACCCCAAAGTAGGCTGCAGGGAGGAACACCTCCCCTGCTGCAGCAGACAGTCCCCCATCACCACCACTTTGGTGGTGGTTTCTGGCCACCACAGTGGTCCCACATGTCCCATCTTTGTTCCTTTCAACCCCCCTCCTAGTAGGCTTCATGTTTTGACCAATTGTTTGACCTCAAACCTTCTGGGACCCACCTGAATCAAGCCCTTAACCTTGTCCCAATTCTGTCTCAGAAAACAAATAAGTAAGTGCTTAATTCTGCTTATTTGCTTATTATGTGGGCCCCATGTGATTTTTCTTGCTTAAACATGTTCCCTCAACTCATTTGAACCAGAATCACCCATAGTGGGTCCCACTTAAGCTCATTTGATCTTATTTGCTTATTTGGTCAACAAAAGTCAACTATGGTGCTAATAAGCATCCACAGTGCTTATTTTAAAGATATAAAAAAGTTGTTTTTACAAAACTTAGTTGTTTTTAGTTGTAAAATAGATTTGTAAAAGAAAAATCAAGAAAAACCAATTTAAAAATAAGTGATAGTTTCTATTTAATGTAATTTAAATTTTAATTTTCATTTTTAGATTTTTATTAAGTTCTTGGAAATTTTATATTTTTATTAATTACCTTTTATTTTAAAGTAATTTTAGTAATTTTCTCAGATTTTTATTTTGTCATTTGGTATTTATTAGATTTAATATTAGTTTTATTAATTATTAATTAATAATTAAGTTTTAAATAGCATAATTAGTTTTATAAAGCAACACCTAGTTTTTATATTTTTCCTAGCTTTTGTATGTTATAAAACATTTTTAAGAATTTTTCTAGAATTTTTACTGTTCATTTGCTATTTTTTATAATTTAAAATATTTTAATTAGGTAATTAATATTTAATTAGTAATTAATTAATATAAAAATCACAAAAAGACAAAAATACATATTTTTAGTTTTAAAACTTATTTTTAGTTATTTTATAATTTTATAAATTTAATTTTTATTTTTCTAGTGTTAAATTAATGTTATATTGTATTTAAGTTATTTAAATATTAATAATTAGGATTAATTAGTAATTAATTAATATTAAATAATTAATTAGAGTAAAAATTAATTTTCTTTTTCTAAAAAATTTCTTTTCTCCTTTAGTTTGTAAAAAAGTCATTTTCACCCCCTGGGGGTTTTCAGATTTCAGTTTTCACGTTTTATTTTGTACGTTCGCGTAAATTTAATCTGAACGTACACGTTTTTAGATGTTAAACGTTTTTAAGTATCTAACTTTCACGTAATCATCTATATAGCTTATTTAAGCTATTTCGTTGTAGATTCCGTAGTGTAATGAAACACAAACCCCTTTCTCGTCCAAATTCACCCGATCACAAACCCGTTTAATAACCATCACACCTCGTCGGGACATAGCGACCTGGGGAAACACTATACTTCCGCGGAGCATTGAGCCTAAGGAGTTTGACTATATTGACCACATCCGTGGTTGACTTTAGTTGACTGCTTTTGCCTCAATCACTCACTTAGATATATTTAAAGCAATCTTATGTGTTAATTGTGACTGATGAATACTTATTATCAAAACTACAATTTATGACAGTGGAAAGACCAAGCTGTGAGATTTTGAGGTCCAAATGAACAATAGGTACACATAAGCAACAATTCCATTCTAATATTATAAACAAGCTTAGAAATCACTGATAAACATCAATATAAGTGTACATACACTATGCTACAGTACTACTTTGAAAATGATGAAAGATTGCTTACAAAAGCTTTCCAGGCTTAGAATTGAGAACCAATGAACCAAGATTATTTCCTATAAGCTCCCCACATAGCCTCTAACCCACTGCATCCATCTTCACCTTTGTTTCTTCTTGCTTTTTATTTTTATTTTTTATTTATATCTTATTTTTTTGTATTTTCTTAGTAAACTGAAATTTGAATTGGAATTGGAATTATTTAAACTAAGAACTTATATTAATCAAGGAAAACAGATTACAATGTTAAGTTTGATGAGAAAATACAAATTACAACTATTTTGACATGAATTTAAATAAACTAAAACTACACTGAAAACTACTACTGCTTCCCTTGCATCTCTTTCTTTATATACTCCAAGATTAGGGTTTCTGGATGAACCCTTGTCTTATCCCAGCACTCATCTTCACCATTGGATGATTATTTTTTATCCTAGCCGTTTAAAATTCTTGGCGCCAAAACTATCTTTGGAGTTTTCTTGGATTTAATTGATGTCAGGGGTTATTTGGAGTGTAGTTGTTGTTTGGTTAGGCAAGGGGGAGGGTTGAGTATTGCAGAGGTGGTAGCAGGCTAGGGGTAATGATGGGGGGGGGGGCTTGGCTGGTAGCAGGTTTGAGTGGGGAGGTGATGATGTGGAGGTCAAAGCCAGGGTCAAACGGTTGAGGGGGTTGACTGATGGGGTTATATTAAAAACGGGAGGGAGTGGGCTTTTTTGGTGATGGGCCAAGGTTTGGATGTGGTGGGCTTTGGGTGGTATTGGATTTAGGGGAGTAGTAGTAATAGGGTACGTTTGGTTTGAATGAAATTTAGGCACAAGGACCATTTATGTAATTATTCTAAAATCCAGGGTCAGAAATGAAACTTTTCCAAAGTGGTAACCAAGGACTAAACCTGCCATATAATAATAACCGAAGGACCAAAGTTGTAAATTTCCAATATTTTAAACCCAGGGACCATTTTTGCCAAATTTCAAACTGCAGGGACCAAACATGTAATTTTCTCAAACTTTTCACCCAAGGATTGTTTTTGATAACTTTGACTTTTCAATGCCTTGGGTTGACTTTTCTTTTATTTTAAACTTCCAGGGACTAGTTTTGTCAATTTAAGAAACTTGAGGGACTGAAACTGCCAGTTGTGCAAACTTTGTTCGTTTTTCATTTGTTTTTAAAAATTTTGCATCAGAAACATATAAAACACAATCCTGGGATATTTTCAGTATTTTGATGCGTATTTGAGTGTTTTTGGATGTTTTGGCAGTTCAGATACGATAAAAATGATGAGTATTTACACTCTCATCAATCCCCCACACTAAAATATTGCTAGTCCCTAGCAATCTTTTGAGAAAAATTAATGGATTTTAAACTCTTTACCAGAAGCCATCACTTCTGGAGTAGCCAGATGTATCGATTCAAGTAAGAACTATGGTCCACCTGATAACCATGTGATTTTGAGCAAACCACCAGCTGTCAACGGATTTGATTAGTCTTTACCAAAAGCCGTTTACTTCTGGACTAGCCAACTCTTGATGGACAAAGTCAATATCTTGGTGAGCTGATTACCAATTATGGTTTTTCCACTGCCTTTACCACAAGCTATAATCTTGCGGGCTAGCCAACTCATTCACTTTATGGGATATGGCGAGTTGATTTACCATACAATTTTGGGCAAATTGCAAGCCATCAACGGGTTTGAGATATCTTTACCAAGAGCCGTTTGCTCCTGGATTAGCTAATCCTTTTGTCGTTTAGACACGGCAGACTGATTACCACAAAAATTTTGAAATAAAGTGAAAAATTTTTGAAAATTTTGTGCCAAAATGGGGGTACTTTAAAGTATTTTGTGATAAAATTCGCTAGAATTCCCCCCCCCCCCCCCCCCCCCCCCCACACTTAGAATTGAATATTGCCCTCAATATTCAAAGTCCCGGCTATTATGCCGAATCTATGAACATAAAAAGATAATATTCTAAACTAACAGCGAAAATTATCGTTTTGCATTTTTCACTTTATTTATCTGTACATACAATCACAATTTTTTTTTCAAAGATATTTACATCTCAAATAGCTGCAGGGGACGGCCACTCCCCCACACTAGGGTGTTAGAAAGTAGAAAGAAATCAGAGACACGGGTGAAAACCCATTTTGTTGATACTGTTTTTGTTTGTCGAGTCGCTAGCTTGACTCGATCCCCGAATTCAATTGTCCTTGGGGAAAGTTTGGAGATCCGGGACAACCATGGATGGTATGTCCTCTCCAAAGTAATGTTTCAAACGATGTCCATTCACTTTGTAATTAGGACCGTCATTTTGAGATAGTTCGACGGTGCCATAAGGATAAACCTTAACGTTAGTGAATGGACCAGTCCATCGGGTTTTGAGCTTTCCTGAGAAGATCTTGAGTCTAGAGTTGAAAAGAAGGACTCGATCACCAACGTTAAAAACGCGATTCTTGATTTTTGAGTCATCTATCTTCTTTGTCTTTTCCTTGTAGATCAAAGAGTTCTCGTAAGTTTGATCACGAAGTTCATTTAATTCATTCAATTGAACTTTTCTATGATCACCCGCAGTTTTGAGGTCAAAATTTGCATGCTTGAGGGCCCAATAGGCTTTATGCTCAAGCTCGATCGGTAGATGGCACCCGATGGGTGTTTTGTAAGCCGTACGGAAAGCCCAAAGTGCAATATTTTGATTTGGTTGTTTATACATTGAAGTAGGGATGAGCATTTGAAATCGATTCTCGAAATCGACCGGAACCTTACCGGCACCATATCGAAACGGTACCAAATCCAGATACACGATATGGGACCAGTACCATGAAAAAAAAAATCGAGACCACTAATACGCTACCGGTACCAAAGGGGGATAGTATCAAAAAAATTCCTATAATTTGAGTAGTCATATTTTTGACTCAAACAGCTTATCCAAATACTTATTGGGTCCGTTTCAGGCCAAACAATAGTCACATAAATTATAAAGAAATAAACCAAACATCCTAAATCTAATTTATCCAACGAAGATGCACGATTTTCACCAACGGTTCTTTCCAATATTCTCTTGATGCCTCGATTGGAAACTTCTACTTGTCCACTTGTTTGAGGGTGGTACGCAATAGAGAGATGGTGAGTTACACCATACTTTTGCATGACTTTATCAAATTTGTCATTACAAAAATGCGTACCACGATCACTAATTATAGCACGTGGAGTTCCTAATCGAGCAAAGAGAGCTTTCAAAAACTTTACAACAACTCGGGCATCATTAGTGGGTAAAGCTTTCGCTTCAACCCATTTTGACAAATAGTCAACAGCCACGAGTATGTACTTATTTCCATGAGATGATGGAAATGGCCCCATAAAGTCAATGCCCCATACGTCAAATATTTCACAAACTTGGATTGCATTTTGTGGCATTTCATTCTTTTGTGAAATATTCCCATGACGTTGACAAGCGTCACAGGATTTGACCAATTCTTGGGCATCCTTATAGATCGTGGGCCAATAGAACCCGGAGTCAAACACCTTTTTGGCGGTGTAATTTGGATTGTGGTTGTGACATTTCGTAAATTTCATGTCATTTATTTTACTACTTTTATTATTAAATAATTCTATCTTAAACAATTAACTTCATCGGAAGTTATCCGTGTACATTCAATCTATTCAACCATGACTATTCTATGTCTACTCTACACTTTCTATGAACCATTATTTTCTTATAATCCTATTTTTAAAGTCACAATTCACTTTTCCCATTTTTACATCAATTTTTCACTTTTTACGTATCGCGCGGTTTAAACTCACGTTTTCACGTTCTAACCTCAAATAAATCACCCGATGAACTCACCACTCATCGAGAATATTGAAATATGTTATGATGACAAGTTTTCATACTTTTGAAAGTTTCATAATTTATTTCTACCCAGTATTGCGTTACGCGTCTTAAAACTCCACGTTTTATTTACCGGGAGCAAAATAAACTACCCAATACATCTAATAACTAATTTATCACAAAATTATCCCACTAATTCTTCCCCTCCCCCTTGTGTGGTCAGCGCATGCAAGAGGACTAGGACATTTGTCCTAGTTTCATGTTGTAACTCACCAAACATTGCCACATGACTTCCACTAGCTTGTAAATACCACCAACTCTTATACTTTACTCATTTGTACATGCAAAAGCTCTCAAAATCTGCTCTATCTCATCTCCTTGCCATGGCTATGTAAGCACAAGGACCATCGTATTTTTGATTTTTCTAGCAAAATTTGTTAAGTACAAGTGATGCTCTCTTGATACTAACTTATCTCTTGATCATTACTTCTTGTAGAACTTCTTTCACAAGAGCTTTGTGGTGATTTTCTCCAAGTTTTCAAGTACTAAGAAGTGGTGATTTCCTAGTGTCCAAGAAGTGTTGGTGACAAGAAATTTGGTGATCATGGATTAGAGAAAAGGTACAAGTAATGTATTCTTAATCCTTGAAACTCCATTTTCTCTTTTTGGTACTCTTCTTCCTACATATTTTCTTTGGCTCACAAAAATGTTTTGTGGCAGTAGGTTGAAGGTTTTTCAAGGTTCTTTGAAGCTCTCCTTGGTGGTCTCAAGTGCTCTCTTTGGTGCTGTCATTTGATTGCCTAGAGTCCTTCCTTACTTGTCATCAAACTTGTCCATCTTATTTTTGTAAGAAACTCTTTTGTAAAGTTTCGTTGTATTTATATTTTTTTTTCTTCTTTTTCACTCCTGTAAATTTGTTATTTATTGATGTAAATGAGTATGGTATAAGTTATTATACTAAATTAGGCTTGGTACATAGGTTGGATCACAATAAAAACCCTAAAGGACTAGACATGCAACTGTGATTCTGAATCAGGAGCAAAGATGGAATAAACTGCACTAATCAGTAAACATTGAGACTAAACTAAAAATATGGGGTTGTAGGTCTGTGTCTTGTGGTCATTTTGACGGGTATTTCATTCAATAACTTATTACGATGATTAAACTAGAAATATTTTCGTAAAACATGTCCAGTTCTGAGTAACAGATTTGAAACGGGTAAAAGTCATTTTTTTGTGAATAACCCTCTGTTACTCAAAACATAAAAGTTTTAGATAACATCTTGATTTAAACGTGACCGAAAGCGGGGAATTAATTGGACTTGTAAAACTCTAGATATCGCATTTTTTGCGGGACTGTTGTAATTTTGAAAGCTGATGGACTGAATAGTATGGATAACTTGATAGTTTTATTAATTTTATTTAACTTTTGGCTTATTAAAACCCACAAGACTAGTTGGTACAGGTAAATACCTTTCCGGAAATATAAAGAACGTAATTTTTGGACTTACGGTTTACAAATGACGAAATTTCTAAGATGAATAAGTTATATAAATGTTGACAGCTTTTACGTCAAAAGTATAAAAAGGATTTTATAACTTATGTAATTGTATCTTTAAAAAAAAAAAATTTGAACACTTAAGAATATATGTACCAAGCATAATTAAGGTTATAACTTATATAGTATAGAGACCAAATTACATCAATACTTACTTTCACTAAGACAAGCATATGTCTATTTAGGTTCATTATAGAGCTCGCGTGACTAGTTTCTCCTTTTGATTGTTCCTTGATAATTCCTTCATTCTCGGTGAGTTCATAGCCTCGCCTTTACTTACTTAAATGTTTTATAAACCTCGCAAGGGGGATACATGCTAGTTTTTGCAAATTGAATACAAGTAGCTTTTGGTATGCTAGACTCGATTGTATGATTTATGGACATCTGACATTGAGTATTCTTGCTTAAGTCCCCATCATGAACCGTTAATTTTGTGTGAACGCTAGTATTATAAATATGCATATTTGGCTTGACAAGCCTGTCCGGGTGAGTAGCGCTCATTTGACATCTGTGGGTCAAACGGACATATAATATTGAGAATTTAGGGTAATAGGCAAGATTACCCTTGTGCGGGGCATCATTTAGACATAGTCAAGGTTCGGTTTCGTGAGCTCAATGCTGTAAATCTTATTTTTTTATTGACTTGTAAAAGGCCTTTACGTGTCTATCGATGATTAATGCTTGTATTCAACTTATTACTTATTAAACTCTATGAATTCACTCCACTTTATGTTGACTTTTAGCATGTTTATCTCAGGTCCGTAAGTGGCTTATGCTTGGATGGGCGGCGCAAGAAATGAATATCATCAAGATGGCTCATGCTTTAATAAAACTTTTCACTTAATAAGTGACTAAAACTTTTATCATCTTATGTACTTTTAAACTATGTAATCTTTTGGGACCTCTTATGTAACTTTGATAACTTATGAAGTTTAAACTTTTATTAAAAATGACTTTGTTTTGAAGTTGTTACTATATTTGTACAATGTGACTAATATATAGCATCCCATGTCCCTTTCCGCTGCGATCCTAAAATGGGGGTGTTATAGTGGTGGCCCCCCGTGGTACCTGCATGGCAAGCCTTGAGAATTTCAGTGGCTTCTTGACCATATACACACCGCCGGATGACTTGGTCCGCACAGATTTTGAAAAGGTAGGGGTCGTCCCAGAAATAATGTTTCACATCCTTAAAGAACTTGTTCTTTTGTTGGGACGACATCCCTTTCACAATAAAGTTACCCGCAAGGTAGTTTGCAAAATCGGCAAACCATGGGGTAACAGAATCTCCACGAAAGGCAACTGCATTGAGTGTCTCGAGAGGGAAGGTTTCATTAATTTCCTTCTTTTCAAAGACATCTTGATGGGGGTTTTCCAAATGGGAGAGATGATAAGCAGCTAGGTTCTCAGCTCCTTTTTTATCACGAATAATGATATCAAATTCTTGCAGGAGGAGAACCCAACGAAGTAGTCTCGGCTTTGCATCTTGTTTTGCAAAAAGGTACTTCAAAGCCAAGTGATCCGTATACACTATGCTTTTGGTCAAGATCAAATATGACCGGAATTTTTCAAAGGCATACACCACAGCTAATAATTCTTTTTCAGTGGTGGTGTAATGACTTTGAGCCTCGTTCATTGTTTTGCTTGCATAGTGTATAGGCTGAAAGTGTTTAGACCTGCGTTGCCCCAAGACTGCCCCTATAGCATAATCACTAGCATCACACATAAGTTCAAAGGGCAAGTCCCAATCGGGGGCAACAAGAATAGGTGCCTCAGTAAGCTTTTTCTTCAGAGTTTCAAAAGCTTCTACGCACTCAGGTGAGAAGATAAAAGGAGCATCCTTTTCGAGGAGATGGGTCATAGGCCGGGCGATCTTAGAAAAATCTTGAATAAACCTACGATAGAAACCGGCATGACCCAAAAAGCTCCTAATACCTTTGACGGTAATGGGATGAGGTAATTTTGCAATGACATCGATTTTGGCTTTGTCAACCTCAATCCCATTCTTTGAAATTTTATGGCCGAGGACAATGCCCTCTTTGACCATAAAGTGACTCTTCTGCCAATTTAGACATAACTTTATGTTTTCACAACATTTGAGCATGTTGTCTAAATGGGAGAGACATGATTGAAATGAATCCCCAATGACCGAAAAATCATCCATAAAGACCTCCGTAGTTTTCCCGATCATGTCAGAAAATATGGACATCATACATCTTTGAAACGTGCCCGGAGCATTACATAAACCAAATGGCATACATTTATAAGCAAATGTTCCATAGGGGCACGTAAAAGTGGTCTTTTCCTGATCTTGCGGATCAATGGGAATCTGAAAGTAACCCGAGAAACCATCGAGGAAGCAATAGTACTCATTCCCCGCTAATCTCTCGAGCATCTGATCCATAAAGGGCAGAGGAAAATGATCTTTGTGGGTGGCGTCATTTAACTTGCGATAGTCAATGCAGACACGCAAACCCGTAACCAAACGAGTTGGAATCAACTCATTTTCCTCGTTTGTGACAACAGTAATGCCACCCTTTTTTGGAACACAATGTATTGGGCTAACCCAAGGACTGTCCGAGATAGGGTAAATCAATCCAGCATCAAGAAGTTTTAAAACTTCTTGTTTAATGACCTCATGAATTTTTGGATTCACCCTTCTTTGGTGTTGGACTGCTGGTTTGAAGTCATCCTTCATTAAAATCTTGTGAGTACAAAATTCAGAGTCAATGCCCTTGATGTCGGAGAGTCTCCAAGCAATTGCTTTTTTAAGCGACTTCAAAACCTTTATGAGAGCAGCCTTTTCCTCAACACTTAAATTTTTAGCAATTATGACGGGTAATTTATCATCACCCTCTAGAAATGCATATTCAAGATGAGGCGGTAAGTCCTTAAGTTCAACCACAGGAAAGTCATCAGTTATTTCAACATTTTTGACCTCCTCTTTATGTAGTACTTTTGGAGGAAGAGGGGGAGATGGATCTTCGTTTAACAATTTTTCTAGCAAAAGAATATCCCCCTCAGGATTAAGATAGTCCTCATCAAATTTACCCGAAATTGAACTATCTTGGGCGAGAAAAGCCTCGACCTCTTCTAAAAGGAAGTCACTTCCCTCAAAAGGAGTGAGAGAAGGGGAAGAGTCGGATATGATAGGCTCAGTAGATGGAGTGGGACTGCCACTCGGAACGTAACCAAGAAGTTCTTGAGAGTACTCCTCAGACGCAACATCAATGACATCAATTCAGTTAACCGATTCGGCGTCATAATTAGAGGAGTACCTCGAAGTTTGATCGAGATTAAACATTACTGCTTCATTACCAACACGAAGAGTTATTTCCTCTTCGTGCACATCGATTAACGCACGACCCGTCCTTAAGAATCCTCTCCCAAGAATGAGAGGAACTCGTGGGTCAGCATCGAAATCCACAATCACAAAATCTGCCAGAAAGTGGAAGTTCCCCACCTTTACAAATACATCCTCGGCAATGCCGAGGGGATGAGATGTTGAGCGATCTGCAAGCTCGAGAGTCATGCAGGTGGTGGTGAGTTCTGGAAGAGAGAGCTTTTTCCATATTGAATAAGGCATCAAGTTGATGCTTGGACCTAGATCGGCCAAGGCGAAGCACTCAACCATTCCGGGGAAAACACATGGAATGAGAAATTTTTCCGGATCTCCTAGCTTCTCGGGAAGCTGTTACAAAAGAACTAAAAAGTAGTTTTCATTGAGTGGAGTTCGTGCCATTTCGAATAGTTTCTCTTTATGGTTCAACAGATTTTTGATTGTCGATGCGAATTTGGGCATCAATAGGAGAGCATCCGCGAAACTGATATCAAAATGAATATCTCGGAAAATTTGAAAAAACTTTTGCATTTGATGATTTGCTTTTTCGCGGAGCTTCTGGTCTTGTAACCGAGATGGATATGGTAGTGACGGTTTGGATTTAGGGTTCTCTTCAGGAGTTGTTGGTGGTTCAAAGACAACTCCTGGTTTTGGTACTGTTTCTGGTACAACCTGAGGGTGGACGTGTGCGGTACTTCATGGGCTAGTAAATTGCACCTTGTCCTTTGTCACCTCAGGCTCACTTTCTACTACCTTGGGAGGAGAAGAAGAGGTAGTAGGAGCTACAATTGCTTGAGTATGGTTAGGAGGAGCTTGGTTAGGGTAATTCTGAGTGGTTGGAGTGATGGCTTGATTTTGATTGGGAAAATTTTGAGCCCGGTTATTTTGATGAGAACCGTGGTTTTGAAAATTTCCCTGATGTTGGTTGCCATGTCCATGAGAATTGTTTCCATGATAGTTGTTTTGACCTTGGTTTCGATTGTAGTTTCCTTGATTTTGGAAACCTTGGTTTTGGTTATGATGGAAACCTTGGTTATGGTTCGGATTGACATTTCCTTGGTTTTGGTAACCTTGGTTCATTCGATTCTGATATTGGTTCGGGTTACGATTTTGGACATTAGGGTTTTAATTGAATCCGGGAGGTCCAAGGAAATTGTTAGAACGATAGCTTAGAAGATTTCGGTCCCCTTGCGGTTGGTAGTTATTACCTCCCGAATTATAGGAACCTTGAGCAGCATATACATCCTCATGAGTGTAACCACTAGTGGCTGGACACTCTGAATATGAATGTGGACCTTCACAAGTTTCACAACTTTGATTAACGGCTTTGGCTTGTTGATTTTGGACTTGTTGATTTTGAATACTTTGGTTCATTCTCAACATAGCCGTAGCGAAATCATCCATCTTTTTAGTGAGGATCGCTATTTCAGAAGATGCTGGAGTGACAGACTTACATGACTCTTCCCTCTCAGCTGAGGAATCCCAGAAATTATGGTGGGCAGTCATGTTCTCAATGAGATCATAGCACTCTTCGGGGCGCCTTTTCATAAAGGTCCCACCAGTAGCAGCATTGAGAATATCACGGTGTCTCAAGGTCAACCCATTATAGAAAGTATCTATTTGGATAATGAGTAACATGTTATGGTTAGGACACTGATCAATTGAGAACTTATAGCGTTCCCATGCCTCAAATAGAGACTCTTCGGGATGCTGACGAAAGTTACTAATGTCATTTCGTAACTTGGTAACCATGGATGGTGGAAAGTATTTGGCTAAAAATTTTGTCACCATTTCTTTGAAAGTGTGAATCAAATTCTTAGGAAGTCGATCAAACCATGCAGTGGCATGATGGGTTAGAGAATAGGGGAAAAGAGATAGACGAAGGGTATCATCGGAGACACCATTATGCTTCATGCTTTGGGTGACGGTAAGAAATTTGTCAAGATGCTTATTTGCATCGTCACCAGGTAAGCCATGAAATTGGCACGAATTCTGGACTTGTTGTATCATGTGATGTTTAAGTCCAAAATCAGTTGCAGCAATGTTAAGAGGGGCAATGGGCCCGCCTCTTCCAAGCATTGTGGGTTGACACAACTCCTCCATCGTTCGGAGATCAGGAGCTGCATCATCTATGATGGGTGGGTCTTGATTACCGTCCAGTTTCAGAACTGGATCCTCAACAATAGGACGTAACTCAGTTACGTTTTTTAGTTGACGATTTCATTTCGTTTGTGAACGAGTGCGCATGCACTAACAACAAAATTTCAATAAAACAAGATCGAGGCAAATCAACAGTGAACTTAAACCAATAATCACAAATGAATGGCTTCTTTAAAAAGGTACACCATTCACAAGGATACAAAGGCAAGTTTTTATCTTTAGTTTGGGAACTTATTATGTCCACACCCCCAGTTGGTAGGTGTTCTGCCTTGGTTTGCGACGGTTTGTTTTTATGTAGTTTATTATGAACAAGAAAGAGATGAATGTTTTTGGGTTTTTGTGTATGGGTTAAAAACTTTTGGAAAATATTTTTAGTATCATTTCGTTTACTGTTGAACTATAAGACCTTGATAGATCTTCTTGAGTACTCTAGAATCGTTAGTTATGTTACTGTAATCAATAACACACTAATAGACAATCTCTGTAACTTGTATTTTAAAGCGGAAACAAACACAAGTTTAATACTAAGAACTCTTGATCCTCTATGGATCTTTTAATAATACTGAAAGTGTTTTCTCAAACGTATATCCAATACATAATTGTGTGTTCCTTTTATACACAAGGAACCCTAAACCGTTTCCCAAGAAACGTATATTCTAAAACTTCTAAAAGATATGCATTATCACTTCCTAAATAAACTCATGCATATCTAAACTATAATACATAAAATACGGAAATACTATATCCGCATAAACTAATAATGCTGAAACTAGTCTTCAGCAGATACACTGCCTCAGCAGGAACCAGCTCTTCAGCAGTAACAGTCAGCAGAATTCTTACATAACAGAATTCCCAACAATCCTCCCCTAATCTTGAATTTGACCTGGTTAAGTTCAAGATTCTTGATAGATCTTCGAAATAACATACCAAGAGGATTGTAATAATACAGCATTATACCCTTAAACATTATACCCTTAAACAGAAGTTGCTCTGGAAGTCATAATCCTTTGTTTGAAGACTTGTTGGGATTTATACTTGAGTTGATATTGACAAAATATGAAAGATGAAGGACTTATGATGACAA
This sequence comes from Artemisia argyi, assembly GCA_030686995.1. NCBI lineage: Eukaryota > Viridiplantae > Streptophyta > Magnoliopsida > Asterales > Asteraceae > Artemisia > Artemisia argyi. The sequence goes on along the minus strand of CM060676.1, from coordinate 44,127,878 downwards.
AGTGAAGAATGCAAAAGACAAGAGACTTGCTTTACAAAGAAGTTATTTCAATATAGTCCTTCGTAGTATTTTGTAACCCTAGTTCTCTATTATATAAAGAGAATACAGGGAATAGGTTTAATGAACGTACAAATGTAAAGTCCAGGAAAGGTGTGTGTGTAAACCTAGTGCACGAAGTAAAGATGTAGACGTCTAGTAAAGGTATGTGTCTAGGCGTAGTCTTATTGTAAACGCCTAGATTAGTTGTAGTAAAGATGATGACGAGAAACCTTTATACAATAACATTGTTCTTTGATTATTCCGATGTGCATGTTAATCTTTGTTATTGTTCATCCTAGTCAAGCCTAAAACGTTTTTAACAAGACTTTCACCAAAGATTCAGCAAACAATCTTGCATTCCCAACTGGATTAGGAGGAATCTCCAACTTTTGTTGTAGCATTTTCTCTATCAGAGACACTTTCAGAGGATATCTTTTGCCAATACCCATAATAAGCCTTAGACCAGTTGTAGTTTCCAAAACATGAACATAAGGCATAGGATAGAACTTCCAACTCTGAACTTTCCATCTCTGATTGTTCTTCCATATGTCATAGTTAGCACCAGTGGTAGTAGAAGAATCAAACAACACTATAAGATCACCCAACAAATACAATCCAGACCCTGTAGGAGTATAATTTGCATAATACTTGTGAACCAACTCATTTAGAGTGACTAAATCCTGATGATCAACAAGATGTAGAATCTCTTGAAGAAATGTAAAAGATATAGAAGTTTTATCCAATCTGTAAATGGTATTAACTTGGCCATTTTCAGTTAACTCCCAGTGACCAAAACATCTCTAGTTGCCTCAGGCCAATCATCAGGGGATCCTTCTCTTATAAATGAATCATCAGAAGCATTCACATTTATTAGGTTTTGAGTGGAATGTGAAGTTCTGACTCTAGCCATTCTCTTTGCTCTTTTTCCAGGAACATAAATAGCAGCATGAGGTAGAGAAGATGCATCAGGAACTTCAGCTTCAGCAGATTCACCTTCTGCAGCATCAGTTTCCACTGATGGATTATTCATTTGTTCATCAGTAGAATCCTGAGAAGATTCAAGTGCAGCAGATGCATATTGTTCATCCAGAGCCTTCCTCATCTGTTTGTCTCTAGCAGCTTGAAGTTCAGCTTCTCTTACCTTAAGCTCATGAAATCTTGCAAGTTTAGCTTTTTGTTCCTCATCTAACTTCTTAGCAGCCTCTTCACCCAATCTTACCTCCTCCAGTTGTCTTCTGGTTCTCTTTCTAGATGGAGGATCTTCTGCTATCACTTAAGCTTTACCTTTATCCACATAAGATGAAGCAGCAACATGTGGTACATCAGCAGAAATATCAGGTAAAGATACCATTTCAGCAGCAACAGGAATATCCACATAAGGAATATTCTTAGAAGCACCCATTCCAGCTTTGTCATTTCTAGCCTTGATTTTGTTATATATCTCAACCAGTTTGTCAAATGGAAGTGCCCACACTTGTTTCTTAGTCCAAGCAGTATTATATAATGAACTGCTTTGACTTCTCACATAAGTTCTCATATAATCCCTCTGTTGTGCTTGAGTCATAGGTTTATCTCTTTTAGCTTTGGCTTTTAACTCATCTGCTACCTTCTTCCTCATCTTCATAATTTTCACAATTTCAGCAGACCAGTCTTGTTTCTCTACCCTTTTACCCAGAATGTCTGTAGCTAAATCAGGAGTATCAAGCACTTGTTGTCCAATATGCAGCCAATCTGACTCATCAAACTCTTGAACAGCAGCATCCAATTCTCTTTGTCTTTCAATAGGCAAAGTAGAAACATATCTTTGAGTGGCAGACTGGTATGCTGCATCAAACTTGGCTTGCTGTGCCTCAGCCATATCAGCACTCTTCTTATAATCTTCCCATTCTTGGAAGAGTTTTTCTTGTGCAGCTCTGTCTTCAGTTGTAACAAGCTCATCCTCAGCCACATCTATTCCTTCAGCAAGATCATCATGAGGAACATTCAAATCTTCCATAGGTCCATCATGTAATTCTTGAACCTCTCTATCAGGAGAAACTTGTTGACTCTCAGATGAATTATGAACAGGGGAATTCAAATACTCTTTCCCTGCTACAAAGAATGCTTCTCCTGATGTATTACCTTTATCAGTAGATTTGTCAGCAGCAACACCACTTGGTGATTGTTTCTCCTGAAGTATATCAGTAGCTTCAGCCATGAGCACATCATCATTACCACTAGACACTTTGGAAGATTCAGCAGCTTTCCTTGCCAAATACTGTCTTGTACTTCTTCTTCTGCTGAATAGAATTTGTGGTTTAGATTTAGGTACTTCAGCAGCTTTAGGAGGAACAACATTAGACTGTCGAGCAACTTCAGCTAGAATTTCAATAGAATCCAAATTTGCCTCCTGATGTACTTCAGTAGCATCCAGTCCATTCTTACTTTGCTTCTGCTGATTCAGCTGTTCCTCCAAATCTTGAACCTTACTTTTCAACCTTTCAATTTCATTACCAAGAGTAGTCTTGATATTAGCAAGCTCTTTTTGGAGATCATCGGTCATTTTCATGTACCTGCAAAGTGAATCATATACAAAAGTGAGAGTAATAGGGTCCTCTACTCTACCAGCTGATTGCTCAGTGGTAAGAGGAGCTTCATTGAACCCAGTAGGAGAAACAGACTCATGTACACATCAATTGGCTCTTTCATAGGACTGGGTATAGGTAGTCTAGTGAACTCAAGTTCAAGAGGTTGAAAGTTATCTTCAAACTCATGAATTTGCTCAACTGGAGCATCCTGAGATGGTGAAATGGTAGGACTAGATGACATATGTACAAGGGTAGGTGGTGGTAAGTCAGTAGAAATAGGTAATGGTTCAGCAGTTGCAGCTGGCTCTTCCTCAATTACCACTGAAGGATTACCATCAGCAGCAACACCAGAAGATGATGGATTACCATCATCAGTAGCATTATGAGTAGGCACATTACCAGCATCATCACCCTCAACTACATTATCATTGCCATGTGGCAACATAGATTCTAACATAGGGTGATGTTCCCCAGTATAATTTGTTTTCATTGAGGCAAACAACTTAGAACCAAGACTTTTAATAGGCACATGGGTTCTATCTTCAGTGGTTATGTCTAAAATTATTTGTAAGAATCTAGGGTACATTAAAAACTTATGCTGTTGTTTATCAATATTTTCCAGCATATTATCAAAAATAAACCTAGAAAAATTATAAGTTAGACCCTTAGAAAGACAAACAATATCACAACCCAATTGTAGAGAGAATTGGTTCCATCCACCACACTTGTTGCTAATACATTGGAGCAGCAAATGCACCAAATACATCCACTTAGGACAAAATTGATTCTTGTGCCACTTAGATGTATCAGTACTTTGATATCCAGCTTCCCTTAGCCCAGCAAGAATCTCTGCAGTGTTGGAATGATACACACCATTCTCATCATCCAACTGAAGCTTTGTCCTAATCAAACCTTCTGTCACCACATACTCTACACCATCAATCTCAGCTACAATCTCTGTGTCAGATCTCTTAGTAGCAGATGCCCAAAATTGCTTCACCAATGATTCACAAATCAGATTGGGACTATGTGTCAAAGCATAATGAATCTTTGACCTTTGTAGAAACTCCACCATTAAATCAAATTCTTCATGTCCCTTAGCCTTTTTCAGAATAGCATACTTGTTATGATCTCCTTTCAATTCAAGTTGTGCCATTGGAATAAACTTGCGTGAGACGGTTATGAATTACACAGAGAATAATGGGTTTAATTGGAGTGATAAGCGAATAATTTTGTTTAGGAAGAGATATGCAAAGTGGGTTATATTTGGAAGTTCCCCAATCGTGGTCAAAATTATCGGAACTAATTATTGACCGAGTCTGACGTGTAATTCAAAAACTTCCAATTTCAAAATTACCCTTCATCAGAAATGAAAGTCAAATCTGCTGAGGAATGGTCAACATCAGTAGGAACCAAGCAAATGTAAAAATATCTTCGGTGAATATCTTGATTTTACTGTGCCACCCAACTCGCATTAATTATCAAAACGCCTAAACTTGGCTTATTTAATCACCCCCAAATAACACATCTCAGTCATCAATTTACCCCAAATCATCTCTCAAACCCTAATTCCCAATTAAACCCAATTCATCACCAAAACCATGTCATCAAACCCAGAAGAAGATTTACCACCATATCCTTGGGAGCTTGATGATTCCGACTATGAAAGAGAAATGGAAAGACGATGGGATGCACATGAAAGACAATGGAATGCACATAGGAAGGGTGAACCAAGCCATGTACCCATTCCTGCTGAGAGAGAACTTGTCTCTCCCTTCATCTGTACCTCTGATGAAGACTCTTCAAAGGAGGAAAATGAAGATCCAACCTTTCTTCCTCCTTCCACACCAGAGAGATCCCAACCAAGATCAAGTAAGAGAGATCCATCTCTTCCAACATCACAAAATGAGGTGTTGGATCTTCTTGCTCTAGGACCTGATCTTTCTACACAAGAGCACATGGACAGAGCAAGAAGGCAGAGATTATACGTAAGGGAAAGGAGAAGCTAAAGTAGATGATTGAGGAATGTTGCCATGGACCAAAGTTCTTGAGTATTTTCTTGACTTTGTGTTGGGATCATACTTTTGTATTTAGTCAAGTCTCGGTCATTACATTTTGTAATAGGTTGCTTTGGTATTTATTTCATTAAGTTTAATGTTATATGGCTTATGTGTTAAAGCCCTATGGGCCTTAAAGCCCACGAATTAGAGAGATAAGGGAGGAAGGGAGTGTTGCCCTAACTCCTCCCTTATAAATAGAAAGCTTATGTAAACATTATGTTTGTTGGTTATATGATTATCTTAAGGAAATTCTTGCTCTTTCACTTTTCATATTGTCTCATAATCAACCATCTCTCTTTCACATCTTATTTCTTTCTAAATCATACTTGTGTTTACATAAATGGTGACCTAACAAGTGGTATCATTCGCCAAATAGAGATTGAAGTGTGTTTCTTGGTTCTAACGTGGGGTTTGAATGCTTATTCTTCATCTTTTTGCATTTTTCTTGGTTTCTTTCACTCAAATCTTGAAGCTTGGATAAGTTTCAAGGTTGATATAGTGATTTGAAGCTTAGTTTTTGCATAAAGTTGTGATTTTTAAAGTTTTTTTTTAAGGTTTTATAGCTTCTTTGATATTGGAAAACTAGTTTTTGGTAGCAAAATCTTCTATAGTTAGTGTTTTCTAAGTATTGGTGAAGTTATTTGATCAAAAGTACCTTATTTCTAAGCATTTTGCTTCAAAAATTTGAGATTTTTCAAGTTTCTGACCAGTTTACGCGTAACTCAAGTGAATAGTACGACTCAAAAGCTGTGAACAGTACCTTTTGTCCTTTCTACGCGTAATTCTTGGCCTAAAACCCTTTTCTTACGCGTATCTAAGGTCAAACCCTTTTCTTACGAATAAATTTGGTTTCCTACGCATAAAACCTACGAGTAAGTCTATTCCTACGCGTAAGTTGTGAGTCCTACGCAGAAGACAGATTCTACGCATTAACTTTACGCATAAGTCAATCTTACGCGTAAGGTTCAGTTTCTACGCATAACTTTCATCAAAGGTCTTCTCCTTGTGTTACGGTGACTCGGTACTTCCCTAGCTTGGATAAGTTAGTGGAATACTTCGACTTCGGATATCTTTCAAGCTTGGATAAGTTTGGAAGATTTGTTTGGTTGTTTAAACCTTACGCATAAGTCTAAACTTACGCATAAGCCTATGCTTACGCGTAAAGAGGAAACTTACGCCTAAACTTTTGTGTTTACGCCTAAAACTACTCTTTACGCATAACCTAAAAGTTTACGCGTAAGATTATAGTTACGCGTAAGAATTGAACTTACCCCAGGGATTTTGGACTTAATCAAAGGAACGTGCATTTCAATCTTCTACAAAGATCCATTTCTACACAAGTGTTTAAAGATGTCTCAATCACCTAATTACTACTTCCCTCATCAATAGCAACATCAGCAGTATCAGCAACAACAATACCATCAGCAACAACCGTATCAACAACCTTCACAATCACAAGTTCAAAAACAACCGTTTAATCCTTTGCATCATTATCTCATGATGCAACAACATCAAATCATTCCTCAACAACAATCATATCAGATGTCACAACAGAACACTCAGTTCTCCTCCAAACAACCTCACTGGTTTGATAGAATGTGTGAAGTTATTACAACTCAACAATCCCGACATGAGGCAGGATCACTTGAAACACCTCCAATGCTCACACCTGGGAACTATGTTCAATGGTCAAGTCGATTCTTACGATTTCTTGAACTAAAGAAACCTCATGGGAAATTCTTGAAGCAAGTGATACTTGAAGGACCATTTGAGTGGCCAACAAGATTTGAAGCTGGTGATCCAACTGCTGATCCTCCACGTCCTCCTGGTGATAGACCTCTTCCAGAAACTGCACTCACTGAAGAACAGAAACTACATCGTGAAGCTGATGAGTATGCAATGGCTTATATACTTCAAGGAATACCTAATCCAATTTATCGAAGTGTCGATGCTCAGAAAACAGCCAAAGCTATGTGGGAACATGTTCATCTCCTTATGGAAGGCACTCAATTGAACAAAGATGATATGGAATCCAAACTTTACATGGAATACACAGACATCACAATTGAACCAGGAGAGTCACTTGAATCCTACTATCATCGTTTCACAAATGTGGTCAATGATCTGGAACGTCACAAAATCACAGTACCAAGAATAGCAGTGAACTCCAAATTCATCGGTAGTCGTCCAGATTGGCATAAATATGTGACATTTGTACGTCAAACCAAAAATCTTCATGATGCTCCATATGGTTTGTTGTATGATTTTCTGAAACACCATGAACCTGAAGTGGAAAAAGATAGAGCTCTACGAGGAGGATACACACCAACACCAACACCAAATTCTTTGGCTCTCGTAGCTCAATCTCCCTATGCTCCACCACCAATGTCAAATCATGCATATGTTCAAGAGCATAACTACTTCAGTTATCCACAATCTTCCACCTCGAACCAAATGGTCCCTTATGATTCATCTCCACAGAATGCTTCTACTCAAATTGTTCCATTAAACAACAATGATGCAGTGTATTACTCAAATTCCAATGACGATGACGATGATGACTTTCACACGTTGAATTAGGGACTTGCTCTTATTGCTCGTGCCTTTAGCAAATTCTCCAACAAGACAAACAACCGTCAACGTTCATCTTCTAACACAAGGAATCAAGCTGTTATCAATGATGGACGAGTGGAAATTCAGAATCGTAGCTATGGTCGACCTGGTTCAGGAAGCTCTTCAGGAAATTTTGGGAATGGTCAGAGGTTTAGTAACAATGCAGGGTTCATGAACAACTCAGGGTCTTCTCAGCAAAGGTCTGAACCAATTGCAACAAGGAACTCCAACTCAGGGAATGCAGTGTGGTGCTACAATTGTAATGAACAAGGTCATATAGCGACAGCATGTCCCAAACCGAGAACTCGGGGTAGTAAGTTTCACAAGCAGGCATTACTCATGGCTCTTCAAGATGAAAAAGATGGACATTTCCCTGAACAAGACAACAACTTCATGGCAAATGTGAACAATGATGATGACATGGAAGATCTGGAAGCTAATGCAGCTGTGATGCTTATGGCCAACATGCAGGAACTTCAGTTTAATGATTCAGGTCCAGTGTATGACACTGACGGCTTGTCTCAGGTACATGACCAAAAAGCATGCCTCATACATGAAATAGCCTCACCCTCTGCTTCTGAATCAGATATGGCGCACGTTGTTCCATCTAAATCATCTTCATCTTCTCAATCAGATGAACAAATAAGCACAGTTGTCATATTTGATGATGACACGGATGTTTCATTTGAGGATCCTATTGAGAATGATAAACATGATCATTTCGAACAACATGAACCATCATTTGATCCAGACCCTGACCTCATAATGTTATCTAAACAACTGAATGATCAACAGTTGCTAATTGCAAAATGCAACGAGAAAAACAAAGTTTTAAAAGAAAGAAATGCGGCACTTTCAAGAGATATTGAGTGTTATAAAATACAACTTTCAAGTCAGCAAGAAAAGATTAAACATACAAAAAGTTTTGAAAAAGCTTTTCAAGAATCTTACAACAAAGAGCAAGATCTTCAGCACAAGATGCAAGATCTAATTCAGACAAACGGAAAGTTGATTTCTAAACTTGAAAGCGAAAAATGTGAACTGAAAATGCAAGTTGAACGTCTTCAAAGAGACCTTTCAAAAACAGAAACAGAATTGCCCAATTGTAAAAAAGAGTTTTGTGAACATAAAATACGAAAAAGGAAGTATATTGACGATTTACTCGGTGATATTGTTGATCTTGAAAAACAACTCAAAGAATTTCGTAACATTGTTTACAAACACGGGAACTCTGTCACAACAATTCAGAAATTTACTTTAAAACCGAGACCCGATAAAGGTTTTGCACTTGGTGATTACAATTCAATGTTTCTTCACACGGCTTTCAAAGAAATTCCTAAAATTTACAGTATGGACCATTTGCTTGATAATACGATTGTGTGTGCTGTTGTTTTTGATACTGAAGAAGAAGAAGAACTTGAAGACGAGAGTCGATCAAAAATGAGTTATGTTCAAAATTGGACACCATATGACTATTCAAAAGCTCCTCCTATTTCCAAATCTTTTGTTACTCAAAAAGAATTACCTGAGAAATCATGGTATGTCACTGAGTCATATGTTTCATCCTCCAATGCGGCCCCTGTCCAAACTGTAGCACAAATAAATGGTCCTTTACCATCATCTGGTGAACTTACACCTTTACCGAAAAAATGTCGTGTCTTAAATTATTTCAAAACTTTTATGGAAGACATTGAAATTTTGGAGGAAACAATTGAACGCAATTCTGAAATAAAAGTTGAAACTTTTCAATCCGCTTATGAGCGAGAAAAGAGAGATATTTTTCAAAAACAAATGCTGCCAATTGTCAAACACCTCCGTCTTTGTGCTACACGCTGGGATCAGGAACTTCAAAACGAGGTTAAAAATATGATAAACATTTTCAACTCAACTGAAAATGAGATTTTGGTTCAAAAGCAAAGAAATAGAATTTTAACAAATGATGCTGATCGACTCTTGGAACAAGTTCTCAATGCTGATATTTTGTCTGTTATCATGAATGATCTTTATAAATCTGGTACTTCTATGCTTAAGAATGATCATTATGTTGATAATAATCTGTTGAATGAGGAAATTGAGACACTCAAAGTGGAAAATGATAAGCTGAGAATTAAAAATGATGATGTGACAAAACAATTTTCAAAAGAAATTTGTCAACTCAAACAAAGGCTTGAATGGTGTCAAGCTAAAAGTATTGAAAGGGAATTGAAGTTTCAAAGTCAAAATGTTTCAAACTCTTGTCAGATTTGCAAAAACAACGAGTCTTTAAAAAGTCTGTGTCTTCGATACGAGAAAGAACTTGCGGATTTAAAAATTGAAAACGCCGAATGGCAACAAAACCGCGATGACATAAAATATTGCAATGGTTTACTTGAGTCTGAAATCCAGGATAAAAATCACATCATCATTGATTTGAAAGAGAAGATTAAGCTAATTCAAAAGGGAAAGATGATTGACACCACGGTGATAGCACCAGGAATGTATCAATTAAACAAAACTGCTAAAGAAAATGTCATTCAAAACACTAATGTTGATACCTCCACTTCTACCGGACTAGTCTCCACTAATAGCGTTAGCAGACCCAAGCGAAAAAGTAAAAAGAAGAATAGGATCTTGCAACATAAGAGAGGACAACTAGAAGCTCAAGAAGTAGAAGATCAACTTAGGAACTTGAATAACACTCATGTTGCATCAGATTTAGATTCTAATCTGGCAAATTGTAATCAAAATCTAAATGTAACGAATGATGAACTTTTGAATGTTTTGAATATTAATGCATCTTGTGTGTTTTGTCATAAAAGCGTATCATCTGGTGATCATACAAAATGTTTAGCTAATTCTCTTCTCAATCGTCATAAGAAACGTAGGACACGCATTCCTTCTAGGCCCACTACTGCCTCTAAGTCTAACTTAGGAAAGCCGTCTTCTACGGTTTCTAAAGAAGTTGAAGTTACCCCCATAGGTGCCGAGAACAACTCTAGGAATCCACCACCTACTAGTGCATTTAACATTAAGAAAGCAAGAACTAGTTGGAATTGGCAACGTTGGTTACAACACAAACCAGACTTTAAATGGATTCCCAAATTGTTGAATACATGTGCTTCTAACCAATAAGAACCCGCACATTCTTTGGGTTCCACCCTTACTTCTGTTCCATCTGTGTCTTCTTCTTGTGATGCAGGTGGTACAGATTGTTCTCTGGATTGTTGATAGCGGATGCACCCGACATATGACAGGCAATCTCAAACTGCTACACAACTTTGTCTCAAAGTTCATTGGTACTGTCAGATTCGGGAATGATCATTACGCGTTAATCATGGGATATGGTGACTATATCAGTGGGAACATTGAAATTAGTCGTGTTTATTATGTGGAAGGCCTTGGATACAACCTTTTCTCAGTCGGTCAATTTTGTGATGGAGATCTAGAAGTTGCATTTCGTGAGAAAACCTGTTTCGTTCGTGACTTACAAGGAAACGATCTAATGTCTGGCTCACGTGGTTCTAATCTTTATACAATATCAATGTCAGATATGATTGCTACATCTCCGATATGTCTTCTCTCCAAAGCAGAATCGACTAAATCTTGGTTATGGCACAAACGACTTTCGCACTTGAATTTCAAAACAATGACTGACCTTGCTTGTCACAAACTTGTTGATGGATTTCCAAGATTCCGCTTTACCAAAGATCACTTATGCCCAGCCTGTGAACAAGGAAAAAGTACTCGTGCTCATTTTCCTTCAAAACCTGAGCAAAGTACGAATCATGTTTTACAACTACTTCATATGGATTTGTGTGGACCGATGCGTGTTCAAAGTATCAACGGTAAACGCTACATACTAGTAATTGTGGATGACTTCTCCAGATGGACTTGGGTTTATTTCTTACGAAGTAAAGATCAGGCTCCTTCAATGATCATCACCTTTCTCACTAAAATTCAAGTCCAGCTACGCAATACGGTATGAATAGTCAGAACTGACAATGGAACTGAATTTAAGAATCAGACACTTCAGTCATATTTTGAGAAAGTGGGAATTGAACATCAAACATCTATTCCTAGAAGCCCAGAACAGAATGGAGTTGTTGAAAGACGCAATAGGACGTTAGTGGAAGCTGCTAGAACTATGTTGATTAATGCTAAATTACCAGATTACTTATGGGCGGAAGCTGTTTCAACCGCATGTTATACCCAAAACCGTTCCATGATAACAAGACGCCATCGCAAAACACCTTATCAAATTGTTCACAAAAGAAAACCGAATATCGATTACTTTTATGTATTTGGAGCACTTTGTTATCCGAAAAATGATCGTGATGATTTACGTAAACTTAAAGCAAAGGCTGACATAGGAGTGTTCATTGGATACTGTGAAAATTCTAAAGGTTTTCGAATCTGGAATCGTCAAACAAGAGAAATTCAAGAAACCATTCACGCTAATTTTGATAAACTCACACAAATGGCTTCTGAGCAACACAGCTTAGGACCCGAATTCAACCGTCTTAACTCTCAGGAATCTTCAGCTGAACCATTGCCACTCAACCGCAAAGAATTGGAAACCTTGTTTGCTCCACTATTTGATGATACAGTTGTATACCGTTCTACTGAGGTCTCACCTAATTCCGCTGCTCAACCTGAAAACATTCCAGTACCAGACTCACCTCAACAAACTACTACAAGTGTTGAGAGAAACGGTCCTCCAATTGCATCACCATCTACAGTAGAACAAACTGTTTCTAACTCCCACCATTCAGCTGAAGATCCCACACCACAATCAGTTCCACAACCCTCAGAGCATGATCCTGATGCGTTCTTTAACCCGTTTGCACCGGCTCCTACAGTTCCTGATATAGCTGAGTCGTCAACACGCAATTTGGATCCTGCTAACATGCGAGATACCTATCAACTACACCCTTCCACACACAAATGGACTCGAGACCATCCACTAGTTCATATTATTGGCCATCCAGATGCACCTGTTATGACAAGACAACGACTTCACACGGATGGAGAAACTTGTATCTATGCACTCACAGTTTGTCACGAAGAAGCTAAGAACATTAAAGATGCAATGACTTATGACAACTGGATTGAATCTATGCAAGAGGAATTTCAGCAATTCATAAGATTAGAAGTCTGGGAATTAGTTGAAAGACCTGACGGAGTCTTTGTCATCGGGCTAAAATGGATTTGGAAGAATAAGCTTGATGCTGAAGGAACTGTCATACGTAACAAATCACGCCTGGTAGCAAAAGGATACTCTCAACTGGAAGGACTTGATTTTGCTGAATCCTTTGCTCCAGTGCCTAGACATGAAGCTGTTCGGATCTTTTTGGCCTATGCCGCACACAGGAACATGGTTGTTTACCAAATGGATGTGAAAACCGCATTTCTTAATGGAGAACTCCGTGAAGAAGTGTATGTGAGCCAACCAGACGGCTTCGTTGATCCTGAGCATCCTAATCACGTTTACCGACTCAAAAAGGCACTCTACGGACTAAAGCAAGCCCCTCGGGCGTGGTATGACAAACTGTCCACTTTCCTACTGGCCAATAAATTTTCAAAAGGATCAGTGGATCCAACACTATTTACAAAAACCTACGGGGAGGACTTACTTGTTGTTCAAATATATGTCGATGACATTATTTTTGCCTCAACAAAAAGAAGTTACTCTAATGATTTTGCAAAATTAATGAAAGATAATTTTGAAATGTCCATGATGGGTGAACTTTCGTTCTTTCTAGGACTACAAGTTCATCAATCACCCCGTGGAATTTTTATAAATCAGTCCAAATATGCTCTTGAAATTTTAAAGAAACATGGAATGATGACCAGTGATACTTATAATACACCAATGGGCTATACCACAAAACTAGATGCTGATTTACATGGGACTCCTGTTGACCCTACCAAATACCGAAGTATGATTGGGTCACTCATGTATCTCACAGCTAGTAGACCTGATATAGTATTTGCTGTCTACATGTGCTCTCGCTATCAGTCCAAACCAACTGAAAAACACCTCAGTGAGGTCAAGAGAATCCTTCGATACATAAAGGGAACCATTAACTTGGGAATCTGGTATCCGAAGGATTCTGGTTTTGAACTAATTGCTTTTTCAGATGCTGACCATGCAGGATGCTTAGACACACGCAAAAGTACATCTGGTGGATTATAATTTCTTGGAGACAAACTTGTGTCATGGCAATCAAAGAAGCAGGACTGCACATCACTGTCGTCAACAGAATCTGAATATGTAGCTATGTCCGCTTGTTGTGCTCAAGTCATTTGGATGAGATCACAACTTAAGGATTATGACTACCTATTCAATAAGATTTCTATCTACTGTGATTCAAAGATTGCAATTGTTACCTTGTAACACCTAAAATCCGAGAACATGTGAAAAGACCAAATTGCCCTTACAAATTTGAAATTTAATTAAAAGCTTATAAAGTCTCCAAATAAATCCCAAACTTCAAACAATGCACAAGTTATGTATCCAAATAATTTTAACTATTACATTTAACATTTATACAAGTGGTAAAATTACCAAAATACCCCTACAAGAGCCGAATGAGATAAAATGAATTTTAAGGAGATTTAATTTGATTTAAATTGTGCAAAATAAGGAAAATAATCACCAAAGATATTTTGTCAACCCATATCACGAAATTTCTGGTCCTTCCCCCCCTTATACCACACGGCATTCCACTTTAAAAAGTCAATCCATATCTTTTCTCCTAAACCCTAATTGCCGACCTAAAATAAACACACAAAGAAATTCTCACAGCCTCCATTCGACTCTCCCATCACTCTCAAGCATTTTTTTGTGATTCATCAACATCCTAAGAAGCCAATAAAAATCCCATTCGAATTGTTGAAGCCTTACACGATCGTAGCATTTGTTTTCCTTTGTCGAGCCCTAGAAAAGAGGTAAAATGTTTCTGCTTCAATCGACCACTATATAATTCATCTATCATTTTTCTAATGTTCCTTACATGTAATAAGATCCACGAAAATTGGTTTCAAGGTTGCTAGGCCTTTGGTGAAGTCGTGACGATTTTTGGAGTGTTTTGGCCAATCGAGTATACATCTGATCGAACTGCTGTTTCCACACGTTCCAAAATTGATTTGGTATTTTTCTCAGACCCTTTATACCTTATAAACATCAAATAAATTGTTGGATTCAACCCATGCATGCTCGACATCCCTTTCGTGATTTAAAACCCTAAAAACGAGTGTAATTGTGTAATATACCTTCCAATCCATAACAATTCCTAATAAAATTTATTTACACTTGTTATAATGTAATATGATCTGGAAAATTATTGGAAGAATTATCATGGCTTGAATCATGTGTTTTCGAATTATTTTGGTTTATCGATTTTTAAATAAAACGTGTATAAATAAAAGGGAAAAATCCATACGATTTGATTTTATGAATTAGGGCTTGTTTTTGTAATGATTAATGATCTTTAATGTGCTGGAAATGATTAAAAATGGATTAGGTTTGATTAGGGTTTTTAATTCCATGATTTTATGTCATGCGATTTGTGTTAAAAGGTTTTGGGTGAGTTTTGTAAACTTTGAAACTTAAAGGTTAATTCTGGAACTTTATTTGGGCTGTATACTATTCGACAAAAATATAAGATGAGGGTGCTATGTGTAAGTTTTGCATTTAAATGGATTAAAATGTATTTAATGATTAATTAGGGTTTGTTTTGAAAATAATTAAAGTAGAGGGACTAAAAGTGTAATTTCTGGAAACTTGGGACTGATTTGAGTAATAAAATATATTCAGGGGGTTTTGTGCTAATTTGGTAATTTAATGGCTTAATATGTAATTATTAAGAATTAAAAGTTGTAATTGTAAATTAAAGGGTTAAATATGTAACTTTGATAACTTGAAGGACTTAAAGTGTAAATTGTGAATACTTGAAGGTATATTCGTATAACATGATAAAATAAGGGATCATTATGTAAAATGGATAAGTTAAGGGTTTAAAGTGTAACTTTGAATACTAAAAGGTTTAAAGTGTAATTTTGGAAATATAAGGGTGTAAAAGGTAAAGTTATGAAACCCTAAGGACCAAATGTGTAAATATGTTAAAAGATACTTTGATTCCATTAATAATGACTCAACTTTCTAATTATGGAAACTTTCTAAAAGTGGAAACTTACTATTTATGGAAACCTGCTAAAAGTGGAAAGTCACTTTAAATGGAAAGTTACTAAAACTGGAAAGCCGACTAAGATGAGAAATCTGAATTGAATAAGTTATTAATAATAAGCCGATCATTAATTCGTGTAGATTCGCTGAAGAAGGAGTTTTGCTTTCGACCTTTATGTTTTCTGTCATGTTTGCACTTACGGTTTAAGGTACAGATATTCTGACCTTTCTCAAAAGGTTTCTCATGATCTCTTTCATATTCTGATCCGTTAGTTCCCGAATTGATGCCATTGCTATGATTCCCTTTACTTGAACCTTCTCTGTTGATCCCACTTGATATGATCTCCGTTATGAACCTATGCTATGAAAACCTTCTTAATGATACCATGGAAATGTTTTGAGAAGAACCGATTTGAAAAGATGTTTATAAATGATGCTAAATTTCTTTTTAAAAGAAAGGTTATTTAACTTTCATGAACACTATATTTTGAAAGACCATTTTTATGAAAACTGTTTTAAAAGATTATTTAAATTGGACTTTTAATAGAAACTTTTGAAACGGACTTTTGAACTGAACCATGAATTGATTTTTTTTTATATGAACCTTGACCTGATAAACTCTGATTGGACCTTGAATACTATTTCTGATATGAACCCTTTGTTATGAACTGCTATTATGAACCTTTGATATGATTCTGAGATACACCTTTGCTATATGACCTTTTGTATGATATGAGACCTGACTCTTAGTTTGATACCCGAGCCATTTCTGTTTCCCTACCTATGGAGGTACCATAGGCATGTCTGTGATGCACCGCTGGCATGACTCATGTGTGGGTGAGTGATTTCTCACGCCGTCCCTTTTTATGATTACTATTATGGCCATTATGACTTTGAGTATATGACTTTGAGTAAGGGGCGTATGGGTTGCAATCCTAGACATATATGCTTAGTGGATTTAATTATGACTTTGAGTTGACTTTGAGGTGATTGGTACTGTGTGCTATACATGCCCTTCACAACCCCTGGGAGCTGATCACTCCACTCTTATGATACATGAGGACACCCCTCATATTATCTGGTTGCCTGAGAGGTATCCCCTCTGATTGTGAGATTATGAATTGAAGGCTTATGACTTTGAGATATGACTTTGAGTTCTGGGCTCGTGGTAGATGACTATCCTATTTTTTTTCTATTCTATTACTCTTTTATCTATTCCTTATTCTATTTCCCCAATGCACTATATTTCGGTTATGTTTCATTATCATTGCTTTGTATATGTATCTGTTCACTGGGCTTTTTAAGCTCAGCCGCATTTCCTTTTCCTGCGGCAGGTTTTAGTAGGAAGCTGGGTTATGGGAAGAGAGCGTGACTGGACTTAGAAGACTATGCTTTGGACTAGAGACGATTAGATGAAGTTTCACTTTATTAGACATAGTATTTATGGTTTTGTAACCTTGTAGTTTCAGATTTTCATTTGTAACCCTAAATTTCTTTGTATGTATGAATCATATGCTTGTGTTTGTTCTGATAATGTCACTGTAATGTAATACTTCTACCCTTATCCGGTTGGGGTGTTACAATTATGGTATCAGAGCCCAGGCTGCGATTCGTAATACATTTACCCTTGACCTGTGAAGTTTGGACCCCTAAGTTTCCACTATAGGCGCTCATAAGACAACCTTTGAAACTTTACATTAGGATTCCCCATAGGAACCTAAGTTATTACCAGTGAGGAATGGGTAGACTAAGACATTTATGTAAGTATCATTTGCTTCCGTATCACTCTGATCGTGCCTTTGCTCTTAGATAAGCCTTATAAGGACCTTTGTTTCAGAAGTTAGAAGTTTTGCAACTTAAGCTTAGTAACCAAGTAAGTTTGAAATACCTCGGAAGGCTACCTGGATATCTTACACATTTAAGTTTCACCTTCAGATTTTGATCTCCGCCTCCGATTTGTTTGATAAGCTGTTTGACACCTTTTTGACCACATCGTAGGTCATTCAACCACAATGTGTTCGACACATTCTGTAAATTCATTACTTATGCTGGGTATGAATGTATCATCCGATACTACTTAACTCTGTATGATCCATTATTACTCCTATGAGAATTTTGGTAATTATGAACCACGAATATGAGAAGTTTTGTTTCCTCTCTTTGAATGATGAACCTTGTTCTGCCAACCGTTTCCTTTGGAAGGGTATGATGTAAATACTATCTCTATATGGATTTGTTAACTAAGCATGATGATGCTGATAACTGAGATTCTGTACCTCTCACAATTGACGATTATACGATATTCGTATTACCAATGATACACATCCTACCTGCTACTTATGCTAAGAAGCTAAACGAAATTCCCACACATTGAACTGTTCGTTTATCCATCCCAACATTTTTGTTGAACCATGTACTTGACTCTGATATATGAACTATCTGTATGATTTGACGACTGTATTCACTCTATGAATCCTTTGACTTTGAGATGTCTGATTGTACGGTCTTTTGGACTGAATGGCTATTCGTGAAGATACCATAGACTACCATATCTGAAATGTGACCTTAAAAATCTGCTTCACCCTATTCCATTATGATGACTCTCTACATCTGCTAAAATTTCTGTCACTATGGAAACACCTACCCCAAACTCATGTGATTACCAAGTTGTCCTGAAAACCATTATTATCAACCCTTGGAAAGTTCTACTATTGGGAAATATTTTGTCATACGAAGATTTTCCGGTATTCTCTGATGAACCTTTTGGTGCTCCTTCCTGCTTAAGAAGTAGAGTGGACATTGAACTGATATCAGTGAAGAAACCATGGTGCCATAGAAGTTGAGAGATTGAAGGAGCTGATGGAATATGATTTTTTTAACCTTGGTGATTCTCTTTAGATGCTCTTGTTTGTTTATGAAGAAGAACGAGAGAAGTATGCAATGACGTATCGACTATCGTGAACTTAAACGTACCACTATCACTAATCATTATCTGTTTCCGCGTATCAATAATTAATTTGGTCTTCCTTTGAAACTCCGCGTCTGATTGCATCATTTTAGATTTGAAGGACTGAAGAAGCAACCACAAAAACTTCTAAGAAGGGGGTTAACTAACCGAGAGTAACCTTTGGGAAGTATTTCAGTTCCTGAAGAAGAAAGAAGGCGATGTGAAAATTCCCTGAGATGATTTCTGAAGTTGCCTTTGCACTCGTTATAACATTTATGAACTTGAATGATGCCAATGGTGTTGGCTAGAATAATCATGTTTTTCGCGTGTTTTGGACAAATTGTCATAGTATGACATTGTGTTGTGTTCTAAAACGAAAGAAGAACATAGAGATTATTGGTGAGATGACCCTTTGTTCTGGAAGAGAAATTTGATTGACGTTCAGAAAGCATAATAGACAACACTACCCTGTATAATGTAAAGACAGAGCTTTCACAAGAAGGACCAAGATCGAAGATCGTTATCGGAGTTAGAAACTTGGTGGAAGAGTCGTTGCGACAAGCATTACCATGGAAGAAGCATACAAGAAGAAGTGAGGAACTAGAATAGTGCTCAATCATGCATCACGCAACACGTGAAGATTTCAGTTTGGGCACCAAGACAACCATACCAAAGAAGACGAACCATTCAACACACAACCTGGAGTCGACAACAACGTCATGTACCTTAAAACCTGGAGTCATATTAGAAGACCTGTCGAAGACACGCAGTCTTGTTTCTCTATTCATTTTAGTTGTACTAAGATGAATTGAGAGCAGAAGCAGACCTGCAGATGGAGGGATGCACAGTAATCGCGTCAGAGACTGCCGTTACGATACCACACTACCAAGAGGAGCTGCTGAAGACCGGAGGAACCAGACTCGAGTTTAAATTCTTTCAATCATGAGGTAAGACGGACAAGAGTAAACAGACTATCCCAGCTTGGAAGATATTTTGAAATTTGTATTTGAGTGGACGGATTTTGAAGCGGACATTGTGTTTAGACGAGATGATTCTGTAAAGGATTGACGCTATTGATGACATACCTTAATTTTGAATGACATTCTCGGATCTCCGTTACTCTTCGAGTAATTTCATTCTCTTAGTTATGTTGTTTGATTTTGGTGACCTCTGAGACTATAGGTGGACTAGGTGGATTTAGACAAGTTTGTGTGTTCACGACTTGAGATAAAGTATGACCATCATGAGGGCATATGTATATGATGCCAGTATTATGACGCTTGGCCAACGTGATAATACCTGCATCATATAACGTGCACTTATGGTGGGCATGTGATATTTCGAGGAGTGCCTTAGAAGCTTTAGAATTCTGGCATCTGATCAAGATCATCTGAGTTTAGTGAGACTTTAGGTTCATTCTACCTATACGTTTGATCTGCTACCCTTGATATACGATTCGATATGTTTGGACTCTCGACACGTGTTTTGCTGATCCTTGCAACTTCTGATAAGAATCTTAGGTTCCACTATGAAATTTCTGCCGTTGACGATATCTAACGATATGCTTTCTGTCCGTATACGTTTCGCATTCGTTGAAGTTGTTCATTATGATCTGCTATGAGTAAAATATCTGATTATGGACTTTGAGGAAACGAGACCTGTTTGTTTATGAGAATACTTTTGGAAGGTTATCTAAAAGTCGAGACTATCTGAGAAGCTGAAGAGTTAAACCTTAAATCACCCCATATTTGCTAAAATTCAATGTATTCTCATCTGATTCGCCTAATCAATTCGATGAAAATCGTATGTATTTTTATACCTCTTCCTAGAGAATTCGATTATCATCCATTATGTTTGGTACATTATCCTTTTGATTCAAATTCAATATGATATGCCCTTCTGAGAACTCTGAAACTGTTTTGACAATAACTACGAGTCATGAGAAACTATTTGGTCTGAAGATCTTTTTGGAAGAACCTCCCCGGGCGTGAAAATGTTTGTGACGACTTTTGCGGTTTGCTACGACTTCGTCTAACCTTGCGACTTCAAATTTCGAGGACGAAATTTTTCTTTTTAGAGGGGAAGAAGTTGTAACACCTAAAATCCGAGAACATGTGAAAAGACCAAATTGCCCTTACAAATTTGAAATTTAATTAAAAGCTTATAAAGTCTCCAAATAAATCCCAAACTTCAAACAATGCACAAGTTATGTATCCAAATAATTTTAACTATTACATTTAACATTTATACAAGTGGTAAAATTACCCAAATACCCCTACAAGAGCCGAATGAGATAAAATGAATTTTAAGGAGATTTAATTTGATTTAAATTGTGCAAAATAAGGAAAATAATCACCAAAGATATTTTGTCAACCCATATCACGAAATTTCTGGTCCTTCCCCCCCTTATACCACACGGCATTCCACTTTAAAAAGTCAATCCATATCTTTTCTCCTAAACCCTAATTGCCGACCTAAAATAAACACACAAAGAAATTCTCACAGCCTCCATTCGACTCTCCCATCACTCTCAAGCATTTTTCTGTGATTCATCAACATCCAAAGAAGCCAAGAAAAATCCCATTCGAATTGTTGAAGCCTTACACGATCGTAGCATTTGTTTTCCTTTGTCGAGCCCTAGAAAAGAGGTAAAATGTTTCTGCTTCAATCGACCACTATATAATTCATCTATCATTTTTCTGATGTTCCTTACATGTAATAAGACCCACTAAAATTGGTTTCAAGGTTGCTAGGCCTTTGGTGAAGTCGTGACGATTTTTGGAGTGTTTTCGCCAATCGAGTATACATCTGATCGAACTGCTGTTTCCACACGTTCCAAAATTGATTTGGTATTTTTCTCAGACCCTTTATACCTTATAAACATCAAATAAATTGTTGGATTCTACCCATGCATGCTCGACATCCCTTTCCTGATTTAAAACCCTAAAAACGAGTGTAATTGTGTAATATACCTTCCAATCCATAACAATTCCTAATAAAATTTATTTACACTTGTTATAATGTAATATGATCTGGAAAATTATTGGAAGAATTATCATGGCTTGAATCATGTGTTTTCGAATTATTTTGGTTTATCGATTTTTAAATAAAACGTGTATAAATAAAAGGGAAAAATCCATACGATTTGATTTTATGAACTAGGGCTTGTTTTTGTAATTATTAATGATCTTTAATGTGCTGGAAATGATTAAAAATGGATTAGGTTTGATTAGGGTTTTTAATTCCATGATTTTATGTCATGCGATTTGTGTTAAAAGGTTTTGGGTGAGTTTTGTAAACTTTGAAACTTAAAGGTTAATTCTGGAACTTTATTTGGGCTGTATACTATTCGACAAAAATGTAAGATGAGGGTGCTATGTGTAAGTTTTGCATTTAAATGGATTAAAATGTATTTAATGATTAATTAGGGTTTGTTTTGAAAATAATTAAAGTAGAGGGACTAAAAGTGTAATTTCTGGAAACTTGGGACTGATTTGAGTAATAAAATATATTCAGGGGGTTTTGTGCTAATTTGGTAATTTAATGGCTTAATATGTAATTATTAAGAATTAAAAGTTGTAATTGTAAATTAAAGGGTTAAATATGTAACTTTGATAACTTGAAGGACTTAAAGTGTAAATTGTGAATACTTGAAGGTATATTCGTATAACATGATAAAATAAGGGATCATTATGTAAAATGGATAAGTTAAGGGTTTAAAGTGTAACTTTGAATACTAAAAGGTTTAAAGTGTAATTTTGGAAATATAAGGGTGTAAAAGGTAAAGTTATGAAACCCTAAGGACCAAATGTGTAAATATGTTAAAAGATACTTTGATTCCATTAATAATGACTCAACTTTCTAATTATGGAAACTTTCTAAAAGTGGAAACTTACTATTTATGGAAACCTGCTAAAAGTGGAAAGTCACTTTAAATGGAAAGTTACTAAAACTGGAAAGCCGACTAAGATGAGAAATCTGAATTGAATAAGTTATTAATAATAAGCCGATCATTAATTCGTGTAGATTCGCTGAAGAAGGAGTTTTGCTTTCGACCTTTATGTTTTCTGTCATGTTTGCACTTACGGTTTAAGGTACAGATATTCTGACCTTTCTCAAAAGGTTTCTCATGATCTCTTTCATATTCTGATCCGTTAGTTCCCGAATTGATGCCATTGCTATGATTCCCTTTACTTGAACCTTCTCTGTTGATCCCACTTGATATGATCTCCGTTATGAACCTATGCTATGAAAACCTTCTTAATGATACCATGGAAATGTTTTGAGAAGAACCGATTTGAAAAGATGTTTATAAATGATGCTAAATTTCTTTTTAAAAGAAAGGTTATTTAACTTTCATGAACACTATATTTTGAAAGACCATTTTTATGAAAACTGTTTTAAAAGATTATTTAAATTGGACTTTTAATAGAAACTTTTGAAACGGACTTTTGAACTGAACCATGAATTGATTTTTTTTTATATGAACCTTGACCTGATAAACTCTGATTGGACCTTGAATACTATTTCTGATATGAACCCTTTGTTATGAACTGCTATTATGAACCTTTGATATGATTCTGAGATACACCTTTGCTATATGACCTTTTGTATGATATGAGACCTGACTCTTAGTTTGATACCCGAGCCATTTCTGTTTCCCTACCTATGGAGGTACCATAGGCATGTCTGTGATGCACCGCTGGCATGACTCATGTGTGGGTGAGTGATTTCTCACGCCGTCCCTTTTTATAATTACTATTATGGCCATTATGACTTTGAGTATATGACTTTGAGTAAGGGGCGTATGGGTTGCAATCCTAGACATATATGCTTAGTGGATTTAATTATGACTTTGAGTTGACTTTGAGGTGATTGGTACTGTGTGCTATACATGCCCTTCACAACCCCTGGGAGCTGATCACTCCACTCTTATGATACATGAGGACACCCCTCATATTATCTGGTTGCCTGAGAGGTATCCCCTCTGATTGTGAGATTATGAATTGAAGGCTTATGACTTTGAGATATGACTTTGAGTTCTGGGCTCGTGGTAGATGACTATCCTATTTTTTTTTCTATTCTATTACTCTTTTATCTATTCCTTATTCTATTTCCCCAATGCACTATATTTCGGTTATGTTTCATTATCATTGCTTTGTATATGTATCTGTTCACTGGGCTTTTTAAGCTCAGCCGCATTTCCTTTTCCTGCGGCAGGTTTTAGTAGGAAGCTGGGTTATGGGAAGAGAGCGTGACTGGACTTAGAAGACTATGCTTTGGACTAGAGACGATTAGATGAAGTTTCACTTTATTAGACATAGTATTTATGGTTTTGTAACCTTGTAGTTTCAGATTTTCATTTGTAACCCTGAATTTCTTTGTATGTATGAATCATATGCTTGTGTTTGTTCTGATAATGTCACTGTAATGTAATACTTCTACCCTTATCGGGTTGGGGTGTTACATATCTCCTGCAACACAGTACATCATTGCAAATCCAAACACATCGATCTCCGATATCACTTCATCAAAGAGCATGTGGAAAAGGGTACCGTTGAACTTTATTTTGTTGGAACTGAGTACCAATTGGCGGACTTACTTACCAAATCCTTAGCACCATCAAGGTTTGCTGGTCTAGTTCACCAAATTGGTATGCGATGTTTGACTCCAGAAGATCTGGAAAAGTTTTTAAAACACAATTGATCGTCAAACATCATAACTATCTTTTGTATATATTTTTTCAAAAACAAAATACAAAAATATAAAATCAATCAAAAACACAAAAGATTTTTTTAGTTTTTCTAAAAAAAAATAAAAAATAAAATAAAAAAAAAATGCAAGTATAAACCACCTCGTTCAACACTATTTTATAAAATGTCTTCAATTATGTAAAACAAGTGTTGAGGGGGAGGAATAGTAATTTTTCAAATTTTTCAAAAATTTATTAACCTTTATACTTGCATTTTACCAAAAATAAATACGTTTTATCAATAGTGTTGATTCGAAAAGTGTTTCGGGTTACTCTCCTTGACCTATATAATTACTTTTTCAGTATTTTACTACGGTCTAAGGTCGAGGGGGAGTACCACAAGTTGTTCTTTTCATATCTTGGTATAATTAACGAAAGTTACATGAGTTAAGGTGTTTAGGCATTAGGTGTGAATGCAAGATAAGGTTAAGGGGCCATTTGTGTCAAAATATGAAAATACTTTTAACTCTTGGTCAAAACACCTTTGACCCACACCATTTACTGCACCTGCAAACATTTACTACCTTCACCTACACAATCAACGATCCACAATCACTTGTTTAATCTGATCAACCATCTTCAAATCCGTAAGTGTTAACATGTTTTGATCATTATTTCAAACAAAGGTTTTTAATTTCATAACAATCCAACGGTTAAATCTATCATAATCAATTAAATTGTTCTTAGGGTTGTGCGTAGAAATTAAACCCAGAAATTGGTTGTGTTTTGGTTGAATTGGTTAATGGGTAATGATCTTAGGATGTATATAAACATGTTCCTTAACTCTAATCGTACCCAGAAACACTAGATCATCCGATTTGAATTTAGGGTTCATACGATGGAAATAGGGGTTCTTGATTTTAGACGTTAGGATTGTAATTGGTGATGGGGATAATGTTCTTGTAGGCCTAGGATCACGTTGTTATGGTTTAATTGCTTCAGGAACATCTCTTGATCATGTATGAATGATTTAGGGTTCGAATGACACTAGCAGTTATGATATCTTGATTTTATGGTCAAAAGTTGTTATAAGATGGACCATATGATCCTTAGGTTGTTAGATACATTTGCCCTATGCCTAATCTTACCCAGATTCATGTTTGATTGTGTTCGTAATTGTGTGTTCATACGGGTTTACGCGTAACTCACATTTATACATGTTGACACATAAAAATGGGTATTAAAGTGTGTTATAAAGTTTATTGATCAGTGGTTGTGTGTTACACTTTCAGGAATCAAACCACTCGAATTACGAAAGGTGATTTTTCTGGAAAAAGGCATGTTTACGCACAACTTGTTCATCCTACGCGTAAGATTGAGTCTTACGCGTAAGATTCGACACGTGGACAAACTTTGTCTTGGATAAGACAAAGTTTACGCTTAAATGTAATTCTTACGCATAAGTTCTGACCTTCCACATAAGTCTGGAACATACGCATAAGTCATTACCTACGCATAAGTTATACTTTACGCTTAAGGGTAATCCTACGCATAATATCAATTCCTACGCCTAAGATTTATCTTACGCATAAAATTGACCTTACGCATAAGATTCACCTTGCGCGTAATATTCTAACTTACGCGTAGCTTTTGCTCTTACGCATAATTCCTACTCTTACGCTTAAGTCAGGTTACGCGTAAAATTACCCACTTACGCGTAAACTTGTCAAAATCTAAATTTTTCTAAGTGTTGAGAAATTTCCAAAGAGTAACTTCTTGTAATGATAAACTTATGTTGTAACTGAATTGTTATAAGTTTCTACCATGTAATATAACTCAAGTTTGTCATATATCAAAAGTTTTCACACACACAAACCCCCACTGATCAATGTATAACATGCAAATCTACAAGTGTACATCATAATTGAATGTCTTTGCTAACACAGTCAACAATTGCCATGTTTGTATTTGTTTGTGATCAATTCAGATGGCAGAACACAATGATGTTCCATACGGACCAGAACCCGAACCTAAGCTTTCATGGGAAGAGACATTCCCAGAAGATTACACCAGGAAGATCGGAAAGAACAACCTCCGTATCAACTTCAACAAAATGACTTGCAACGAGTCCTCTTGTATTGTTGCAGTAGATGCTCTTCTTTACCACCCGAATAAACTGTTGTTCACCAAGTCTGCCTCAGTTTCCTGCTTCTACATCCACCAGTTTTGGCATACACTTCAGCTAGATCTTGGGGAGGCTTCCTTCACCTGTATGCTTCATAACCGTCAAGTCACTGTAGACATTGATATGCTCAGGAATGTACTCGGGTTACCAGATCTCGGCCCTAATGAAGTATATGATGAAGTTCCCACCGAAGAAGATCTGATTATGTGGTTAAGGGATATTGGGTATGACGAATCAGAAGAAGTCATTACAAGACATTCTAGGGTCAACATTAGGTATCTTCCACAACCATGGAGAACCTTATACATTCTGATTGCCAAGTCCTTGTCTGGCAGAGACACTGGCCACGAACACCCAAAGCTCCAACACCTCAAACTCTTCTGGGCAGTGGCTAATGTGAAGAAAGCTGATTATGCCAGTATCATTTGGGAAGACCTTGTGTGGCACATTCAACACAAGACAACCAACATTCCATTTGTCCGCTTCACAAAACTACTCATCGAAAGCTTCCTTCGTGAGTATGATGATATCCCACAGAGACTTGACGACACTGATAAGAACACGTTCAGAAATGAAGATACTCTCAGGGTCATCAAGAGAATGGAAACCAGCACACGCAAGCAGGGAAAGAAACTTCCCGATTGTCTCTTGAATGCCAAAGTTAAGGCTTGCAAGAATTACAAGTATTACGAACAAGCTCTTGAAGCAGAAAAAGTTGGTTTCCTGGACGAAGTTGTTCTACCTTCATTCATGCAAAAGAAGGGTAAGAAAGGCATTAAGACTGGAAGCTCCGGCAGTTTTACTCAGTCTAAGAAGAAGAAGGGTACTCTCAAGAGAAGGACTCCCACCAAGAAGCCTGCAACCATTCCTGAACCTGGGTGGTTTCCCTCACAATCTTCTCCAAAACCATCTGACTCTGAACAAACCGAATCCGACGAAGGTCCAGTTTACAAGGCAGCCTATGCCAATATCACTGAGAATGTCAACCTTGAAGACATCGATGACAAGGATTTGACGTTCGAAGATTGGGATAAGGACATTGATGAATTTGCTGACAATGCTAAATACCCAGCATATCTCAATCAAAGACCATTCACTGAAGATCAAACAATTTTGGAAGAAGAAAGGATTAGGAGAGAGAAGATGAAGGAACCAGTGACTGCTGAACAAGAGTCTGTAGGCCTTTCAGCTGAAGAAGGAAATGAAAGGGCTTTCAATCTGGGTCTCCTCCACAGCCGAATTGATGCATTCAATGCTGATCTACCTCCTCCACCTCCAGTATTCTCTCAAACTACCGAAGCTGGCGGATCAAGCAGCATTCCTGAGCCTACCACAGGGATCACCACAGACTTAGTTGCTTATGACAATCCATCAGTATCTCCCACCGACATTGAAATGACTACAGCTATGGGAGAGGAAGAAGAGGAAGATCCCATGGATACTGATGCTCCAAGGCTAATGACTATGGAAGAAATGGAGCTCAGAGAAAGGGCTCAGGAAGATGAACTTAAAAGAAAACAGGAAGCTGAAGAGGCCAGGCTTGAAGAGATTGCACAAGCCAAACTGGAAGAAACTATCAGAATGGAAGAAAGCAGGAAAGCTGAAGAGGCAGCTAAGCTGGCTGAAGAAAAGTTAAAGAAGGAAGAAGAAGCCAGGCTTGCTGAAGAACTAAGGCTTAAGGCCGAAGCTGAGAAACTTGCTGAAGAACAAAGGTTGAAAGAAGAAGCAGCCAAAGATAAGAAAGTTGAACAACCCGAACCACAGAAAGGAGATGACAAAGACTCTACCACCATCATTGAATCCTCACAGTCATCACCTCCTGCATCCGAATCGACACATGACAAATCAATCAAGAAACCGAGCACCAAAGCCTCGGCTGCATCTAAGTTACTCAAGTCAGCTTTCAAGAGAGTACATGAAAAGAAGAGAAGCAGACTGGAAGATCAGGTTGCAACACTTGCAACCCAAGTTGCTGAATTGACGAAGCTGAACTCGAACGTCCAAGAGCTGCAAGACAAAGTTGATACTTTCTTAGCTAAAGACGTACAGGAGAACTTGGAAGCCACATTAGCAGCTCAAGCACAAGAATACATGGCACAACACTTAGTTGCTGAGTTGAAAGATCTGCTGGCACCCATGAGAGACGAACTCACCAAGTTCGCAGAGCAAGCAGTCAAGAAAGTGATCCGATCAACCACATTCACTCTTCGAGCTGACAAGTCTACTGTTCCACTACCAGGGCTATCTCTGGATGAATTGGAAGCTCAACTCTTAGAAAAGCTGGCAAACAAGTTCACCTTGACTTCTGAAGAAGCCAGAGTCCTGGAAGCATTAAAAGACAAGATGAACAAAGAGACTTGCAGCACAGAGGCCGATAAACTGAAACGTCAAAGAGACGATGAAGACAGGGATCCGAATTCTCAGGCAAAGAAACAGAAACAAGCCAAAGGACCCACATCTCAATCTAAAACACCGGTTATCCCTCCAACAACAACAACTTCCACACAACAACCGAAGGCATCAGGTTCTGCTCCCAAGGCACACGACCACTTTGAATACACCGGTGGTGATGAGATTCCTCAACCAGATGAAGTTCCAGAACCGTCCCTCAAGAAAAAGAAGAAAGATAGGAAAGGAAAGCACCATCAATCCAAACCAGACACCTCACCAAAAGGCACAGAACCAAAGAAACCAAAAACCGTCCTTAAATGGCTAGACCATGACGATAGTGCCGAATACTCCTGGTTTGAGAAAATGATTAATTCGCAACCACCTCTTGAAGAAAATCATGAACCTCAAGATGGTCGAACGGTGGAATACGCTCAACTGATTCAGCAAAAGTTTAAGATGAAAAAGATGAATAAGAAAGAGCTGCGAAGAATCAAGAATGATGCTTTCAATCTTCTGAAAGACCGGTCTGCTAACTCAATCGAACTTGAGTATCATCTGGAAAATATTGCTCGAGCTATGTCAAGCAATATTGACTGGATCAATCCTGAATCTTATGTCGATCCGGTCACAAGGAAATCCGCACCCTACATCACTGACTGGTCCAAACCACTACCGATGATTGGGAAGCCTAAGGAACCGAAGATCCCGTACAAGTTCTTCTTCAACACAGACTTGGAATATCTGACACTTGGCAGCAAGATTGAGAAGAAGTACGTTACATCACTCGCCTT
Source organism: Artemisia argyi (assembly GCA_030686995.1). Classification (NCBI taxonomy): domain Eukaryota; kingdom Viridiplantae; phylum Streptophyta; class Magnoliopsida; order Asterales; family Asteraceae; genus Artemisia; species Artemisia argyi. The sequence goes on along the minus strand of CM060676.1, from coordinate 44,098,426 downwards.
TCTCCCTGCAGCTCGATATCTCAACAATGCAATCGAAGAAGAAGCTTCAGCATTATTCGTTGATAAAATTGTTGAATATGACCGGAACGCACTCTACAGCATACATCATTGGCTAGACAACCGGGCACAGTATTATCGAAGCAGCAGACTTAATCAGACAATGGGCGATGTAGCAAGTGATCTGAAGATAGTCTCCATTCAATTCATCTCGACTGTCACTCACTTTGGGTACCCCTTCCTCAGCAAAATCACACAGAAAAGACTTAATGAAAAGGAATACGATATTTTCGAGTCTGACTTTCCACGACTACTTCTCAATGACATAGAAGACATGTACCTGCTCAAAGTTCAAGGAAAACTCTGTGGCTTACCTAAAGAGATGCAGCTTGCCTTTATCCAAGCTCTTCTAATCTTCATCAGGCAGATTGTCATTAGAGAAAGAGTTGAAGATCTTTAATTGGGAGTAGAAAGTTATCAGAAGAAGCTGAATCTCACCAAGCCTAACATGTTCGACATCCCCGACCTTCAACATCTACCTCAATACACCTTGATCAGGCAACCATTCGGGTTCACTTACCGCAGTGTCAACGGTCGAAACTGCTTTATGGGCTACAAAGAATTACATAAGTTCTGTGATGAAACTTTGAAGTTCGTCAGAGACAGAATCAAAAGCAGAATCAACGACATTGCTCTAGGGAAATCCAAAAGATGGAACACCGATGAGACCAGGGATGCACGCAGATTCATTACAAGGATCGAGAACCGGTTGAAGCGCAGGGATCAGTTCAGGAGATTGGAAAGCTATGTTGGAGGCAGATAAAAGTTCCCGGTGTTGACATTTCAGAGACCTGATTGGTAGTTAAATTGTAAGAATTTGATTCGATTTGTCAATTATATACTTCATAATGGTTTGTGTACGCATTACAGTGCACAACCCGATCTTGTAAAGAAAGGACCCTGAGCTACGCATCAGTGCCTCAATCCTAATATATAAGGAGCGAAGGCTTCTTACTTTTGAGTAGAATTAATCAAATGTGTTATGTTTTTCATAATTCTGCTCAAAAGGACAAGTATTTCACCTCAATAAGACCTAATCACTTGTTGAGGGGGAGCACTTGTCAAAACAAAATACTTTGTTCAAAATCAAAAGTTCTTGGTGAATCTCCCCATAAGACTCAAAAAGCATATTTTAATCAAAAAGTCTAACAAAAACAACATCTAATATGCTATTTTTGAGGAGGAGAAAATGAAAAAGTGATTAAAATATATGAAGAAAAAGCTGAAAGTTGTATCTTGTACGAGCTAGACTCAGATTCACCCAGGAATTGACGAGACAATAAAAGTTAGTAATATCGAAAGGACTTATCCTCGACGGGTAATAACATCAAGTTAGTTACTAGAGCTAGTTGTCACCTAAAAGCTGACAATGTATCTCTTTAACTAACCACGTAAGCGTGTCTCGAAAAGGATTAGTCTTAGTAGAAATGTACCGTCTCGAGAAACTTTCTGTGAACTTGACCAGGCCGGGTAATAACTTCAAGCTAGTCTAACTAGTGATGTAAGCGTGTCTCGAATCGGTCTTGTTCACGGAAAGTGGATCAATTCAAAAGTGTTTGCTCCTCCCGCATGTGCAAATTTATTAAACACTTATGAGCACATGTGCAGGGGGAGCCCTTCAAAAGTGTACACAAAACTCTCAAAGTGTTAACCAAAATATTTGATTATCACAAACACTTTGAGAGATTTTCAATCAAAGGTTTCTTGGCTACTGTCGGAGTTATAAGGTGATTAAGATAGGAATATCCGTCCTATGATCCGCCAGAGCCGGAGGGATCTACCCAAGGACATCTCCCATAGTTAGAATTAGAAGTCCTTAGGTATGATACGAAAAAAGGAGAAAAGAATGAAAGGGAAAGAAGGAGTTGAAGAATGAAAAAGAAATGTAAAGAAAAGGGTGAAAAGAAATAGCCCTCCATATAATTCAACCTTAGGGCAGACACCGGGTTCAATACGTATGCTACTGGCAGTTGCAAAAGACAACACCGGTATTGAAGATTAAGTCGTCATGGACCCAGTGACGCAATGCACTAAACCTTCTTAACCACCCAAGTTCTCTTAAAAGAGCTTGTTTCATTCTCACGGGGAACCTGTGTAATCTATCGACCTATCTCTTAGAGACGGTTGATATTGAAGAAGGAGACCCTTCCCTAGTCTCCGCATAGGAAACCTAAGTGTGCACTTATAGAGTCTAGAGCCTCGAGATACATCAAAGATCTCTTAGGAACACTTAGTTTTTCTACAACTGGTATTCTACATCAATGGATACCAGCTGTAAACTATCGAGTCCTTCGCAGATCTTAGCAATCTGCCGAGAACGTTTATGAGAGGATTACTTATGTATTTCTCAATGATTGAACGGAAATCCTGCCAGGGTCAACATCAAACAGCCCTGACAGCAGGTCACTTCGGTAACCCCACAAGGGTTACGCTTAGTGTTTACGGTGGTTCCATAACGATCCACAGTCGTGGAGTGATCCCCAGCGACTCACCCTGTCATTGAGCTACTTAGTAGGTCTCGTAAGCTCCTTCGGGAGTATCTGATATGGGAACGGCCTGGATAAGGATTAGAAGGAGTCTTCACAATATGTTGTTGATGAGCTCTAATTCCTTATCTGTAAGTACCGGTTGTTTTATTGCTAACTGTTTACTCGCAGGTACCTCACTTCCATGATGGTAGATTGCAACATGCTCAGACATACATCTTGAAGCAAATGATAGCTCCCCTAAAGATCTTTACAACACAAAGTTCAAAGATTCTACATCAATTAGAAGAATCTACAAAGTATAAAGACTAAAGATCTTAGTGTATGCAAAGGAACTTCTTGTACGTAAAAGTCTAAGTCCAAAGATGTATGAGTATGTTGGAATGGCGGACAACCACCACAGACGCAGGAGTGACGAACGGCAGACAACTTCATTACACAATCACTACATCATCACCAAAGAACAAAGACACAGAGCAAAGTATATTCATTATCATTCAACCAATTTTGAAGACGTCTAGAGTCTTACATGTCACAAGTCAACGACAAAGATGAAGACGTCAAGCAACCGTGATGACCGGCCCTTAGGGGGAGATTGTTGGGATCATACTTTTGTATTTAGTCAAGTCTCGGTCATTACATTTTGTAATAGGTTGCTTTGGTATTTATTTCATTAAGTTTAATGTTATATGGCTTATGTGTTAAAGCCCTATGGGCCTTAAAGCCCACGAATTAGAGAGATAAGGGAGGAAGGGAGTGTTGCCCTAACTCCTCCCTTATAAATAGAAAGCTTATGTAAACATTATGTTTGTTGGTTATTTGATTATCTTAAGGAAACTCTTGCTCTTTCACTTTTCATATTGTCTCATAATCAACCATCTCTCTTTCTCATCTTATTTCTTTCTAAATCATACTTGTGTTTACATAAATGGTGACCTAACACTTTGGTACTTGAGCATCTTCACAGTCTTCCTTCTCTTCTTATTCTATTTTCATCTTCAGCTTCATCATTGTACTTGTCATAGTCTCAAGTATTTTGTAATAAGTGATAGAAGCTAGTAGTACTTAATTAGGCAAATGTTTAGGAATGGTCTTTGAATCCAGTTGAAACTTTGAATGTAAGCTGTAACTTGTTTCTTTGAATGAATGAAAAGATCTTCTTTATTAATCAACTTTGTAGGACCTTCAGCATAATCAACTAATCAGAAGAAACCATGTTCAGCATACTTGACCACATTCCCTTGAATACAACTCTTGGTTACTTTAACATACAACTTACAATCTCATAACATCTGCAAAACAGACATAAAACATGCAAATACACCAAACAACTTGCACAAATATTAGTGGGTTAGTGTTAAAACTCAAAAAGTATACAAATTATACAAATCTACAAAGTTTACACTCACAATCCTCCCCTGAGGCATATGCCTCCCCTGAGGCTTATGCCTCCCCTTAAACTTTGCAGTTAAGGGTTAAGCATTCCAATATGAACCACCAAATATTGAAACCTTGGTCCATCAAATGCTTTGGTTAACAAATCTACCACATTCTCATCTGTGTGAATTTTTACCACTTTAATTAAATGTTTCTCATAAGCATCCCTGATAAAGTGGTGCCTGATTTCAATATGTTTGGTTCTATTATGAAAAACTTGATTTTTAACAATGCAAATTGTACTTTGATTGTCAATGAAAATGGTAGTATTCATAAAGGTATACCCATAATCCAGCAATTGATTCTGAATCCATAGAACCTGTCCACAACAATTGGCAGCAGCAACATACTCTGCTTCAGTAGTGGAAGTAGCAACAATGGTCTGTTTCTTGCATTGCCAAGAAATCAGTCTCCTTCCAAGGAATTAGCAACCTCCAGTTGTGGATCTTCTATCCAAATTTGCACCAGCATAGTCACTATCACTATAAGCTGCTAGCTGAAATGGAGACTCTTTGGGATACCAAAGACCTAATTTGGGTTGGCCTTTTAAGTACTTAAAAATCTTTTTGACAGCATTCAAGTGAGAGGTAAGTGGAGTGACTTGGTGCCTTGAACATGCACTCATAACAAATGTAATATCAGGTCTTGAGGCAGTCAAATACATCAAAGAACCAATCATGGACCTGTATAAATGAACATTCACAGGGAGATCAGGATCAATATTGTTCTTTGGTTTGGGAGCCTCATAGGGAGTAGTGGCAGTCCTGACATTCTCCATATCAAACTTGGACAACATATCCTTTACATATTTCTCCTGATGTATGAAAATACCATCAGGTTTCTGCTGAACCTGTAATCCCAAAAAGAAAGTGAGTTCTCCCATGGCACTCATTTGAAATTCTCCCTTCATCAGATCCTCAAACTCTCTACACCATGCTTCTTTGGTGGAACCAAAGATAATATCATCCACATACACCTGCACAAGAATAATATCCCTAGAATCTTTCTTGAGGAATAGAGTCTTGTCAATGGCACCTCTTCTGTAGCCATGCTTCAGCAGAAATGTGGAAAGTCTAGCATACCAAGCTCTTGGAGCTTGATGAAGTTCATAGAGAGTTTTGACAACCTTGTACACATACTCAGGATGATCAGGGTCTTCAAATCCTTTGGGTTGAGTCACATATACCTCCTCTTCAATCTCACCATATAAGAAAGCACCTTTAACATCCATCTGATAAACCATAAAGCCCATATAAGAGGCATAGGCCAAAAATATCCTAATAGCTTCAACTCTGGCCACTGATGCAAACACTTCATCATAGTCAATGCCTTCCTCTTGTCTAAACCCTTGAGCCACTAGTCTAGCTTTGTTCTTCACCACAATCCCCCTTGCATCTCTTTTGTTCTTCAAAATCCATTTTGTCCCAATGGTATATTTACCATCAGGAAGAGGAACCAAAATCCAAACCTGCTGATTCTTAAATTGCAACATCTCTTCTTGCATTGCTTCAAGCCAACTTGAATCTGCCAGTGCTTGAGGAACACTAGTTGGCTCTATCTGAGAAAGAAAGCATGCAAACAGACAATGTTTGAAGTCTGTGTGATTGTCCCACTTTTGATTGTAGACATAAGAGATGAAAGCAACTTCACCATATTTTGTATTCTTTACAGTGCTTCTAGTTCTAACAGGATCTTTAGGATCTCCAATAATCTTAGATAAGGGATGAGCATTATGAATCCTTTTTGTTGTTGTAGGGTGAACATCAATTGAGGCATCAAGGTTGTTGACTGTAGGCCCAAACTCAGTATCATAAGAAGCTGAGTGAAATAGGCCAGGCTTTGGTTGATAATTCCCAAGATCAGTAGGACTTGGAAATCTTGTAAAGGGCTTCTCCAAGTCTGTAGATGCTTCAGTAGAAATGGGAGAGTTGGCATCATTAGTATCAGCAGCTTTGAACTTGTCAGTGGGAATAGGTGTGCCTTCAGTAGAATCATCAGCAGTATCCTTGTTTCCACTGACTGCTTGTGCTGATTGATGTAGGATTGCTTCAGTCTCTTGTGTAACCTTTTCATTGAGTTTCTGAGCTTCCTTAGTAGCAGCATGTTCTTGCTTCTTCAGTCTTGCAAGATCCTCTGCATAATGTGACTCATCATCTTGTTCAGCAGCAGAATGATTACCTACAAAATGGTTAGGTGGAAAAGATGGTACGACAATGGTGTGTTCATCTGGCTCAGATTCACATTCTGAGTCATCATCCATGGAACCTGCAGGGTTAGAATTTGGATCGTTGGTACCTGCATTAGGATTAGAAGCATGTCTAGTATAACCCAAATAGTCAGTCAAATAATCTAGGTCAAAATACCAAGAATGGCCTTGTCCCTGAGTATTAGGCTGATCTTCAAGGAATCTTAGGTTAAGGGTCTCTTCTATCCTTTTGGCATTCAGATTATAAACCCTATAAGCCTTGCTATGAGCTGAATAACCCACAATATATCCCTCATCAGCTTTCCCATCAAACTTACCCAGTATATCAGCAGTATTTAAAATGGTCACTTTGCATCCAAAAGGCTTAAGGTAATGTATGTCTGGAACTTTCCCAGTGAGAATTTCATAAGGTGTCTTGACATGATGTCTAGTGATGGATACCCTGTTTAAGACATAGCAAGCAGTACTTACTGCTTCAGTCCAAAACATAGTGGGTAATTTGGAGTCTGCAAGCATTGATCTTGCTGCCTCAATGAGGGTTCTATTTTTCCTTTCAGCAACCCCATTTTGTTGTGGGGTCCTTGGAGTACTATAGTCCCTTCTAATCCCCTTAGACTTACAGAATTCTATGAAAACAACATTTTTGAATTCTGTCCCATTGTCACACCTAATTCCTTTAACCTTTTGATTAAGCTGGTTTTCAATTAAAATGATGAATTCTTTCAAAATAGGAGTTGTTTCATCTTTAGTTTTTAGAAAGAATACCCAGCAAAACCTGCTAAAATCATCTGTGATAACCAGGTAGAAGTACTTATGACCAATAATTCTGATAGGAGTTGGACCTAGGAGGTCCATGTGCAGCAACTGAAGAGGTTCTGAAATGGTGCTCACAGCTTTGATGGCTTTGTAAGAGGCTCTGTGTTGCTTTCCCTTGTTGCAAGCAATACAATTGTGTTCATTGGTGAAGAGTTTAGAAGGAAGGCCCTGAACAAGACCAAGTTTAGACAACTTGTTGATAGTCTTGTAATTCACATGAGCCATTCTCCTATGCCACTTAGTAGATTCATCCTGGGAAGCTTTTGCCACCAAACATGTTAGATCACCTTCTGGCTTGACATCATTCAGATTGAATGTGTACAAGTTGAAGGTTCTAGGAACTCTCAGCAAAACAGTTGTGTCTTCTGGAAGTTTGAAGTCCTTGGAGAGTACAAGGCACTCATCTTCAGAGAAGAAAACCTTATTCTTAGTGTCACAAATTTGTGATACAGAGAATAGATTAAAATGCTCCAGTTCCTTCACATAATAAACATTCTCAAAGTCTAACAAAGGTGTCTTAATAGTTCCTTTCCCAGTAACAACCACTATGGGCACAAAGTCATGCATCTTGTCCTTGTTCCCTGACATACTTCTAGAACAACCACTATCAACAATACCTACTTCAGTACTTTTCAAAGGATGATCCTACAACAACAACAAAAATATACAAAAGTTAGTACACATTGGAGACTCAAGTCATTGCTGACTTGAGCCTGCCTTGTTGATCATTAGTGATAGGCTATGTAGATGTTTTAGATCCACCATTGTTCTTGGGCCTGTACTGCAAATTAGGTTCCTTCTTTGTCCAAGAACAACCTGCTAAGGGCTTCACAGCAGTATTCCAATACCCACCACCATAATACATTGGGTCAAAGTGATTAGGCCAATAACCATTAGAAAAGAAAGAACTAGTGGGTAGAACATAAGTTCTAGTACTGGTTCTTCTCCATGAGGAATGTGGTTCAGCAGAATTGGATTTCTGCTGATGTGGAACAAAAGAGGGTATGTCACTAACATTCTTCCACATTTGCCTAGGTTTCCTTTGACTAAAACATACACCCATTCTTTGCTCATGAAAGGTACAATCCTTAATCAAATGAGATTTACTTCCACACACAAAACATTTCTTCTTTTTAGAAGATTTATTCAAACCAAAGGAAGTTCCATAACATGAAAAAGTATTCAAACCACCATGATAAACAGAATTGTTTTTAACAGAACTAAAAGTATTATTTTGCAAAGAATTTAAAAACAAGTCTTCAGTAGAAATTGTCTTGTTATCAGCAGCAACTCTAGAAGGCTTGTGGGGAGTCTTGGGTGATGTCTTTGGTGTGGTCTTGGGCAGGTCAGACTTCTCACTTGAATCACAGCTGGCAAATGAGGTAGACCCTTCATCTGAAGACTTGTCACTGTCACAACAAGAGACAAAGTCAGTAGATTTAATAATAGGGTCTGGCAAGTCAGTTGACTTTTTGCCATAGAGATGGTGTGATCCATCAAAGTCAATAGGTATGGATAGGTCTATAGGCTTGTGTTCCCCTCTTAGAAGTTCAGGGACAGCATTCATTCCCCCTTCCTTAACAAATTTAACAGGTGTTTGATAAGCTAAGGGTGGTTCAGGGTCAAAAACACTAGACATATCAGGATATGTTAACTCTTCTAGATCTATATATTTCTCATATCCTAATGCTTTTCTAGACCTAACAGATTGGCGACCATCAATCAATTTACTCAAATTAGATGCTCCTTCCTGCCATTTCATACGACCAGCTATCTCTTTATCTAACTTAGCTTGTATTTCTTGTTTTTCCTTTTCTATATCAGACTTCTCTTTTTCAGTACGTCTTAAGTTTATCTTAGCAATTTCTAAATCACTTTCTAGAACTCTTATTTTTTTCATCATATTTAACTTGATTCTTTTGAAACCAGACTTTTTGTTTCTCTAAAGTTTTTAAAGCCATTTTATAGGACTCTACTTCAATATAACACTCATTGTACTTTGGTTTCAATTCATCATATTCTTGTTTAAGCACATTGTATCTTACACTACATCCAAACACACAGTTGTGTACCTGAGAGATTCCCATCAAGGAGACTTGCTCCTTCTTGTCCTCTGAAGGTGAGTATGCCAGCAGATTCACTTGTGTAGAAGTAGAAGCTTCCTCTCCAGCAGGTTCATGTTCAGCCCAATCAATCTGGTGATCCAGAGTCACCATAGCTTTTGAAGGTGCAGCCTTAGTAGTCCCTGCTTCCAATGGATAAGAGCCATATCTAACTTCATCACCAGACTTCCTCTCCTTGCATTCTCTTGAAAAATGTCCCACTTGACCACAAGTGTAGCATTTAACCTTCCTTCTGTCAAACCTTGCTGCCTCTCTTCCATTAAAGCCAAACTTCCTTCCAGACTTGGTTTCGAACCTCTTAATGTTCATAGAGATCATTGCAAGCTGCCATTTTAAGTGCATCTCCTCCATCTCCAAAGGATCTACCTGTTCAAAATCCTCATAAGCAAGAAACTGCTGATGTTCATATTCAGCCACAAATGAATAAACAATGTCATCCATTATACTACTGGATTTTGATTTAGGAGCAGATTGAGTTTGGGTTTGAGAAGATGCTCCTGATGAATAAGAGCTTGAGGCATGATGCACAGGTTTTGTAGTGGTGCCAACAAATGCAGAGTGAGTGGATGGACGAATGGGACTTCTAACATCAGGCTCAAGTGATTTAAGTCTGTTGTAGAGGTCATCAAAGGACATCATGTCCAACCCACCCTTGGTCTTGAGAGCAATACAGACTTGCAACCAAGATGGAGGCAAAGATCTCAAAAATTTAGCATTACAGTCCTCATTGTCTGGTCTAGCCTTCAGCTGATTAAGTTGACTTAAAATCTTGTGGAACCTGTCATAGCCTTTGTGAATGCCTTCTTCCTCAGATATCTGAAACTCTTGAAACTGCTGCTTCAACATAGACTTCTTCAACCTTCTTGATTCCTCATTCCCACCAAATCTAGCCTTTATTTCCATCCAAATATCCTTGGCATCCTCCATGAAGTGGAAGTCACCCATGTGGTCATCTGGTATAGCTTGGAGCAGAATTGTTCTTATTTTATTCTCCCTTTGTACGGCTAGAACCTCTTCAGCAGTTTTAGATCCTACAATTGTAACTACCCCATCAGCATCTTTAACATGCTTTTTCAGGCTGTTTCCCTTTCGAACAATCTCCTAAAGATTCCAAACTATGTTTGTGATCCAGTTCTGCATCTTCATGGACCACAAATCATAGTCTTCAGCATTCTTCAAGTATGGAAACTTAGCATTACTGTTGGAGAGGTTGAGTTGTTGGAGAGAAGTGGTGTTAAGGTTTTGGGTTGTATCAACTTCATTATCTGATTCAGGCATTTTCTTTTGATTGGTTTTGTTTTGATGGTGTAAGATTTGTGTTTCTTAGTATAACAGAGACTCTCTCGAGGCTCTGATACCACTTGTTGAACTATAAGACCTTGATAGATCTTCTTGAGCACTCTAGAATCGTTAGTTATGTTACTGTAATCAATAACACACTAATAGACAATCTCTGTAACTTGTATTTTAAAGCGGAAACAAACACAAGTTTAATACTAAGAACTCTTGATCCTCTATGGATCTTTTAATAATAATGAAAGTGTTTTCTCAAACGTATATCCAATACATAATCGTGTGTTCCTTTTATACACAAGGAACCCTAAACCGTTTCCCAAGAAACGTATATTCTAAAACTTCTAAAAGATATGCATTATCACTTCCTAAATAAACTCATGCATATCCAAACTATAATACATAAAATACGGAAATACTATATCCGCATAAACTAATAATGCTGAAACTAGTCTTCAGCAGATACACTGCTTCAGCAGGAACCAGCTCTTCAGCAGTAACCTTCAGCAGTAACAGTGTCACAACTCGTAATTTCCGGTCATTTTCCAAACTTCGACAATTTACTATTCATCAGTTACTATTCACTGATTACTATTCATCATTTTACTATTCATCATTTTTGAGGTCAATTTGACATTCCGAGATACATTCAAAAATTTTACTTTTCACTTTACACTATTCATTTCCGAGAGAAAACCACTATTCACGTGCATTACTTATGTCATCGTAAATTTAGTTTACGAGTATTCAAATTCGCGTAACCGTATTGGTTCAGGAGCGAATTCATGCATTATCATTGGGACACTTCGTACGGACTAGAACTAGTCTTCATATTATCATTATAACACTTGCATACTATTCCACTCATAGGGTAATTAAATTAATACTTTTGGTATAATTTACTTTTACGTATAATTATTTCTAAATAAACGTTAACAAGCAATAAATAATGTGACTAACACGTCCGACACTCCCGACTATGATCCCAATATATTTTATATTCATTTTAATAATATAAAAATTATAATATTAATTTACCCGGTGTTTTCAAATCAATTACTATATTTTACGGTCGGAGCTTATTACTCCGTCGGTTTGCGTAATCTCAACACGATAATATTTCTAACACCCGATTCTTGCAAGGAATAATATTTTACAACTTTTACAACTTCGTCGTATGTTACTTCACCTCGTTAACATTTATTTCAAGATAACTCGGTACCCGATAACACCCAAAGTGTACACAAACTCATCCAACATTTAGACACAAACATTTATTAGCACCAACTTTTCCCCATTTTTCTCCATATGTGCCCCCCCCCCCCTCTAGCCCCTTTTTGTGCTAGTGCACTTGATTACTTGGACTAATAATTGACCAAGACCAAATATATACTTCATTATCACCACACTTCTTCATTTAACACATCAATAAACTAGCAAAAATTCTCTCTTCTTCCTTTCTTCTTTGGGGTGATCGGCCAAGAACAAGAACACAAGAAGAAACCAAAATTTTTCCAAGATCAAGTAATTTTACAACTCTAGTATACTTCTATTTTGGGTTTTGAAATAAAAACCAAGAAGTATTTAGGTACCTAGTTACTTTAAACACCTTCAAACTACTAGTAAGCTTTTCTTGATCTTTCTTAATGTTTCATATATTTATTTTATGTATTTTCAAGTCATAGTAGTAGATCATGCATATATATATATATATATATATATATGTTATATATACCACTTTTACAATAATACTCTTTAATCTTAGATCTATAATTTTTATTAGTAACTTCAAGAGATCCACCAAGATTGATGATGTTTAGGAACCCATGACACCCTAAGAAGGTGTATGGTAGATCAAGAGTTGTTTTGATTGTTGATTGAAGTGGTTTTGAACAAGTTAGAAACTAGGAAAATCTATTTTTGACACTTTCAAAATGTTGCTGTCCCTTTTTGGCAAACGTGGAAAGATCAGGGGCAAGGGTGTAACTTTTGATCAAAGATTTAGAAAATACTCTCCGATACGAAACTATAGCCGAAAACGGGGATAAAAACGAGTTAATAACGAAGGAGATATGATTTTTGTAAATTTAACAACGAAAACTATTTTCTGAAAAACTGCATGCTGTTTGACAATTTTCAACGGACAAATAGAGGCGTTAAACCTAACCTAGAGGAGCCGAACTACCAAAAATATATTAGTATATACTAAAACGAATCCGTGGATATAAAGAACGAGTAAAATGAGTTTAAAACGACCAAGTTATACGCGTTTTAACATCGTCAAAACTATATATATATTTTGTCACTACTAGAAAAATAATATAACTACGTACTAAATGACATATTTTCTAGATTTCTTATTCAATTAGTTTATTTTTAACTAACAAAATACGTACGACTTAAGGTTTATTACGCGACTACTAGACGCTATTTTAAGGTTTTCAAGACGAGGAATATAACACTAACATTTTTATACGATATACTACGACAAGTTATATACTTCTATATTTGGACTTATTTTCCTAAGTATGAAAACTATTTTACTTTGACAATAACTAGTATTTCCAAGTTACGAGTGGTATAGGCATCATGTGCACATACATTTATTTCATCACATCATGATCTAAGGTAGATCGTTATTACTCATATTAGGTTGCGGTTAGAGATCGTGCCTCATTTCAGTGTATCCACTTTTGTCGTCGTAGCTATCGCTCCAGGTGAGTCATAGCCCCTACTATTTTAATTGTTTTGTAAACTCTTTGGGGGAGAATACATGCTCGTTTTACTTAAAACGCATTACTTGTTTTACCTGGTTGATTACTCAAATATTTCCAGCTTTATCTAAATATATATTTGATCACCTGCACTTCATTAGTATGCTTGACTACCGGTATTTCTTTGGTATATTTAATAACCTGCATTCATTGGTATGTTTGATTTTCCTGTATTTCATGGGATTGATTATCCTTGTTTATATGACCTCCTTTCAATATTGTGGTATTCCTCACTTGGCTGTGATGTCAAACGTAATATTGTGGTATTCCCCACTTGGCTGTGATGTCAAACGTATTGTGGTATTCCCCACTTGGCTGTGATGTCAAACGTAATATTGTGGTATTCCCCACTTGACTGAATGTCAAACGTAATATTAATGTTTCCTTACTTGACTAAATTAAGATGCCTTTGCATCAACCTTATTACGGGTTTTCCCGCTTGACTGATTTATCATATGGCCTCATTGACTGAATTATTTATATAGCCGTTTTGCTATATTTACCTGGGAATTTGGATATCAGTATTACTTTTATTCACGTAGACTTTAACACATTTGGCAGTGGGTTGTGAACACACAGGTTACAAGTCTCTTATGGCGGGACTTGCAACTGAGTGGATTTACAATGCCTTTGCTGGGCGATCTTTTCTCTATAGGCATTATTTGTTAAACAAACTCTATGAACTCACCAACCTCGTGTTGACACTTTAGCATGTATTTTCAGGTTTTTAGCATATGGCACGCTACTGGAGGTTTTGGCAGGGCATGGCATGGTCATAGAAGACTCTGATTATTCATATGGGGACCGTTTTTGACTATTTTAAAGGCCTACTTCCGCACTACTTTTAACAATGTAAATTCAACATTTTTGATTAAATTATTTTATTCTAAATGATTCAAGTGAAAACCATTTTTGAACTTGTGTTGTGATATCAATTGAGTTACACCCCAGCTGCATGTTTGCTTCCGCTGGACCCGATTTCTGGGGGTGTGACAGATTGGTATCAGAGCTTTGGCTATAGCGAACTAAGTGTTTTTAAAACCTAGACTATAGCTACTTTTACGAAAACTTAACCCTATGACTGTCACGTGCCTGCCTGCCAAGATGATGCCTCACTTGTGGTTTGTTGCCGACATATGTGATGAGATTTGTATCTCATTATCTGGTATATTATATTAACTTATTAAAGTTGATTACTATCATTGTCTTTCATATAAGCATGTTCACGTATCATATATGTCACCGCATTATGTTTTCCATGCATAGTTTCATCATTCGACCTCGAGTTTGGTCACTTGCTTTTGTCTTTCAGAACGCCTTGGTATTTGTGAAGGACATAGTCTTAGTATAACTGAGCTGAGTATTTCAAAATTCATGGAACCTCGGTGGGATATAGACTGGTCATCTATATTCAACCCGGGATAGTGAGATATAGGCTGACCACCTATGTCTGACTCAGAAATGAATTTTGCAACACTAAGAATGGTTATAATAAAATTTTGGCCTGAATAAATTCTCAACTCATTTTCCAAATGCTTCATTTACGTGTGTGTATACTCTCGTTGTCATAACATTCCTACTTTTCATCACTTCGTGAACCACCGATTGGAAGCTTGTCAACTAGTCATTTTATTTCATGAACTTTCATATTTATGCACAATACACTTGCATCACAGTATTTTCTTATATCACAATCTCATTATGCTGCAGTTGTCACAGTCTCTTCCCTTCTCACCATCACTCACTACTACCAATATAGATAAGTGGATATTATCAATGACCTCCCTAGGAAAGACTTTCCATACCATCTATGAGGAGGATCCCTCAGTACAGTAAGACCATTCAAAACTCAACAGAAATCCCAAGATATCACAAAACCATTCGAACCACTATCACTGGCCTGATTGCCACAATTCCACTATCTGGAAAGTATTGGATTGACTGAATTATAAGATTCGTTTAGATACGAGTGCTCACTAAGCAACACCATAGAGATAAATCCAACCTTTTAACCGAGACTATAAATTGAACATGTCCTCACCAATAGACTTTATTCGAACGTGTTAGACACCTATGCCTTTGTGCAGACATACATACCTGACTATTTTATCCTCTTAATATTTTCACTTTTAAATGGATTTTCTCCAAACTACCGTCATACAAAACATATATCTTGTAAGAAATACTTTTCTGATGCACTTATTTTGACAAGCAAATTCCTTTTGGTTAATCTTTTACAAAACTATTGAATGTTACAAAATTTTAAACATCGATCTTTGATAAACCATATTATCTACCTTATGTTGAAAATTTTCCTATATTGCATAACTACTAAATTTTGAAACATCAAGAAGGATGTTACCTAAAAAGCCGTTTGCTTAAACTTGTAGATTCATTTATTCGGGGAAGGTTTATGAACAAAACACAATCTCAAAACAAACTTTGAAAATCAATCACTATAATACATCACTTATACCTTTAGGATTTTGTGATTTGATGACATAGAACTTGGGGAAAATCTTAGTAATGGAGACTAAGCATCGTAGGTGGAGAAAGACTCAATTCATGACATTCCGGCGGAGGAATCACAACCTTATCCTAATCTATTATTTTCAACAACACCCTTGACGGACCTAACCTTGTAAGCCTTTCAAAACAAGATTCATGATACCCATCTCAATTACTCCTAATAGAGGAACTTGATTCATCTCGAACTCCTAGCAATTTCATTAAGATTTCTTTGGAACCACACCACCTATCATCTGCAGACCAATGGTCAGGAATTAGAGAATGATTCACACATAGGGAGATATGCCCAGAGCATGAGTGATTGACTCTAGAAATGGTTGGACTAACCATTTTCCATAAATCAGATTCCTTTATAACCATAGTTACCACACGAGCTTAGAGACTACACCATTTGAAGCACTCTATGGTCGAAGTGCCAACATCCATTGACGGATCAAAATTTGGAAAAGCCCAACTCACTAGTTCAAGTAGGCATTCATGAAATAACCAGAAATTTCCTACAAATCGAGAATCAGTTACAAATTCGATAAATTGTAAACCCTTAGAATTTGAAGTTAATGGCAGGATTATGTTGAAAGTTCTGCCTAGGAAAGGCATGATACCATTCAGAAAAATTCAGAAAATTAAACCCGATACACACTGAACCATTTACTATTACTGACAGAGTAGGCCTAGTGGCCGTCAGACTTGAACCTTGTTAGAGCTCAGTAGCTTACACAATAAATATCATCATCTTTTCACCAATACCACTCTAGAGACCAACACAAACTGAACTTCGGGACGAAGTTCCTGTTAGAGGGGAAGACTGTCACAACTCGTAATTTCCGGTCATTTTCCAAACTTCGACAATTTACTATTCACCGATTACTATTCATCATTTTACTATTCATCATTTTTTAGGTCAATTTGACATTCCGAGATACATTCAAAAAATTTACTATTCACTTGACACTATTTATTTCCGAGAGAAAACCACAATTCACGTGCATTACTTATGTCATCGTAAATTTAGTTTACGAGTATTCAAATTCGCGTAACCGTATTGGTTCAGGAGCGAATTCATGCATTATCATTGGGACACTTCGTACGGACTAGAACTAGTCTTCATATTATCATTATAACACTTGCATACTATTTCACTCGTAGGGTAATTAAATTAATACTTTTGGTATAATTTACTTTTACGTATAATTATTTCTAAATAAACGTTAACAAGCAATAAATAATGTGACTAACACGTCCGACACTCCCGACTATGATCCCAATATATTTTATATTCATTTTAATAGTATAAAAATTATAATATTAATTTACCCGGTGTTTTCAAATCAATTACTATATTTTACGGTCGGAGCTTATTACTCCGTCGGTTTGCGTAATCTCAACACGATAATATTTCTAACACCCGATTCTTGCAAGGAATAATATTTTACAACTTTTACAACTTCGTCGTATGTTACTTCACCTCGTTAACATTTATTTCAAGATAACTCGGTACCCGATAACACCCAAAGTGTACACAAAATACACAAACTCATCCAACATTTAGACACAAACATTTATTAGCACCAACTTTTCCCCATTTTTCTCCATATGTGCCCCCCCCCCCCTCTAGCCCCTTTTTGTGCTAGTGCACTTGATTACTTGGACTAATAATTGACCAAGACCAAATATATACTTCATTATCACCACACTTCTTCATTTAACACATCAATAAACTAGCAAAAATTCTCTCTTCTTCCTTTCTTCTTTGGGGTGATTGGCCAAGAACAAGAACACAAGAAGAAACCATAATTTTTCCAAGATCAAGTGATTTTACAACTCTAGTATACTTCTATTTTGGGTTTTGAAATAAAAACCAAGAAGTATTTAGGTACCTAGTGACATTAAACATCTTCAAACTACTAGTAAGCTTTTCTTGATCTTTCTTAATGTTTCATATATTTATTTTATGTATTTTCAAGTCATAGTAGTAGATCATGCATATATATATATATATATATATATATATATATATATATATATATATATATATATATATATATATATATATATATATATATATATATATATATATATATATATATATACCACTTTTACAATAATACTCTTTAATCTTAGATCTATAATTTTTATTAGTAACTTCAAGAGATCCACCAAGATTGATGATGTTTAGGAACCCATGACACCCTAAGAAGGTGTATGGTAGATCAAGAGTTGTTTTGATTGTTGATTGAAGTGGTTTTGAACAAGTTAGAAACTAGGAAAATCTATTTTTGACACTTTCAAAATGTTGCTGTCCCTTTTTGGCAAACGTGGAAAGATCAGGGGCAAGGGTGTAACTTTTGACCAAAGATTTAGAAAATACTCTCCGATACGAAACTATAGCCGAAAACTGGGATAAAAACGAGTTAATAACGAAGGAGATATGATTTTTGTAAATTTAACGACGAAAACTATTTTCTGAAAAACTGCATGCTGTTTGACAATTTTCAACGGACAAATAGAGGCGTTAAACGTAACCTAGAGGAGCCGAACTACCAAAAATATATTAGTATATACTAAAACGAATTCGTGGATATAAAGAACGAGTAAAATGAGTTTAAAACGACCAAGTTATACGCGTTTTAACATCGTCAAAACTATATATATATTTTGTCACTACTAGAAAAATAATATAACTACGTACTAAATGACATATTTTCTAGATTTCTTATTCAAGGAGTTTATTTTTAACTAACGAAATACGTACGACTCAAGGTTTATTACGCGTCTACTAGACGCTATTTTAAGGTTTTCAAGACGAGGAATATAACACTAACATTTTTATACGATATACTACGACAAGTTATATACTTCTATATTTGGACTTATTTTCCTAAGTATGGAAACTATTTTACTTTGACAATAACTAGTATTTCCAAGTTACGAGTGGTATAGGCATCATGTGCACATGCATTTATTTCATCACATCATGATCTAAGGTAGATCGTTATTACTCATATTAGGTTGCGGTTAGAGATCGTGCCTCATTTCAGTGTATCCACTTTTGTCGTCGTAGCTATCGCTCCAGGTGAGTCATAGCCCCTACTATTTTAATTGTTTTGTAAACTCTTTGGGGGAGAATACATGCTCGTTTTACTTAAAACGCATTACTTGTTTTACCTGGTTGATTACTCAAATATTTCCAGCTTTATCTAAATATATATTTCACCTGCACTTCATTAGTATGCTTGACTACCGGTATTTCTTTGGTATATTTAATCACCTGCATTCATTGGTATGTTTGATTTTCCTGTATTTCATGGGATTGATTATCCTTGTTTATATGACCTCCTTTTAATATTGTGGTATTCCCCACTTGGCTGTGATGTCAAACGTAATATTGTGGTATTCCCCACTTGGCTGTGATGTCAAACGTAATATTGTGGTATTCCCCACTTGACTGAATGTCAAACGTAATATTAATGTTTCCTTACTTGACTGAATTAAGATGCCTTTGCATCAACCTTATTACGGGTTTTCCCGCTTGACTGATTTATCATATGGCCTCATTGACTGAATTATTTATATAGCCGTTTTGCTATATTTACCTGGGAATTTGGATATCAGTATTACTTTTATTCACGTAGACTTTAACACATTTGGCAGTGGGTTGTGAACACACAGGTTACAAGTCTCTTATGGCGGGACTTGCAACTGAGTGGATTTACAATGCCTTTGCTGGGCGATCTTTTCTCTATAGGCATTATTTGTTAAACAAACTCTATGAACTCACCAACCTCGTGTTGACACTTTAGCATGTATTTTCAGGTTTTTAGCATATGGCACGCTACTGGAGGTTTTGGCAGGGCATGGCATGGTCATAGAAGACTCTGATTATTCATATGGGGACCGTTTTTGACTATTTTAAAGGCCTACTTCCGCACTACTTTTAACAATGTAAATTCAACATTTTTGATTAAATTATTTTATTCTAAATGATTCAAGTGAAAACCATTTTTGAACTTGTGTTGTGATATCAATTGAGTTACACCCCAGCTGCATGTTTGCTTCCGCTGGACCCGATTTCTGGGGGTGTGACAAACAGTCAGCAGAATTCTTACTTAACAGAATTCCCAACATTTACCGAAATCGTATCTCTTTAAGAATCACCTTAAAAGAAACGTGATATAGAAAATGTAACGATATGTTTTGTTTGTTTTTGATTTTTTTGGTGTTGTTAACACTTTAGAAAAAGTGTTAATGACATTTTTGTTTTCTGATTTAAATTTACAAAAAGTGGTGGGTTTATACAGTGACGAATGAAAAATCACTAATCTCTACGAAACGTTTTGATTACGCAGCTACCTCCCCGGCAGCGGCGCCAAATTTTGATTGAGTCTAAACGATCAACTAAGTTTTCCAATGTGATTGGTCAACCAAGTCAAACATCTAAAACCAACTAACCAAGGAGTACAGTGTATTCCCGGGTCGTTATGTCCCAACGAGGTAAGCAATTGTATTTAAAACTTTTTAAGTGATCGGGTGATTTAACAGGAGGATCAGGAATTTGATTTGAATGGTTAAACTATGAGATTACGATTGAAAATAACTTAGAAACACTATTGGAACAATTACTGATAATCAGATAACCTAGAAACGTAAGTTAAACCTAAAACGCGCGTTTGAATTAAAAATAACGCGAACGCGCAAAATAAAAAGTGAAACGTGAGCAAATAAAGTCCTACGAATGTGAAAATTATATTTTTACAATCCTAAGGTTATAAGAAAATTTTTAGAAAAAGAAAAATAATTTTTACACTATTTAATTAATTACTATTAATTAATTACTAATTAATATTTACTTTTTAATTAACTAAATTACACTAATTATTAATTAATTATGAAAATTACCTAGAAAAATGAAAATTAAATTTAGAAAAATCTAAAATGTTATAAAACTAATTTTAAAACAGAAAACCTAATTTTCTTACTTTTTAATTATTAATTATTAATTAAAACTAATTATTTAATTAATTTAAACTAAAATAAATTATAAAAAACACTAAATGAACAAGGAAAAATCTGAAAAAATTCCTAAAATTATTTTAACTAAAAAGGAACCTGAGAAAAATTTAAAAATGAAAAGTGCTTATAAATAAGCAGAAAATAAGCCAAAATGGCTTAAATAGAAGCTATCACTTTCTTAATTTTTGTCTTTTTCCAATTTTTCTTTTACACAACTAATTTATAACTAAAAATAAGCACTTTTTGTAAAGGGATTTTGGAACTTATAAATAAGCAGTGTACTAAGCAAAAAGCCAAACAGTGAGCTTATTGGTTTAAATATGAGGCAAAAGCTATTAAATAAGCTACACAGATCACTCAGACCAGAAAATAAGTTATAAACAGCTTATGTGTGCTTAGAAAGAGCTAAAATGACAAGGAAGTTCAACTGAATAAGCCAATTAGCCAAATAAGCAGTTCCAAATCCACTTCAAGCTCAAGCAGGCCAAAATGGGTCTTTTGGACCTCTGTGGGGTCCACAGAGGTAAAAGGAAGGCCAAATTTGGACTTGATCCTCAAAGTTGACCAAGTCAACCTCAAAATAAGCCAAAAAGCTGAGCTTGCAGCTTATTTAAGGAGTCCTTGGAGAGCCTTTGAACATGGGTCACCAAACTGAGAGCTCAGACTTGGCTTTGGACAGGTCTCAAAAAAGGATCAGACAAATTATAGGGGTGAGCAGAAAAACCAAAATATCCGAATAAATCGAAAACCAAAACCGAACCGAACCGAAAATAACCGAACCGAATTTGCCAAAACCGAACCAAACCGAACTTTTAATTCGGTTCTCGGTTTGGATATGGTTTTGGTAATCAAAACCAAAAACCAAACCGAAAACCGAATTCATATAAATTTATATATTTTTTATATATTTATATATATAAAAGATCAATAAAACATTATATATATATATATATATATATATATATATATATATATATATATATATATATATATATATATATATATATATATATATATATATATATATATATATATATATATTTATATTTATATTTATATTTATATTTATATATATATGAATAACAATACAATTTTATCCTAATATTAAAAAATACTTTTTATGTTTGAAATTACTTTTTTGGCTAAATATATTTGTATATTTTTCTTTTTTTTAAATAAAGTGTGTAATTTGGTTAAACCGAAAACCGAACCGAACCAAACCATACTAGAATTCAACCAAACCGAACCGAAAACCGAATTTGAATTCGGTTTGGTTTGGTTCACGGTTTGACCCTAAAAAACTTTTAACCGAATTAACCGAACCGAATTAACCGAATAACCGAAAACTGAACCGATCAACACCCCTAAGACAAAATAAGCTATGATAAGCCAAGGTCCAAAATAAGTTACAGGTTGAGAAGCTGAGCTATTTAGCTCTTCAAAAAGCCCAAGGGGGAGTGTGGGGTCCACTGAGTAAAAAATTGCAAGTCTAAGTAAAATGGCCAATGGCCTGAAGCAGGGGAGGGTGCACTCCCTGCAGTCCTAATTAAGCTCAAGCAAAATCCACACAAAAAATCTAGAAAATAATCTGAGCATGACTCCTAGTAGTTTAACTGAGATATTTTAACCTCTGAAAGTTTTAAGTTCCAATTCCAAGTACAAAATTCTAGAAAATTGTCACAAAAAATGATTTTCTGCACTAACTTGCAATTTTGACCTTTCTTATTTTGCCAAAAGTTTGACCAAACTGAAATTAGACTACTCCTAGATCACTGATTATGATGAGATAAGATATAATGCAACTACCTAAAGCTATGTTATCAGATTTAGAAACTAAAATGAAGATTTTGATACCCTAAGCCCTAACAGTTAACTGAGTGTACAAGATTCAAGCTAATTTTGACTTTTTTACTTATAAGCCTACTGTTTTATGATCTAAGTAATCTATGCTAACCTAAAGTAACATACTAGAACAGAAAGTGTGAGCACAAACTAACAAGAATGCACAGATATTAGCTGATCCAAACACCCCTTTATACACCACTGATTTGAGTATTTCAACAAGAAATGAATACATGAGTTAAACTAATGATGCAGCATAGTTTAATAAGCTCACTTAGATATATTTAAAGCAATCTTATGTGTTAATTATGATTGATGAATACTTATTATCAAAACTACAATTTTTGACAGTGGAAAGACCAAGCTGTGAGATTTTGAGGTCCAAATGAACAATAGGTACACATAAGCAACAATTCCATTCTAATGTCATAAACAAGCTTAGAAATTACTGATAAACATCAATATAAGTGTACATACACTATGCTACAGTACTACTTTGAAAATGATGAAAGATTGCTTATAAAAGCTTTCCAGGCTTAGAACTGAGAACCAATGAACCAAGATTATTTCCTATAAGCTCCCCACAGAGCCTCTAACCCACTGCATCCATCTTCACCTATGTTTCTTCTTGCTTTTTATTTTTATTTTTTATTTATATCTTATTTTTTTGTATTTTCTTAGTAAACTGAAATTTGAATTGGAATTGGAATTATTTAAACTAAGAACTTATATTAATCAAGGAAAACAGATTACAATGTTAAGTTTGATGAGAAAATACAAATTACAACTATTTTGACATGAATTTAAATAAACTAAAACTACACTGAAAACTACTAACTGCTTCCCTTGCATCTCTTTCTTTATATACTCCAAGATTAGGGTTTCTGGATGTACCCTTGTCTTATCCCAGCACTCATCTTCACCATTGGATGATTATTTTTGATCCTAGCCGTTTAAAATTCTTGGCGCCAAAACTATCTTTGGAGTTTTCTTGGATTTAATTAATGCCAGGGGGTATTTGGAGTGTAGTTGTTGTTGGTTAGGCAAGGGGGAGGGTTGAGTATTGCAGAGGTGGTAGCAGGCTAGGGGTTATGATGGGGGGCTTGGCTGGTAGCAGGTTTGAGTGGGGAGGTGATGAGGTGGAGGTCAAAGCCAGGGTCAAAGGGTCAAACGGTTGAGGGGGTTGACTGATGGGGTTATATTAATACGGTAGGGAGTGGGCTTTTGTGGTGATGGGCCAAGGTTTGGATGTGGTGGGCTTTGGGTGGTAATGGATTGGGGTGGTATTGGATTTAGGGGAGTAGTAGTAATAGGGTACGTTTGGTTTGAATGAAATTTAAGCACAAGGACCATTTATGTAATTATTCTAAAATCCAGGGTCTGAAATGAAACTTTTCGAAAGTGGTAACCAAGGACTAAACCTGCCATATAATAATAACCAAAGGACCAAAGTTGTAAATTTCCAATATTTTAAACCCAGGGACCATTTTTGCCAAATTTCAAACTGCAGGGACCAAACATGTAATTTTCTCAAACTTTTCACCCAAGGATTGTTTTTTATAACATTTGACTTTTCAATGCCTGGGGTTGACTTTTCTTTTATTTTAAACTTCCAGGAACTAGTTTTGTCAATTTTTGAAACTTGAGGGACTGAAACTGCCAGTTGTGCAAACTTTGTTCGTTTTTCATTTGTTTTTAAACATTTTGCATCAGAAACATATAAAACACAATCCTGGGATATTTTCAGTATTTTGATGCATATTTGAGTGTTTTTGGATGTTTTGGCAGTTCAGTACGATAAAAATGATGAGTATTTACACACTCATCAATGCACCTTGGTCATTGTGGCCTGTTTTGGTCTATAAGTTTTTGGATTGCTTATTGTTGCTATCTGGCTTATTTGCTTGTGCTTTTTGGTCTCTTTTAGCTTATTTGTGTACATCTAAGTTGGTTATAGCTTACTTAGCTTTTGGTAGTTTGTCATAGCTTATTTCAATCAAAAAAATCCATCAAAAGTCCCTAATAAGCAATCTGCCAAGCTTTTAAACTTGCACAATGCTTTTTTTTTTAGATTTAGAAAAGTTGTTTTCACAAAAGTTGTTCATTTTCAGTGTTTAAATAGATTTGTAAAAGAAAATCCAAAAAAAGACAAATTTAAAAATAGTGATAGCTTCTATTTAAGCCATTTGGCTTATTGCTCAGCTTTTTCAAAAAGAAATTTTCATTTTTATAATTTTCCTAAGTTTCTAATATATTAAAATAGTTTAAGAAAAATTTTCATAATTTTCTGAGTTTATTTAGTATTTATAATAATTAAATTTAATTTAATTAGTTTTAATTAAAAAACCAAAAAACTAATTTTCCTTCTGCTTATTTATAAGCAAAAGTAGTTTTTTATATTTTTAAGGACTTATAATTCATAAAGTATTTTTAGAAAAAAATTCAGAATTTTCATTGTTCATTTAGTATTTTTCACAATTAAATTAGTTAAAATAGATTTTAATTAATAAATAAGTAAATAATTAGTAAAATATTTTAAAATAATTTTTATAAACTTTTTATATTTTTTAGGATTCCTGTGATGGTTAATTAGTTTTATAAAAATTCTCATATTTTTCTAAATCACTTTAGTATTTTTCTTAAATTTAAATTAGATTTAAATTAGTTTTAATTAATTATTAATTAGTTAAAATAGTTTTTAATTAATATTAAATAATCAAATAATTAAGTTTGTTAAATTTTCATTTTCACCCCCTCTAGTTTTATTTTGCTTAAATCTCACCTTTTTCTTAGTACGTAATCGTTTCTGATTTTTAATTTGGTTTACGTTTGTTCATATATGTAATCTTGTAATTGTTAATATTGTTTCATTATCTTAATCTCAATCAATCAGTAGTGTAATTAACTCCAAATCATTATTTGTTACTATTATCAAATCACTGATTCCCGTAAACGTTTTCCAAACACAATTTCAATCTCGTTGAGACTTAACGACCCGGGGATTTCCCTGTCCTTCCACTGATTTAATATCTTGTACTCCTCTCCCTCAAGTTTGACCTGTTGACCATCCTTGGTTGATTTGGACTGACTGTAAGGGAGGAGTCAAAAAATTACAGTACTATAAATATACTTTCCGTACAAGTCGAAGTTTTCTAAGATGTTAAGTAACTCGTGAACTAATTTCGATTTATTAAAGAAAACTACTTGAGAAATTTTATAAAGTAAGTATAAGTTGTATAAACTTATTTTTCTAAAATAAGTAACATAAGCTGCGAGACGAGTTAAACTATAAAGAGATTATTTAGATACGAATAATGTAGGCTGGTCCGGCCTATTGCTCTTTCCTTAGTCAGGGTTAATCATAAACAAAAGTGGCATAACTTCCAAATGATGGTTTTACAAGTGCCAAAACTTATATAATTATACAACAAAACGTGAGGTACATTTTACTTATTAAAATTAAGTGAAAACATGTACGGGTGATATAAGATTTATAAGATGCGCGTACACATCATTTTACTTCAACATAATCTAAAGCACCTCGTTAATTAATTATGTTGCGGTTAGGACTTTGTGCATTCATTTTATTTGTGACATTCCGAGTTTCACTACACTACTTAAGGTGAGTTTTCGTAGCCCCTTTTTCATTATGTTTTCCTTGAGGTAAATGGTACTCAAATGATATTTTGAATGTCTTCATGCTATGATACACCGTTTTCATGTTTTTGGTCAATATGTCCCATGTTATATGGTTTCATCATATGTGTTCATTTATGCGCAACTATTTATTCTATGTTGGAGCCTAAGCATTTGATAGTACTATGGGGTAGTTCCCCCATTGTTATTGGGGTAGTTTCCCCAGATGTTAGCAATCTGTACTTAATAACCTTGGTAGGTTCAATTGTCGCAAGCATCGTGGTTTCATTAAGTGCTTACATTTGTATATCTTGCTTACTATTGTCCTATGCTATATCATTCACAGCTTCGTGGTTTAACTCTTAAACCTACGAGCTAACCAACTTTATGTTGACGTTTTCGAGTATTATTTTGAGGTGATTAGTCGTAATTTTGAAGGCACATGCCTTGAAGTTATTCATTGTCCTCATTTCAAAAGACCGCAACAATTTGGTCAAGATGTTATCTAAAGACAATGTTTATTGATTGAGTATTATAAGGTCACAACCAGGCCTGGGCCATATCTCTCCGCTAATACTCATCCACAGTTCGAGCGGCGAAATCGCGAAAGCTTAGACTATAGTTGTAAACTAAAAAAGAAACATCATTGCAACAAAAGCATACTTTATTGATGAATAAACCGACAACAGGCGGAAACAATTTTTAAGCAGAACCAAAAGCAATTATAAAAGTAATTAACATATTTGTTGATGAAAACATCATACAACAAGCGGAGATTAATCTTAGTCATTCAACAACAGCAATACAGGAACAACAAAATCAAAGAAACAAAAATAAAACATAGACTTTTTTTTTGGGCAATCAGCTTCGGTGACCCGTGGCGACGTTTTTGGCGGCCAACGGAGGCGATTCAAGCGAAGATGTGTGTAGAATTGAAAAACAAAGAGAATATCGCTGACCGCGTTAGTAAAATCTAAATTGCCTGAAAGTTATTTCCAAAACAGTATGCATGTAATGTTTTGGCTTTTTTTCTATTTTTTATTATTATTTTTTTTTTTTTTTGGAAAGAGATTCGTGGCGGTAGGATTGACAGGGTGACATTGAAGCAGCAGCTCATGGTGGTTGATGATGAGATCAAATAAGTACATTTTATTAGCATCATTTATCCTATTTAATTGACTTGTTTTATATAATTTTGTATGAGAATCGGTGCCTTTATGTTTACTTTAGTGATTCTCAGGTAAAAACAAGCAATATGTGAAAGTTAATGATATTGGACGAATTATGGAGCTAAATGATCAAGATTTGAAAAGTCTACTGAAATTCAAGAAATGCGCCGTATCTCTCTCAACAGATACGTCGCAACATTATACTTAGATGAATTTGAAGATCATTGCCTGAGTTTGAAGAATGCGTCGCATCCAATTACAACATGCGCCGCATATGAAACTTTGGTCAACGAAGAATAATCAACTTGATCTACTCCAAAATACGCCGCATTTCATTTACAACATGCGGCGTATCAGCTAAAGACTTCACCAGATACTATCCAAGATGTTAAAGAACATGCGCCGCATAGAGAAACAAGTTACGCCGCATCTAAAGGCGGTGTACGAATATTCCAGAATTTAATAATCTTAGACCCCACGTGAAGTTAAGTAGATGCGTCGCATCTGTCATCAACATGCGCCGCATCGACCCCTCAGATAGAACCTACAAATACCCCCAGACAGATACAAGTTTTGTGTACAGAAACCTTAAGGAGACGAATTCAGTCAAAGAAGTATCACAAGACACGCCCCAAACGAAGATCTTAGAGTCGTAAGAAGATCCTGCATGTGTATAATTCATTAAGTAGTTTTGTTTATAGTATTAGTAAGCTTTAATCTATCAGGATTGATGGGCTTGTGGCGGCCATACTGCTCCCCTTAAAATTGCTTTCCCATCGGTTAAAGTTTATATGAGGTATGTTTTTGGTTAATTATATTTGTGCTTTGATAACCTCTGTGTTTAGTTAAGTCTTCTGGGCTACCATACCTGTTCCTCGCCTGCTTATCTAGTGTCTAGAAGGTACGATAAACATAAATAATCATTAAGGGTTTACTCGCCGATATATAGGATCCAACGAGATAGATTAGATTACGATACTCATCATATAAAACTAGCACTATAACAAGTGACAAGCTACTTAATTATAAGGACAGGTCTTCTTACGTGTTTCTATTATCTATCTGTGTATGTGATTGCTATTCGTTGATTCGTTCTAATTAGTTTTACTTTTATTGTTTATTAAAATCCATACCAGTCTCTTAGGCTGAAACCCCTTTTTATTAGATTAGGATTGTAAAACTAACTTAGATATTAAAATACGGATTAAATCAACTAGATATTACGTTCCATTCTTAGTGTTCGACACTCTACTTACCACTATATGCATATTGATCGCGTACACTGCTCATTAAGTGTGTGTGTTAGTAATAAGTCGGCTAAATATAAATTTAAAACTTGAAAAGACTTAAACACCCTATGCTACACTAACATATCACACGCATCAAGTTTTTTTGGCACCGCTGCCAGGGAATGAATTGTTAATATCTGTTTATTTGATTAGTATTTTAATTAGATTCTAACCACTAACTTTGTTGTATATTAGTATAGATTGCATTCATTGTATATTTTGCATATTTTATTTTTCTTCTTTGTTTGTTTATGTATTTTTATTTTTATTTTTCTATATTACTGCTCTCTGCTGTATTTTGCTGATCTAAATAATGCGACGCATCTGATTTATCAAATACGGCACATTGCATTTTTTATTTTTATATACAGCGTAAACTTAAAATTCGAAGTACGGCGCATCTATCCCATTGATACGACATATTCTGTTTTTAATCAAAAAATTTTCAAAACCCTAACGAGATACGACGCATCTGTTTCGACAGTTGCGGCGCATCTGCAATAGATATCAGCTTCTTTTACTTTTTGTATTCCGTTTTCATTACTTGTTTTCTGATTTTATACTTCATAAAACCTATCTTACTAATGCTTTTGTGCTGAGTTTCAAGAAATGCATGACCCGGAGCTCTATTAAAGAACTCACCAAACCTTTTGACGAACCTGAGAAAATCTTTCATTCACTTAAAAGACTTTTCAACACAAGAGATTTAGATTATTCACTTTTCTGAAAAAGAAGAGGCTAGTGAAGAAGAAGTAACTGAAACAATGGGTAAAAACACTACCATGGAGGAATACATGAATAAGACCCAAGCGGACTATAGTTCGGGAGTTGCTAAAGTTTGATGATGATACTAAATTTGAATTGAAGAGTCAATTTCTCAAAGAACTTAGAGAAATTGCTTTCAGTGGATCAGAGAATGAAGATGCCAATGATCATGTTGAAAAGATCCTTGAAATTGCAGATCTATTTACTAATGAGAAACTAAAAATTAACCAAGTTAAGCTTCGTGTTTTCCCTATTTCTCTTACAGGAGCTGCAAGTAGGTGGCTAAAGAATGAACCTGCTAGTTCTATTGACAAATGGGAAGACTTGAAGAGCAAATTCCTCAAGTGATGTTGTCCACCAGCAAAGACTGCTAAAAAGATGGAGGCTATCAATAACTTCAAGCAAGAGCCGGATGAAACTCTTTATCGTGCTTGGGAGCGATTCAAGGAACTATTATTGAAATGTCCTCAACATTATCTAACCATTATGCAGGAAATAATATTGTTTTATCAAGCTTTGGACGTGCCTACTCGACAGCAGTTGGATGCTAAGGGAGCTGTACCTCAGATGAGTGCAGCTGATGGTAAGAAAGTTATGCAAGAGGCTGTTAATCTTCTCATAAGTGGTGATGCATGGGGTTTGCACCAGGCTTTACCTCTCGAGGGATCTCGAGAAGCTTACAACCCCTACCAGGCAGTGTACCTGATCGATGTAGTATAGTATAATGGCAAGTACCGGGGGATTGATCGTTCAGCTAGGAATAGTGTCGCTAGGATTAGAAAACCTAAAGACTAGGTCTAGAGATGAGGGATGATTCTTTTTTGTATTTTTATATTTTCTAGAAAGCAAGTAAAAATCTCGGGTTTGAAGGATATGGGCGGAATTAGTTGCTAGTCAACTAACCCAATACTAAGATGCAATCAAAATAAAATACTAAAAATGAAAATAAACTATATTAAACTAAAGTTGTGAGCAATATGTGGGAGAAATGTGTTTACTTAGATTTCACTACTCCCTAGATATTTTTTACACGTTAATTCCTTGTTATAGTTGCGTGGATGACGGATTGTATTCCTTAATACCATTCATGGGGTGGCGTACTTACTTCCCCAATCCTATGAGCGCCTACTTCACTCCTATGTCGAGCCGGCTAAGAAGCACCTAACATGGGATCATTAGAATTTACTCATGCATTAAATACAACCAATAAAACCTAGTACACATCGGTTCATGTTTCCTAAGACGTTCAAGCATGTTACACAATGGAGATCTGCCAGTTTTCTTAAGCCTAACATTGAAATCATTCATCCAATACAACCATAAACAAGTAATCAACACATAATTAACATCTAGGTTTCATTAGATCCAAGCAAACACAAGATAGATCTAGCCTAGCATGTTGAAATCAAGACAAGCACAAGATATAATCAACCAACACATAGACATATTGATTGAATTAAGAGAAGACTTATCTCAATAGCACATGAAAGGATTCAAGGGGTGAAAACCCTTGAAAGTACTGTAAAATATGAGCAAGGGTTTACAAAGTTCGGCCCTAGTTTCTCCACACAAGTTCCTCTCTTTTGAATGAAAAATTAGAAAACTATATATAGAGTTTAGAAGGTGACGGCGTCAAGAACAAAAGTCTGACGCCGTCATCTCGCCGCCAAATAGTTCCTCGGACTGCCTAGATCTGGGTCTGACGCCGTCATATATTCTCCTTATGCAGGCCGTCACAAAATTAACTCTTGACGCCCTTGTTGTGACGCCGTCAGGTTTGCACTGGGTCGTCACCACTTTTACTCTTGACGCCGTCATGGTTTTCCTCTTGACGCAGTCAGGTACTGTTCTCAGCTTAGAAAATTAAGTATTTGGCGTTTTCTTCACTTTTATGCTCCAAAAACGTCCGAATTGCTTCCTTTTCCAGATTTCACTCCCAAAGTACCTAAAATCACAAAAGGAATGATTTAGGGTAATATTTGATCAAATAAATTCAATTATGGGCTTAAATGACCCCCTAAAAGTAGTTCATTTTTCGCCTCATCATATACCCTTACACTTGAGATTTGCTTGTCCTCAAGCAAATGCGCTTTTATTCTAATCAAAATACAAGTTATGGGTCATTTAACACAAATATAAAAGTAATTACAACACATAATCGTTCCACTAAAGACCAAAGACAAGCACGGAGGTCATATACTAGTACCTCACAAATAGTGTATAGATACTCACATCTCTCGGGTGTAATAAAGTAATATCACAATATGGAAATGGAAAACATCTCTCACTACATGTCATAGCAAAATAGATTACCATAGGCTTGGGAAAGGATCAAACCTCCACCACATGGCGTAAGCACCTAGGATAAACTATCAAAGAGGTCTTTTAAAAGGTTGTAACGTTAGGTGTAGGGATATGGAATACACGGTTTTGTTGGATATAGGCAGTCTTTACTGGTGGCGAGTTAACAATTTTGGTCAATTACATGTACAATATAGTGTTGCTAAGCCAAGACTAGACTCGACTTAAGCTAATAAATGAAAAATAACAAAAAACATAAAATAAACATAGAATGAAACGGGATGGTAGTCCGTATGTTTTTTCTCTTTTCTTTTTCTATTTTTTTTCTTTTCTTTTTCTTGTTTTTTTTCGATTTTTTTTTTTTTTTTTTTTTTTTTTTTTTTTTTTTTTGCATACACTCTTACCCTACCATCCAAAATAATACATCATAGGGGATGAACATTCCCCTTACACTTGAATTTTTACATACTTTACGATAAACTAATCTAATGACTCGAATTAAGAAAATCAAAACACTTGGAGTACTTTTAAGATTAACGCATATATGGGGGTAATATATGATGTTCTTCCCCATTACTCCATAAAATAAGTACTTTACCCATGAGTCTCAATCGTCCCAAAACAATATGTACAAGGATATGACTCGACTTAGCAACCATGTAATCAATTAGATAGTTAACTTAGGGTTTAACAAATAACAATAATAAACTAAAGATGAGTGCATACACGGAATGCTAAGGCAATTTGGGTGTACATTTAAGTGGGGTGTAACAAATTCTTCCTTTAAGTAAAATGCTTAAAGTTAGAAACGAAAAGATAGGCTCGGAGGGGTGTACTAGGGGTTTCGTGTACTAAAAATTAGTACAACGCTAATGGTGTGGGAAAATTTTGTTGACTTAACTTGCCAAGTAATATGACTTAAATGGTCGAGAAATTATAATACGGGTTTAACACAAGGGTGATCCTAATGCCTCTTATCATGTAGTAAATCCTACTACACGAATGTAGTCTCACTAGCGGTCTCGGGATGCATCACTAACGCAAGTTCTAGAATCTAAATGCTACCGGTACACTCATAAGCACTAATAATAAATGCTTTTCCTATCAAATCTAAAGGCGAACCTCACATATTTGGGTGGAAATTTTTTTTGAATGATACGGTTATGTGCTAGTCATACAATCTCCTATCCATGAGACACTTGCTATGGCTAAAGTTTCACTCCTAAATGTTGTAAAAAAATTTTAATTTGGCGCTAAAATTACACTAACAAGTATTTCTCATAGTTTTATTACACATCTACTATTAAACAAACAAACTCAAGTGAAAGTGTATCTGTAAGGTATCATCATTTTACCCTCCCTTTACACTTAGGATGAACATTGTCCCCAATGTTCAAGTAAAGAATGTAAAAGTGAGATAATTAAAAAGAATGAAATCAAATACTCCCCTGATTCGCTCGGTATGGATAATAAGGTGGCCAGGTTAGATCTTCCTCCAAGAAAATGAACAATCAAAGCTTCCCTTCCAGAATAATAATCATCTTCTTGCCATACATAACCTGTAAATCCTGAGAAAACAGACAAGGCAACCTCGCATAAAATCGGCGGCAATCTACATATACTAATAAATCCTAGAAAACAAAATAAGATATAATGCTTGTGGAATGATGTTTGCAGATTTCCTGGAGATTATAAAACTAATAATTCAACAAAAACTTTAAGACTCCGTTAGAAAAAATAAAACTGGTAAAATTTCCAAATTTTTACACGTGACGCCGTCAAGAGTAAACTCATGACGCCGTCAGAAGTGACCTGCAGAAATTCTTATGTTAAGTTTCCGGAAAATTTCTGGAAAAACTTGGTCCTACTTCCTGGAAAATCCTGCAAAACATCATTATGACTCGATACAAGCATTTGACTCTAACAAATACAAATATACATGTTCACTTAATATTGTGGAGAATCATGATCGGTTTTGTTTCTTAAAAACATATTTGGTGTTTCCCCTTACACTTATCTTTTTGCAAAAATACATTTGGGTGAAGTTAAGACTAGGCAAAACAACAAAGTAAAGTATTTCCACTATCTTGTTTAGAAACATGATCTTCCAACAATAAAAATAAAGCATGCATACGGAAGCAAATAACAAACAAACAAAATAAAAATCACACAAAACATGGGTTGCCTCCCAAGAAGCGCTTTTCTTTATTTACGAGTCTTGTAGCTAGACTCAAGGTCATGGGTTACTACGTGACCTCATCATTGGTTTCACTCTCTAGTTGTAAATGTTCTTTGTAGAAACCAATCACCTTTTTCTCAATCGCTCCTGTAATCCTATGGGCAAATTCCTTATCGACTTTATACTTTGGTCCTAGAGTCAAGCAATCTTTGTAGAAAAGACTCCTCTTTTCCCATACATAATCCATGCCCTTTTTCTTATCCTCTTCATTGATGTCCTCAAAAGCACATATGTTATCCTTGTCAAATCGGGGTATAAAGCGAAATTCTTTCATTCTATTAGGCATCCTATAAGTGATCCTATCGGTGTTACTTGCAAATCGGATTGTCCCTTCTATCTCATCATATTCTAACTTGGACTCCTCAACAAACGGTTTACCAAACACAACATTGGATAATCGACAATCAATAACATTAGCAAGATCTTCCACAATCATAAAGTCAGTGATATAAGTGAAATTCCCAACAAAGACATGTAGACCTTTAACTCTCCCGACAAAGTTACAAACTCCACCGGGGTATTTGGGATCTCTTCTAGGTTCAAGTCTTGTTTTCACTATATCATTATAAACACTTGAGGACATAATGTTGATTGGGGATTTAAAGTCAATGTAAGCATTATCAACGTGTCTATACCCCATCATACATGGTATCTTAGCATTCTTAGGGTCGCCTCTCTTTATCTTAGGTTCGATTCTAGTAAAAGGAGATCGAGGGTCATCAATAAGATTATTATAATATGCAATCTCCTCCTTAGTAGGGTATAGATTAAAATAATCATTTAGCTTCGGATCTATTTCCCCCTCTTCAAGTTCCTCAACAACATTCACAAAATCATTAGGCCCTAGGTCCTCATTTGAATACAAGGCGGTCGCTAGGTCACTAAATGCATGGTCGAGCTCAACCTTAATCAACCTATTAAGCTCCCTAAGTTCCCTAATCTCACTCTCAATTTGTTCACGTAACACAGCCACTTCTCTAGGGGAAAGGGGTGGATTCGCGTTTTCCATAATGGTCAACGGAATAGTCAATGAATTTAATTTACTAACAAAGGCACCAAGAAAAAGATAGACTAAAGAGAACTTAGAAAATAAAAATAAAATCTTACTAGAAAGGAATCTAGCAAGTAGACCTAATAAAAAGAGATTCTAACCTAGACAATAACTATTCCCCGGCAACGGCGCCAAAAACTTGATGCGTGGGGTTTGCACCAGGCTTTACCTCTCGAGGGATCTCGAGAAGCTTACAACCCCCACCAGGCAGTGTACATGATCGATGTAGTATAGTCTAATGACAAGTACCGGGGGATTGATCGTTCAGCTAGGAATAGTGTCGCTAGGATTAGAAAACCTAAAGACTAGGTCTAGAGATGAGGGATGATTCTTTTTTGTATTTTTATATTTTCTAGAAAGCAAGTAAAAATCTTGGGTTTGAAGGATATGGGCGGAATTAGTTGCTAGTCAACTAACCCAATACTAAGATGCAATCAAAATAAAATACAAAAAATGAAAATAAACTATATTAAACTAAAGTTGTGAGCAATATGTGGGAGAAATGTGTTTACTTAGATTTCACTACTCCCTAGGTATTTTTTACACGTTAATTACTTGTTATAGTTGCGTGAATGACGGATTGTATTCCTTAATACCATTCATGGGGTGGCGTACTTACTTCCCCAATCCTATGAGCGCCTACTTCACTCCTATGTCGAGCCGGCTAAGAAGCACCTAACATGGGATCATTAGAATTTACTCATGCATTAAATACAACCAATAAAACCTAGTACACATCGGTTCATGTTTCCTAAGACGTTCAAGCATGTTACACAATGGAGATCTGCCAGTTTTCTTAAGCCTAACATTGAAATCATTCATCCAATACAACCATAAACAAGTAATCAACACATAATTAACATCTAGGTTTCATTAGATCCAAGCAAACACAAGATAGATCTAGCCTAGCATGTTGAAATCAAGACAAGCACAAGATATAATCAACCAACACATAGACATATTGATTGAATTAAGAGAAGACTTATCTCAATAGCACATGAAAGGATTCAAGGGGTGAAAACCCTTGAAAGTACTGTAAAATATGAGCAAGGGTTTACAAAGTTCGGCCCTAGTTTCTCCACACAAGTTCCTCTCTTTTGAATGAAAAATTAGAAAACTATATATAGAGTTTAGAAGGTGACGGCGTCAAGAACAAAAGTCTGACGCCGTCATCTCGCCGCCAAATAGTTCCTCGGACTGCCTAGATCTGGGTCTGACGCCGTCATATATTCTCCTTATGCAGGCCGTCACAAAATTAACTCTTGACGCCCTTGTTGTGACGCCGTCAGGTTTGCACTGGGTCGTCACCACTTTTACTCTTGACGCCGTCATGGTTTTCCTCTTGACGCAGTCAGGTACTGTTCTCAGCTTAGAAAATTAAGTATTTGGCGTTTTCTTCACTTTTATGCTCCAAAAACGTCCGAATTGCTTCCTTTTCCAGATTTCACTCCCAAAGTACCTAAAATCACAAAAGGAACGATTTAGGGTAATATTTGATCAAATGAATTCAATTCCGGGCTTAAATGACCCCCTAAAAGTGGTTCATTTTTTGCCTCATCAAGTGGCACGATGGAACCTCTACTAGGTCTAAAATCAGCACTAATTCTGATGGTTTTGTTGCAATTCAAGCTCAATTGGAATAGCTTAGTAGGGAGATTAAGAAAAGAGATGAAAGAGCTTATGCTGCCCAAGTTGGATGTAAAAAGTGACAAGGACCCCATTACACTAAAGATTGTCCGTCAAGGAATGATGAAACATTTGAGGAGGCCTACTACACACAATTTGGACAACCATTTCAGCCTTCAGGAAGATACAGGGAAATTGCTCCAGGTTATTACCAAAGAAATAATGGAAATCCCTAATATCAAGAAAGGAGGCAGACTTTGGATGACACCTTAAAGCAAATGATGACCGATGCTACCAAGAGACATGAAGAGAATACTGCTATAATCAAAGAAATATGAGCTTCTACTGATGCTACTATATGGAACCAAGGAGCTTCGATCAAAGCACTTGAACAACAAATCGGTCAGATGAGCAAAGTACTTCAAGAAAGGGGATACGGAGTTTACCAAGCTCAACTGAAACTAATCCAAGAGATCATGTCAAAGCTATCACTACTACTGAAGAAGTCATGCCTAACGCACCTTTCCCTGGATTGAAGAATGGTGATGTTTTATACCCCAATATTTCTTTAACTCTTTAATTAGTGTCAAGAGATTGCTCAAGGAAAAAGCAAGGATTGAAGAGGAGATCAAGGCTACAATGAAAGAAGAGTGCTCTGCAACATACTACAATGCCTTGCCTCATAAAGAAAAAGATCCAAGAATTTTTACTCTACCTTGTTCAACTAATAACATGTCTTTCAATAATGCCTTAGCTGACTTAGGAGCCAGTGTTAGTTTCATGCCATTTAGAACCTTTACCTCTTTAGGTTTAGAAAAATTAGTTCCAACTAAGTTGCTTATTGAATTGACAAATAGAATAGTAAAACAACCTGTGGGGATTGCTGAGAACATTCTAGTTAGGATCGAGAGGTTTGTAATCCCCGTAGACTTTATAATACTATACATGCCTGAGGATATTAAGATTCCTTTAATCCTTGGAAGACCTTTCCTGTCTACTACTCATGCTAAGATTGATGTGTTTAAAAGAAAAATATCATTACGAGTAGGGAATGACAAATGAGTCTATAAGTGCAAAATCCGATTAAGAGCATAATTAGAAACGTATACATGCTAGGATTACGCGAAAGAATAGACCTCGACCTAGAAGCTAGATTTATGGGAGAAATTTTAGTTCACAATTGATCGCTTAACCCTTATAGTGGAGACTACATTGAACTAAATGACCTTGATACACCATTAGGGATAGATGAACGATCTATAGTTGACTCAACTCCAATATAAATGAAGAGGTTGTGGATATGCCTAGACTTAATGTTATTTGTACTAAGAATTGTGACGAGTTCGATGGATACCCTATTTTTTGTGATTACGGTAGAAGAATCCATGTAGAGTGTGCGTACAATTTACAATTTCCTTGCATGATAGGTTACAAACATGTTAGCGCTAACTTCTTTCCTATTTTACCAATTAATGTGATGTCAAAAACCTTTTATAATTCAGTTATGAAAAAGAAGGTTGAATATAGAGGAAAGAATGTGGTTGGTGCCTTTATTAATGTACCTATTTTTGTTGGAAGATTTGTTATTGTTACAGATTTTGCGATAGTGGAAAACATGGATACCTATCGTGACAAAGAGATGGGCGATCTGATTGTTGGCAAACCATTTTGCAAGGAGATTACTATTAATGCCAAAAGATTTGAAGGAAGAATCACCTTTCAAAGTGGAAGCGATGTTATCACTTTTATGATGCCTCGCACTCACCCAAGTTTTAAACATGCTACTAACAAGTATTGCTACAAATTTTCACCATTTCTTTATGTAGATGACAAGGACGAACAGGATGGGATCAAGTATCCCTATCAAAAGATGAAGGGATTCGAAAAAGGAGTGTTGAAATTGGGACCTGAATTTATCTATGATGATTTGATTAGCAAGTATATTATGAAGTGGCATTTGGACGTTAATGATACAAAATAGAAGCTGAACGCGAGTCTAACTTGAAGACTCTGGAATAAAGAAAACTGCTTACCGGGAGACAACCCGAATTTATTTTTACTCTCGAGTATGTCAGACCTGTAGCAGATGCGGCGCATCTCCATCAATAGATATGGCGTATCTACTGCACAGGTCATATCTGTCTTTATTTTTCTGCATTTTATTTTCTGAAAAATGAACTTTCTGTTAGTTTATTTAATAGGGCGCATCCCTGGTTAAGGATGCGACGTATCTAATCTTTCTGACCCGTACCAATTCCAGGCTCGATACGACGCATCTTCCTCAATAAGATGCGGCGCATCGACTGACCTGATGATTTAGAGTTTTATTTTTTATTTTTATTTTTTATTTTCTAACCACTAATGAATTTCGTACAAGTTTCGACCTTCTTAAACTCAGGTGTATAATTGGTGGTATTTATAGTTATTGCTCGTGAATGCATAATGGAGGATCAAATCGAGCAAATCTCAGGGAAGTTTTTTGTTCTAATTCTTTTTAATTTCCTATTTTTAATTTTAATAAACAAGGAGGACGTTGTTTAACTTAAGTGGGGGGATGGAGAATTAGAACTTTTACTTAACTCTTACTTCTCCTTATTTTTCAAGAATATGCTTTAATTTGCGCTTAATATATCAAAATTTAAAATTTTTTTTAGCATGTTTTTGTCTAATCCAAGTTGCATAGCTGCACACAAGACTTTATTTTTAAAATTGTGATTCAAAATTCACAAATCTATGAGTGTGCCGGTAACTTGTAAACTTTAGAACTTGACTTGTATACTATTCAAGACCACCATAATAAGTATTATTTTGTTAGTTGGAGTGGCTTGTCTAAATTGGTAAAATTCTAGAATTACACCAAAAAGCCTTTATATGTTTTGTTATATTAACTAGCTACACTGGTTAGTTAACCCCCGTATAAACCCTTGTTTACTCTCATTACTAGAGTAAGATACCCCTAGAAAAACATGTAGAGCCATTCCTTTAGGATTTTTATACCTTGTTTTTATGTTTCGTTACACCTTACACCTTAGCCTACCCTGTAGATTTAAGTCCGTGGTTAATTGCTTTGGAAAAGTGTGTTTCCTTGCGTTACCTGTGTTCGTGTGACTGTGTGAGTAAATTCATTATCTTTGGTTAGGTCAGGAAATTACACAATGCAATGGAGTGAAAGTACATATTGTATATTTTTAGTCAGTTTTTCGCGTGTTTACAACTTTCACTATTACATTATGTCTGAAAGTTTGAAAAGTAAATAAAAATTATCCAGATTTATTGTGATGGAATTGTGGTGAAATTTTACACCCTTAGTTAAAAAAAATCAAAAAAAAATGAGAAAAGAAAAAGAAAGAAGAAGTTGGTAGTTTATTTAAACCAATGATGTAAAGTTTTTTATTAAGTGGTTGATATCGCCACTATTGTTGTATTATATTTATGGATTGAAAGGGAGTTGGACGTTATGGGAACGCGAACTAAGGATTGTTTATTCTTTGTCTAAGATCTTATTGAGTATAATTCGTGTCTACCTAAAGTGTGAGTTACAAAAGAGTCAAAGCGTGAGTTTTTCAATGATATGAGTCTTATTCATGGGTTGTTAGGGAAGTATTTTAACCACACTTAGGACTTTAATCTATTTGTTTCTTTTTTTGTATTTTTTATTTACACCAATTTATATCCTAAATGTCATCCATACCCAAACGTATTATTATATTCGTTGTTAGCTTTCGAGCATCCGGATATGATGATGGCCAAGTAAGAATATTAAATATATGAATAAGGTAGTGACTATCCGAGTATTAGATTAATTAGCTAACGCGTCAGCGATCTGGTGTGTGAATTGGTGACCATCTAAGTTTAAGATTGATTAAATAATGCGCCAGCGATCTGGTGTGCAACTTGGTGACCATCCTTTATGAAAATAACGCGCCAGCGATCCAAGGGACACATTAGTGACCATCCATCATTTAAAAGATCAAGGACTCGCGCCAGTGATCCATGAAGCATACTAGTGACCATCTGTTAGTTAAAGCGTTGAGGACTCGCGCTAGCGATCTACAAATTTTATGCAGGAGATGTTCAAGCAAAGCTAGGTTTAACCCATGAATCAAATAAACCCTTTTTACCGCTTTAGACTTTTTACTCCTTAGCTTTAGTGGGGGAGATGTGTATCCTTGTCAAGCATATGATAGAATATTTGTCACGTCCGGACAGTTAAATGATTAGATTTGCTTTTATTAAATATATAGATTTTGTTTCTAATTGGTTAAGTGTTTGGCCGTGCAATTATGATAAAACGAATAACTGCTTAAATGTAAAAATATCCTATCAAGGATACATTTTCATCATGTTTATTCAAAAGGTTTACATGAGGACAAGTAAAGTTCAAGTGGGGGGTTATTTGATGAGATCAAATAAGTACATTTTATTAGCATCATTTATCCTATTTAATTGACTTGTTTTATATTAGT
Organism: Artemisia argyi; assembly: GCA_030686995.1. NCBI lineage: Eukaryota > Viridiplantae > Streptophyta > Magnoliopsida > Asterales > Asteraceae > Artemisia > Artemisia argyi. Next base: position 44,057,311 of record CM060676.1, on the reverse strand, counting down.
TTGTATGAGAATTGGTGCCCTTATGTTTACTTTAGTGATTCTCAAGTAAAAACAAGCAATAGGTGAAAGTTAATGATATTGGATGAATTATGGAGCTAAATGATCAAGATTTGAAAAGTCTACTGAAATTCAAGAGATGCGCAGTATCTCTCTCAATAGATACGTCGCAACATAATACTTAGATGAATTCGAAAACCATTGCCTGACTTTGAAGAATGCGCCGCATCCAATTACAACATGTGCCGCATATAAACTTTGGTCAACGAAAAATAATCAACCTGATCTACTCCAAAATACGCCGCATCTCATTTACAACATGCGGCGTATCAGCTAAAGACTTCACCAGATACTATCCAAGACATTAAACAACATGCGCCGCATAGAGAAACAAGTTACGCCGCATCTAAAGGCGGTGTACGAATATTCCAGAATTTAATAATCTTAGAACCCACGCGAAGTTAAGCAGATGCGCCGCATCTGTCATCAACATGCGCCACATCGACCCCTCAGAAAGAAACCTATAAATACCCCAAGACAGATAAGAGTTTTGTGTACAGAAAACCCTAAGGGGACGAATTTAGTCGAATAAGCATCACAAGACACGCCCCAAACGAAGATATTAGAGCCGTAAGAAGGTCCTGCATGTGTATAATTCATTAAGTAGTTTTGTTTATAGTATTAGTAAGCTTTAATCCATCAGGATTGATGGGCTTGTGGCCACCATACTGCTCCCCTTAAAATTGCTTTCCCATCGGTTAAAGTTTATATGATTGATGTTTTGGTGAATTATATTTGTGCTTTGATAACATATGTGTTTAGTTGAGTCTTCTGGGCTACCATACATGTTCCTCGCCTGCTTATCTAGTGTCTAGAAGGTAAGATAAACATAAGTAATCATTAAGGGTTTACTCGCCGATATATAGGATCCAACAAGACAGATTAGATTACGATACTCATCATATAAAACTAGCAATATAACAAGTGACAAGCTACTTAATTATAAGGACATGTGTTCTTACATGTTTCTATTATCTATCTGTGTACGTGATTTCTATTCGTTGATTCGTTCTCATTAGTTTTACTTTTATTGTTTATTAAATTTTGTGCCAGTCTCTCAGGCTGAAACCCCTTTTTATTAGATTAGGATTGTAAAACTAACTTAGATATTAAAATACTGATTAAATCAACTAGATATTACGTTTCATTCTTAGTGTTCGACACTCTACTTACCACTATATGCATATTGATCGGGTACACTGCTCGTTAAGTGTGTGTGTTAGTAATAAGTCGGCTAAATATAAATTTAAAACTTGAAAAGGATTAAACACCCTATGCTACACTGACATATCACACGCATCAGTTGACCAGGTCCATGATCAGACCCGCTCATGATACAATGTTAAACAATGTAAACCCGGTAAGATATCATGTTTATTGATTGCGTATTTATATATTACAATGCATCGAAAATCCTTATTATAGACTGCATGATACTTCTTGACTCATATATATTGTTGCCATGTAACTATCATAATGGTTACATGGCTAGACACTTTTGGTGGCTAGTACATGACTGGGTTCATGTTAGAATTGATATCTTGTTCGACTTGGTGATCCCAAATATTGGGTAGTATAGCTCTTTGAGCTGCGCCAAAATTTGACAAATATTATCACGCATATAGTTACTAAGAATATGTATTTGCAAACATAATTTGATTGCTAACTCTAAACACGTATACATTGTCCCACCTGTACATGCCTAACTTACATCAATAGTTTATATATCCACCACAAAATATGTAAGCGGGTTACTTTACTTTGTTTTCCTGTAACATTTAGAGACTTTTGCATTTTGTATGTGTACTCGATTGAGTTACGTAGAAGGTTTCTATTAGATGTTTCAAGATATATCTAAAGGGAAAATACCCCTGCTGCAAACAGCAGGGATTCTTCTCTGCTGCTAGGTGTAAATCAGGGACGAGTTTTGTACATCAGGGATGTTAAGAGTGACCATTTGTGTACAATAAGGGACCATTTTTCATTACAACAGTAGATAACTCCCCGTGGTTTGCAGCAGGGATGTTATCCCATATCTAAATGTAAAACTAAGAGAACGTAACAATTTAGTTAGCAAAAGAGAAACAAAGAAAATCTTTGTTATATTCTTAGTAATTTATCAAGTTGCTCTAGCTCGGACCCTTTGGCGTATTTGGAATTGGAGAAACAAAATTACTCAAGCGACATCATTGGAAGAGTGGATTGCTTATTGTAATAAAGATATATTTCCCGTGGTCCAAAGAATTTCTTTACTGTGGGTTTCGAGGTTACATGGAATCGGTGGATACATTCTCTTTCTGAGTTGAGACATTCATATCATTTATAGGTCTCTTTTTTGGTGTTTTGTTTTTTCTCTCCTGTTTTCTTTTTGTCATTCTAGCTCGAAGCCTTATGTTGTATCTTTCTTTTTTCGCCCTTGCAGCTTTTTGATATCATTGCCGTTTCCAAAAAAAATATATCGAGTTGGTTGTCATTGTTTAAATAATGATTTGCTTGTCTTTCCATTAATCAATTGTAACACCCGAAAAGTTTGATACAGCGGAAGACTTACAAGCTTTCGAGGTGCTACGGGGATTGGTATGCATCACAAGTATAGATAACCAAGATAACAATATCCATTTCAAAACAAGTAGTTCATCAAGTTATAAAGTTATTTACGTTTATTTCAAAATCATGAAAATAAGACCCAAATAAAGCATAAGATAGGTCCACAAAATAATATCAGGGTTTTGATTAATCCTTCGACCACTGCCATTTGCCAAGCCTCCAAAAACTAGCGTTCTAATCCAACATCTTAGTTACCTGAGAAAACATGCTAAAAGTCAGCTAACGCTGGTGAGTTCATAGGTTTAATCACGAATTTAACAGTGGACCTGATAAAGTTATTTGCTATGTGGGACTAGGGGCAGATCGATTCCATAACTTCCAACACAATTCCGAATATGATAATCATCCTTTCATCATACCGATTCTCAAGTAGGACCCTAAGCGACTCTAGACAGGCAACATGCTATATCAAGGCATAATCCGTTGCTACCCTGGTGTAGGTCGGAAGCAGATATCTATTATTAGCTAGGCATCACGGTTATAGCAATAGATTGCTACCCTAGACTAAGTCAACATCTACCGCATATCTAACCCTAACTAGTCAACATACAATAGCAATTTAAAAAGTAGTTGCAGGTCCAGAAAATAGTTTCAAGTTTCTCACCCCAAGTTTAAATAAAACATAGTTAAGAGTAAAAGTGGGGCTATAAACTCACCTCAATCCAGTAAAAGCACATGAATCAACAGAGGCAAAGTAGAATATCAACTATCACGTAACGGCAACTACTGACTCAGCACAACCTATTCAGATAAACTCTTTTCTTAATATAGTTTTCAAACGTTAAACGTATCCCAGAAGTTCCCCGAATATTCTCTGTATTACTTTACAAAATATCCATTTGAAAAACCGTTAATTATCGCTTGGTATCGTTTGGTATCATTATGTGTATGTGTTGGAGACATAGTCTCGACTCAAGTGAACACACGCCAAGAAAATCGGAAGAAACAATCCACATAAGTTCATATAGCCACATATGGATGTTATACCAGTCTGAATCTCTGTTTATGCTAAGGTCAAGTGATATGACCATAGGATTCGATAAGTTCTCGTACGAAGGGTCAAATATTTATCAAATTCGTCAACTTGATAAAATTTAACCATTCTTTCGTTCACTTATTGACTCCAAAGTTATATCGTCAATAACAATCGTAGGATACATTTCTCATTAATATGATCGCCCAATACACTTATCGGGCTCCTATTAGGCTCATCAGTCCAATAGGTCCAATAACCGTACTAGTTGGTTATATTAATGCTAAACCGATCCGAGGCTCCACATTTATGAGGGGTATAATAAATAATATAAGAAAATAGAAATTTCTAGTTTTACGTGCACTCGAATATTTAATATATCACGTCAAATAAATGTTTGTTTTTGAAAACTCGTATGTTTTATTTTCAAAAACCATTTTATTTTAGTCGTAAAACCAGTTTTTTTTATATAGTTAATAAGGTTTCCGATAAGTATTAATTTAATTTAATAGTTAATAATTATCGTTAACGTTATTATTTGTTACCCATTAATTATATAAGTGAATATATATGCGCGCGAGCGCGCGCGCGCACACACACACACATATATATATATATATATATATATATATATATATATATATATATATATATATATATATATATATATATATATATATGAGTGAATTGTTATAATAAATAAGTTAAACAAAGTTATTATTTATTCGAGTCCACGTGTCCGAGTCATCACTTCTCGCTCCACAAGTAATATAGTCTAATAGTCTATGTTACGGCGTTGTCGAAGTAACCGTTGACTGAAAAGTCAAGGCGACCTCGATGTTGCACAAACTCACAAGTATATTAATATAACGTCATAATATAAATATCATTCCGTCTCGAAATCAAGTCACGTCTCAAGTCAAAAATATCATTCCGTCTCGAAATCAAGTCACGTCTCAAGTCCACAAATCAAACTCCAAGCATCACGAGGCCGTCTACGGCTCCCGTCTAACCATACTAAATCGTCTCACAATCGATTCCCATTTTCCAGTAACATCACAAAACATTAGATACATATATTCCCATCGTCTAAATATTCAACCAAATCAATCCCAAGTCAACAAAGTCAACCATTCTCCGTCACAACAATAATAAATCATCAATCTCATGGCCGACAACAACAACATATCACAAGGACCATTGCCGAGACCATATGGTCTCGGCTTAGCCTTGTCGTGACCAACCCTTGGCCAAACAGCCTTCCGGGTTTCCTTGGGGCTCTCGGTCAACACCAACAACAATATTATCTTTGTCGAGACCAAGAGGGTCTCGGCTTTCTTTCTAGTCGACCAAAACCCACGGCCAATAGGGCCTTGTGGGTTTCTTGTGTCTCGGCTAGCAACCAAACAACAACAACAAGATATTACAAGTGCCAAATCCGAATCCAACCATGAAAAAAAGAATATATCAAAAACAACCATGAGTGTTAAACTAGTCCAAAAACAAACCAAACTCATCCAAGTCATGGTCAAACCCCACGGCCTAGGTCAAATCCGAGATAACACTACCCAAATCGATACCAAACTTGTTTGTTTCATGCTTTTAGTTACCAAATATCATTAAAATGTCAAAACCCATTTAGTTTTTATCAAGAATCACAAGATTTCACAAGTTTGACTCGGGGTTAAGTCAAACCCGCGAGTAAAACTCATTTTCTTACCTTTTCTTCTTAGATTTACACGATTAGAACAACAAGGATTATGTTAGATGGTGTTTAGGTGGCGGATTGTACACAAGAATGGTGATGGAGGTCGTGTGGTGGCGCGTGGATGGTGTCAAATGAAAGAGGAGATGATGGTGAGTGTTGTGGTGGTGTTAGATGATGAAAAAGTGATGGTGGTGGTGGTATTTATGGTGCGGTCGGCGGCAAGAAGAGGAGAGGGAGAGTGAATTGGTGATGATAAATGAGGGTAGGGTTAGGGTTTTGAGTTATTATTGTGTTTGTAGTTTGAGTAAATTGCAAATGAGTCCTTGTGTAGTTAGTTACGTATTTAGCAACAAGGGGTAGGTGGGCGCCCCACTCACAAAACGTGTGGCTAGAAACCAAAACGGTACATGCACTTTTTCCCGATTTACGAGAGACACGTGGACACAACCCTCGATTTTCGAGGTATCTCTTTGAAATATCTATGACTAGGTACATTGTACTCTAAATGGGGCGGCAATATTTCAATGTTCTCCCGCCACGCTGTATGGACTTACGGTGTTATTCTTACAATCTCTCCTGGGTTTACTTGTTTTTATTCGTGAAAAATATTAAATGCTACCGGAAATGTTTTGACACCTCACCGTTGGTTTTAGAAATGTTTTTCCGTAAAGTTTGATAACAAGTACGTTTATAAAATAAAACGTGACCTTTCCTTAATTATTGTTGATGAAACTAGTTCGAGGCTAGAAAAATGTGTCACCACCACTCTCGGGTTCTTTCAAGTAAATTTGTTGTTCATAGTTCATAAATTCCAACTAGTTGACTTAAAAATGCGTTTATTAAATAAACGTGACTGTTAGTTGTTTATTTCGCATTTCATTAGGATTTCTAGTGCTAGAGTCAAGTAGTGTCTAGTTTGTGCCACAGAAATAATTCGACAACGTAATATTCCACATAAATGAACCTCAAAACGACTCACAATAAAAGAAATTTCAAAAGGCCATTTGCAAACGTTTCATATTGTTCAACAACAACATTAGCAACACTCTTGTACTCAACCTCTACATTAGATCGGATGAGAGTAACCTGCTGCTTGGAAGACCATGAATGTAAATTGTTGCCAAGAAGCACACAATATCCCGAAATCGAACGAGGAGTCGTAGAGCAACCAGCCCAATCCGAATCTGAGTATGCAACTGAATATGTGATCAACGAGGAGTATAACTAGAATCCATAATCTAAACTTTAAAGTACCCCGAACATACCACAAAATCCTCAGAGAGTAGAAAAATGAGGCTCCCTCGGATCATGCATATATAAACAAACTTGCTTTACAACATAAGATGTATCAAGACGAGTAAAAGTAAGATATTGAAGAGCCCCTGCAAGGATACGATATAAAGTTAGATCGAAAACCGGATCCCCATCTGCCTCTAACTTAGATTCAGTATCAACAGGTTTTCGACACGGATTAAAACGAACCATATGAGCCCGCTCAAGAATCTCAGCTGCATACTTAAGCTGAGATAGAAACATCCCAGAAGTTCTATGTGTCACAGAAATGCCCATGAAATAATTAAGAGATCCAAGGTCAGTCATAGAAAACTCCTAATGTAGGTAAGTAATAATATTTTGCAATAAAACTGTAGAAGAAGTATACTCAATGACATCAGAGTATACTTAGAGGGAAAGGGTGGTGACAATATATATGTGAGAATGGATTCCTCTGAATTAGGTAATTATGTTTTGCTCAAGTTCGCCAAACTATATATAACTTGAGAGTAAGCTATAAGATATATCTACTTACTGCTTTTTTATTCGAAAGATAGGTAAAAATGACTATATCTTAACATATATATAATTAATCTAATATTAAGTGATCTTGCTAGTTACTATTGTCGTTATTTTGTATCAAAAAGTCAATTCAACGGTGTTGCTATGTTAATACTCTCATGTACTTGCTCAATCAGTTGTCAGAAAGGATGGAAGAAGAAACGTTAAAATCATCTTAATTGGAATATTTCCGGGGTTCTCATGATAGCCTTGAGCACATAGTTGTGGTATGCTAGGAGGAAAAAACATTATTCACAACTGTCACACCCACAAAATCGGGTCCAGCGGAAGCATACATGTAGCTGGGGTGTAACTCAATTGGTACCACTACACAAGTACAAAATGGTTTTCATTTCAATAATTTAGAATAAAATCGTTTAACCAAAAGTGTTGAATTTACATTGTTAAAAGTAGTGCGGAAGTAGGCCCTTAAAATAGTTTAAAACGGTCCCCAAGTGAATAATCAGAGTCTTCTATGACCATGTCATGCCCTGCCAAAACCTCTTGTAGCGTGTCATTGCTTAATACCTGAAAATACATGCTAAAGTGTCAACACGAGGTTGGTGAGTTCATAGAGTCTTGTGAAAAAGAATGTAATGCATATGAATGAAGATTTCCCAGCAAAGGCATCGTAAATTCACTCAGTTACAAGTCCCGCCATAAAAGACTTGTAACGTGTGTGTTTACGACCCACTGCCAAATATGATATAGTTTACGTGAACAAAAGAAATACTTGTATCTAGATTCAAAGATAAATATAGCAAAACTGCTATGTAAATAATTCTGACAATGAGGCCATATAATAAATCAGTCAAGTGGAGAAACCTGCAATATTACGTTTGACATCACAGTCAAGTGGGGAAACCACAATATTACGTTTGACATCACAGCCAAGTGGGAAAACCACAATACGTTTGACATCACAGCCAAGTGGGGAAACCACAATATTACGTTTGACATCACAGCCAAGTGGGGAAACCACAATATTACAATGAGGTCATATGATAAATCAGTCAAGTGGAAAAACCTGCAATATTACGTTTGACATCACAGCCAAGTGGGGAAAACCACAATACGTTTGACATCACAGCCAAGTGGGGAAACCACAATACTACATTTGACATATATGAATAATTGGTGACCATGAGGTCATATAAACAAGGATGAAAAATCCCATGAAATGCAGGTAATCAAACATACCAATGAAATACATGTAATCAAACATATCCATGAAATACAGGAAATCAAACATACCAATGAAATACAGGTAATCAACTATGTAAAGCGAGTAATGCGTTTAAGTAAAACGAGCATGTATTCTCCCCCAAAGAGTTTACAAAACAATTAAAAGAGTAGGGGCTATGACTCACCTGGTGCGATAGCTACGATGACAAAAGTGGATACACTGAAAATGAGGCACGATCTCTAACCGCAACCTAATATGAATGATATGGTCTAATATAAGAAATGAAATGATGCTACACATGCAAATACGTATGTTATCGATACCACTCGTGAAATTTTGAAAATAACGTTTATCATCGAAAAATACGTTTTTGACGTCTCGTTAAGTTAATAACCACTTTCCATGTAAATACGTTAAAACGGTACTCCACGATCCTCATTTGGTGTTTTATCGGTAAATATAGTATTTTCGTCGTAAAGTGACACTTTTAATAACTTGAAAATATGCCTAAATGGCTTTGCAAAACTAGTCACAAAATATCGTACGTTAAGTGTTAGTGATGAAACTCGGTATTTTTGAAAACCTTGCAACAATGTCTAGAAGTCGTGTCATTTAACTTTTGACCATACGGGTCTCGGCGGTTAAGAAATATGGCTTTCAATGTCGTTACGTGAAAAATATAGTTTTCAACACTTAGCAACTTTTATTACCAAAAGTTGTAAATTTTATTATAAGCTTTGTCGGGTTTCAAACATGTATATCTTGGTCGTTATGAACTTGTTTCCTACGTTTTTTATATCCCCGGAATCGTGTGGCGACATAATAACATATTTTTAGTAGTTCGGTTTATCTAGGTTACGTTAAATGTCTCATTTTGCCCAACAAAAGTTACCCAACAGCACACTATATTTCTGAAAATAACTTTTAGTCGTTAAACTTCGGAAAATCATATTTCCTTCGTTATAAACTCGTTTTTATCCAAACTTTCGGCCATAGTTTCGTCTTGGAATGTATTTTCTAAATCTTTGGCCCAAAAGTAACCCCAAGCTACTAAGTTTATAACGTTTTCAAAATAGGGACTGTAGGTATTTATATTGTTCAAAACTTGGTTTCCTAGTTACTAACTTGTACAAAAACCTTCCAATCAACTTCAATACAACCCTTAATCTACCATACACCTTCTTAGGGTGTCATGGGGTCCTAAACATCATCAACCTTGGTGGATCACATGAGATTACTAGTAAAATTTATAGATCTAGTGTTAAAGATAGTTTATGTGCAAAGTGGTATCTAAAACATAAGTAAGTTGCATTACCAACTAGTATATCTTGAAAATACATAAACATATAAAGTAAATAGAAGTATGAAAAAAATCAAAAAATGTTCTTGAAGCTTACTTGAATATTTGAGGTGATTTGAAGATGATTAATACTTAAGTATCCTTGGGATTTTTATTTCAAAATCCTAACTAGGAGGGTAAATGAGACATGAAATACTAAATCTTGTAAATTTTGATGTTGTTCTTCTTGTTCTTTGTTGTTGGCTGATCGAAATGAAGAAGAGAGGAAAAAGGAAGAAACTTTTTGCTAGTTTATCTTTAGAACATGTGCAAATGAAGTGAAAAATATCTATGTATTGATATATATTATTTTCAAGACAACAAGTATCAATATTAATGGGAGTAAGTATAATTTTCAATCTTGTAAGTAAAAAGAATGGGGATGAAGAATAAAAAGAGATTTTGTAAGATTTAGTATAGATATTTTGTGTTATAAATGATACCGGGTACCGAGTTTGCTAGAAATAAAGTTTAACTGTATCAAATAAAATGTGACGACATTGTAAAAAATTATGAAATTACATTCCTGATGAGAATCGGGTGTTAAGATAGTTGTCGTGTTGAGATATCGTGATCCGACGTAATTTTAGGCGTTTACCGGAAAATATAGCAAATGGTTTCAAAACACCGGGTAAATTAATAATATAAATTTTATATTATTATAATGAGTAAAAATATATTAGGATCGTAGATGGAAGTATTAGGTATATGTTAGTAGCAAAAACTGAGTGGTAACATTAATTACAAATTAATCATACGTAAATGGAAATAATGCATATCCGTGCATGATCTAAAGTGCTGATGGTGTTACTGATGATATGTAGACTACTCCAGTCTATATGATGTATCCCTAGTGATGATGCATGGATTCGCAGCTAAACCTAACTGGTTACGCGAATTTGAATACCCGTAAACTAGATTTACAACTCTCTACCACCACTACATAACTAAAAATTCATGAACCATAATCACTTGTGATATTTTACGCAAGTGAACGCGAGTATAGTTGATAGATCTATTGGAGTTTGACAACTTCCGTTGGTAGCTCTCTTTCTGGGAGGGTACTGGTTGGTTCTGAACGGTCAACTAAGTTCACCAGGTAATGGTCAACCAAGTCAAACTTCAAAAACCAACTAACCAAGGAGTTTAGGGAATCCCCGGGTCGTTAAGTCCCGACGAGGCGTGCAATTGTATTTGTGAACGCTTTAAAGGATCGGGTGATTTATCAGAAAGGTCATGAATTTGATTATTATGGTTACACTACGAGATAATGATGGAAAATGACTTATAAACACTTAATTAGAAATTACTGATGATCAGATGATTTAAAAACGCAATTTAACCTAAAAACGCGCGTTTTAATTACAAATAAACGCGAACGCGCAAATAAAAAAGTGAAACGGGAGTAAATAAAGTCCTACGAACGTGAAATTTATATTTTTGCAATCCTAATGACTTAAGAAAATTTTTAGAAAAAGAAAAATAATTTTTACACTATTTAATTAATTACTATTAATTAATTACTATTTATTAATTACTTTTTAATTAACTAAATTATCCTAAATTACAAATAATTATGAAAATTAACTAGAAAAATGAAAATAAAATTTAGAAAAATCTAAAATAATATAAAACTAATTTTGAAACAGAAAAACTATTTTTCCTAACTTTTAATTAATTATTACTAGTTAAAAACTATTTAATTAATTAATTTAAATTAAACTAAATTATAAAAAATACTAAATGATTACAGAAAAATCTAAAAAAATTTATAAAAATCTAATATGATAACAGCAACCTAAGAAAAATTTAAAAATAGCTTTTGCTTATGAATAAGCAGAAAATAAGCCCAAGTGGCTTAAATAGAAGCTATCACTTCTAATTTTTTGTCTTTTTCTATTTTTTTCTTTTTCCAATCTATATTACAACTGATTTTAAGCACTTTTTACAAAGCAAGTTTGGTTGAAGCTTATTAATAAGCTGTGTGCAAGTCCAAGTTCTCAACAGTGGGTTTTTGAGCTTATTAGGAGTTTGGTGAATTTGAAAAAGCTAGGATTAAGCTTCCAAATGAACAAACAAGCCAAGGTAACTGAATAATAACTTGAAATGAGAAATATAATTCCAAATAAGCACCAGGTATAATCTTTACACACCAAATAAGCACTTAAAATTTACTCAGAACTCAAACAGATCCAAGGGTTCACTTGGAGCCTAAGGTGGGGTCCACAGGTTTGGTCAAAAGTCTTAGGAGGGGGGTGATCCTAGTAGCCACTCTGGGAGGCTACCCAGAAAGCCAAGGTTTGAGCCTTGAAGCTCAAAAATGAGTTTGTGAAGGGCTTGTGAAATTGGTCACAAAGGCTGAAGGATCAGTATTTGGTGTCTGAGATCAGGCCACAAATGGGGACAAATAAGCTAAGCATCCATAAGCTAAAGCCTAAAACAAGCTCAGATAACAAAAGCTCATTGATAAGCTGGCTAAAAATCAAAAATCTAAGGGTGGGGTCCACTGGGTGTCTCACAAAAGGGCCAAAGAAACTAGGTGGTACTGATGGTGCAGGGTATGCAGCTTCCCCTGCAGCCTCAAAAATACACTTGCACACGGCACACAAAAATTTCTAAAAATATAAGAACTGAAAGATTTGCTAGTCTAGGTGGTAGACTCCAACCTCAAAAAGTTTTAGACTCCAATTCTTACTAGAAAATTCAGGAAAATTCTCCCAAAAAGTAAAAAAAACTGAGTTCACATGCTTTTGACTTTTCCAATTGATGCAAGCTTTGACTATATTGAACTTTTGCAAGGATTTTGATTACTGAAACTGATGCTTAGGCTTGTAATAAGATTGAAGTGACAAAGATTAACACTTTTTGAGCTTGGAATGATGGATTTGAGAATCACAATTTTCAAAGATTAGCAGATAAAGATTTTCATATGGCGTTTTGACCTTTTGCTAAAAACCTACCAAGATGTTGTTAGAAATAACCTATATTAGTCCTGAGAATGATATCTAGGCACACCTAAACCACTAAAAACCACAAGTTACCAGTTAAACTAGCAGAACCAAACACCACTTATATCTACTGATTTCATGAAATTTTAAAGGAAATGCACCAATAGACATTCAAACTTAATTAACTAACTTAGATTTAACTTATGTGAATCTAAATTAGCAGGGATAAACAACTAATACCAACAGTTATTTAACTAATTTAATTTGAGACAAAATCAAAGATTAAAGCCTTACTTGGCATCCAAGCATATCAGACAACCAAGAACCAGAACTTATAACCATTTCCTATCATCCCCCATGGGATTCTAGACCATAGCCCAATCCATGCTCTGCATCATCCCCTTCTTCTTCCCTTTTTGATAATTTCCCTTCTTTATTTTTCTTCTTATTTCATTTTCTGTTTTTATTTTGCTTTCTTGTTTGACTACTGAGACAGAACTGAGTATATGAAACTTCAAAACAATAACAAATTTGAACAAATTACAAGAGAATTTAAGGGACTGATGAAACTGCAAATTGATGAACTTGGAATTTTTCAAGAAACTGAATACTTGTATTAATACTAAAAAAAGGATTACAAGGCTACTGAATTACAAATTACATTAAGAAAACTACTTGACTAACTATTTTTCTACTTTTTTCTAACTGCCCTAAGGCTTACAAATGAGAAGTACTTATACTAAAAAAATAAAATTGGAATACTTAAACCAGGTTCTGTCTTCTTTTTGCACTTTTGTGTCCTTGTATGGTGCTTTTGAGTTGTCCTTGCACCATGGAAAACACCTCCCAGCTATTGATTTGACTGGTTTCTTCCTCAGCAGCCCTAGATATGTTGGTGATATAAGATGGGAGTGTGGGGGGGGGGGGGTAATTATTATGTTGGGAGTTGACTTTGGTTGAAGTGGTGGAGTAGGGAGGCTGGTAGGATGGTGGAGAGTGGAATGGGGGACAAACTTGTTAGAGTTTGCAGAGGGTGGGGGCTGTGTGTTGGTGAATTGGCGGGGAAGAAAGGTCAGGGGTGAGGGGTTGACTATTTTTGACCCGGGTGTAAATATTAAACCGAAAGGGGTGGGCTTGGGGTCATTGGGCTTGGGAAATGAGTGGGCTGGGGTGGGATTGTATTTGGAGTGGATTGGCTAGTTTTATTTTACAAAATGCAAAGGGTCCGTTTGGTTTGTTTGGTAATAACAACACAAGGACCAAAATTGTATTTGCTGAAAATTAAGGGACCCAATTTGCATATCCTCCAAAGTTAATCCAAGGACCAAACATGTTACATTCCCAAAAGATGAAGGTTACAAAAGTGTATTTTCCATTTAAAATTCCTAGGGACTGATTTCGTCAGTTTCCCAAACTGCAGGGACCAAAAGTGTAAATTTTCCAAAGTTTTTACCTAAGGATAAATTTTGATAATATTTGACTTATAAATGCCTTAGGTTGACTTTTCTTTCAAAACAAATGCGTAGGGACTAGTTTTGTAAATTTTTGAAAGTCGGGGGACTAAAACTGCCAATTGTGTAAACTTTGTTCATTTTTCATTGTTTTTGCTCATTTTGCATCAGAAACGTATAAAATACAATCCCTTGGATATTTTAAGTATTTTGATGCATTTCTGAGCGTTTTCGGATGTTTTGGCAGTTTAAATACGACAGAAATGATGAGTGTTTGAGCACTCATCAATCCCCCACACTAAACTATTGCTAGTCCCTAGCAATATTTTTGGAAAACTTGATAGATTTTAAACTCTTTACCAAAAGCCATCACTTCTGGAGTAGCCAGGTGTAAGAACTGTGGCACACCTGATAACCGTGTGATTTTGAGCAAACCACCAGCTTTCAACGGATTTGATTTGTCTTTACCAGGAGCCGTTTGCTCCTGGACTAGCCAGCTCTTGATGGAATAGTCAACATCTTGGTGAGCTGATTACCAATTATGGTTTTTCCACGGCCTTAACCACAAGCCATAATCTTGCGGGCTAGCCAACTCATTTGTTTTCGGGGAGTCGAGGAACCATACAATTTTGGGCAAATTGCAAGCCGTAAACGGATTTGAGATATCTTTACCAAGAGCCGTTTGCTCCTGGATTAGCCAATCCCTTTTGTCGTTTAGACACGGCGGACTGATTACCACAAAAATTTTGAAATAAAGTGAAAAATTTTTAAAATTTTAGGCCAAAAAACGGGGATTCTAGGATATAATGTGATAAAATTCGCTAGAATTTTCCCCTCCCCCACACTTAGAATTGAATATTGTCCTCAATATTCAAAGTCCCGGCTACTATGCCGAATCCTTGAATGTAAAAAGATAATATTAAAGACTAACTGTGGGAAATCGTTTTGTATTTTTCACTTTATTTATCTGTACAAACAATCACACATTTTTTTTTTTTGATGAAACCTTATATACATATATACATTTTCAAACAGCGGGGGGTTGGCCATTCCCCCACACTTAGGTGGTAGAAAGTAGAAAGAAATCAGAGATACGGGTGAAAACCCGTATTGTGCTATTGTTTTTGTTCATCGAGTCGCTAGCTTGACTCGATCCCCGAATTTAATTGTCCTTGGGGAACGTTTGGAGATCCGGGACAACCATGGATGGTATGTCCTCTCCAAAGTAGTGTTTCAGCCGATGTCCATTCACTTTGAAATTAGGACCGTCATTTTGAGATAATTCGACGGTGCCATAAGGGTAAACTTTTGCGATAGTGAATGGACCAGTCCATCGGGTTTTGAGCTTTCCCGAGAAGATCTTGAGTCTAGAATTGAAAAGAAGGACTCGATCACCAACGTTGAAAACGCGGTTCTTGATTTTTGAGTCATGAATCTTCTTTGTCTTTTCCTTATAGATCAAAGAGTTCTCGTAAGCTTGATCACGAAGTTCATTTAATTCATTCAGTTGAACTTTCCTGTTATCACCCGCCGTTTTTAGGTCAAAATTGGCATGCTTGAGGGCCCAATAGGCTTGTACGGAAAGCCCAGAGTGCATCATCTAACTTATCCGACCACGATGCACGATTCTCACCTACAGTTCTTTCCAGTATTCTCTTAATGCCCCGATTGGAAACTTCTACTTGTCCACTTGTTTGAGGGTGGTACGCAGTAGAAAGACGGTGAGTTACACCATACTTTTGCATGACTTTGTCGAATTTGTCATTGCAGAAATGCGTACCACGATCGCTAATTATAGCACGTGGAGTTCCAAATCGAGCAAAAAGAGCTTTCAAAAATTTCACGACTACTCGGGCATCATTAGTGGATAAAGCTTTTGCTTCGACCCATTTTGACAAATAGTCAACAGCCACGAGTATGTACTTATTTCCATGAGATGATGGAAATGGCCCCATAAAGTCGATGCCCCATACGTCAAAGATTTCACAAACTTGGATTGCATTTTGTGGCATTTCATTCTTTTGTGAAATGTTCCCGTGACGTTGACAAGCGTCACAGGATTTGACTAATTCCTGGGCATCCTTATAGATCATGGGCCAGTAGAACCCGAAATCAAACACCTTTTTGGCGGTGTAGTTTGGATTATGGTGGCCCCCCGTGGGACCAGCATGGCAAGCCTTTAGAATTTCAGAGGCTTCTTGGCCATAAACACACCACCGGATGACTTGATCCGCACAGATTTTAAACAAGTAGGGGTCGTCCCAGAAATAATGTTTGACATCCTTAAAGAATTTGTTCTTTTGTTGGGACGACATCCCTTTCACCACAAAATTACCCGCATGGTAGTTTGCGAAATCGGCAAACCATGGGGTAATAGAATCTCCACGAAAGGCAACCGCATTGAGTGTCTCGAGAGGGAAGGTTTCATTTATTTCCTTCTTTTCGAAGACATCTTGATGGGGGTTCTCCAATCGGGAGAGATGATCAGCAGCTAGGTTCTCAGCTCCTTTTTTATCACGAATTATGATATCAAATTCTTGTAGGAGGAGAACCCAACGGAGTAGCCTCGGCTTTGCATCTTGTTTTGCAAAGAGGTACTTCAAAGCCGAGTGATCCGTATACACTATGCTTTTGGTTAATATCAAGTATGGCCGAAATTTCTCAAAGGCATACACCACAGCTAATAATTCTTTTTCAGTGGTGGTGTAATGACTTTGAGCCTCGGTCATCGTTTTGCTTGCATAGTGTATAGGCTGAAAGTGTTTTGTTTTACGTTGCCCCAAGACTGCCCCAATAGCATAATCACTCGCATCACACATGAGCTCAAAGGGCAAGTCCCAATCGGGGGCAACAAGAATCGGTGCCTCGGTAAGCCTTTTCTTTAATGTTTCAAAGGCTTCGATGCACTCGGGAGAGAAGATAAAAGGAGCATCCTTCTCGAGGAGATGGGTCATAGGCCGGGCGATTTTAGAAAAATCTTGAATGAACCTACGGTAAAAACCGGCATGACCCAAAAAGCTCCTAACACCTTTGACGGTAGTGGGATGAGGTAATTTTGCTATGACATCAACTTTGGCTTTGTCGACCTCAATCCCACTCTTTGAAATTTTATGGCCGAGGACAATGCCCTCTTTGACCATAAAGTGGCTCTTCTCCCAATTTAGACATAACCTTGTGTCTTCACAACGTTTAAGCATGTTGTCTAAATGGGAGAGACATGTTTGAAACGAATCCCCAATGACCGAAAAATCGTCCATGAAGACCTCCATAGTTTTTCCGATCATGTCGGAAAATATGGCCATCATACATCGTTGAAACGTGCCCGGAGCATTACATAAGCCAAATGGCATACGTTTATACGCAAAAGTTCCATAGGGGCACGTGAACGTGGTCTTTTCTTGATCTTGCGGATCAATGGGAATCTGAAAGTAACCCGAGAAACCATCGAGGAAGCAATAGTATTCATTCCCCGCTAATCTCTCGAGCATCTGATCCATAAAGGGTAGAGGAAAATGATCCTTACGGGTGGCGTCATTTAACTTGCGATAATCAATACAGACACGCCACCTCGTAACCAAACGAGTTGGAATCAACTCATTTTCCTCATTTGTGACAACAGTAATGCCACCCTTTTTTGAAACGCAGTGAATTGGGCTCACCCAAGGACTGTCCGAGATAGGGTAAATCAATCCGGCATCAAGGAGTTTTAAAACTTCTTTGTTTAATCACCTCATGAATTTTTGGATTCACCCTTCTTTGTTGTTGGACTGCCGGTTTGAAGTCGTCCTCCATTAAAATCTTATGTGTACAAAATTCAGGGTCAATGCCCTTTATGTCGGAGAGACGCCAAGCAATTGCTTGTTTATGTGACTTCAAAACCTTTATTAGAGTAGCCTTTTCCTCATCACTTAAATCCTTAGCAATTATGACGGGAAATTTATCATCACCCTCCAGAAATGCGTATTCAAGATGAGGCGGTAAGTCCTTAAGCTCGACCTCAGGAAAATCATCAGTTTCCTCAACATATTTGATTTCTTGATTATGAAGTTGTTGTGGTAGAACGGGAAGAGGAGAGGGATCCTCATTTAACAATTTCTCAAGGAGAAGGATATCCCTCTCTGGGTCAATCTCTTGGTTATCGATTCCATCGGGAATCGAATCACTTTTAAGAAAGGACTCAATCTCTTCTAAGATGAAGTCACTTCCCTCAAACGGAGTGAGGGAAGGATCAGAATTAGCAATGATGGGGTAAGAAGACGGAGTGAAATTTTCACTCGTAGAATCATCAACGAAACCTAAAACCTCTTGAGCGTACTCCTCAGCCGCAACATCGATGACATCTATTCGGTTTACCGATTCAGAGTCATAATTGGAGGAGTACCTCGATGTTTGATCAAGGTTAAAGGTGATTGCTTCAGTTCCAACACGCAATGTGATCTCATGCTCAAATACATCGATAAGAGCACGCCCAGTTCTAAGGAATCCCCTTCCAAGAATGAGAGGGACCCTTGAATCGGCATCAAAGTCAACAATCACAAAATCTGCTGGAAAATGGAACTTTCCCACTCTAACAAATACGTCCTCGGCTATGCCAAGTGGACGAGAAATCGATCGATCGACAAGCTCTAATGTCATGCACGTGGGAGTAAGTTCGGGAAGAGATAATTTCTTCCACACAGAATATGGCATCAGGTTAATGCTAGCACCAAGATCGGCCAAGGCGAAGCATTCAACCATACCCGGAAAAATACAAGGAATGAGAAACTTTCCGGGGTCTCCAAGCTTTTCAGGAAGCTTTTTCAAGAGCACTGCTGAGCAGTGCTCATTCAATGGAGTTCTTGCCATCTCAAAGAGTTTTTCTTTATTACTCAACAGATTTTTGATTGTTGATGCAAACTTGGGCATCAAGAGAATAGCATCCGCGAAGCTAATGTCAAAATGCAAATCTTGAAAGATTTGGAAAAATTTATCCATTTGGTGACTAGCTTTTTCGCGGAGCTTTTGTTCATTGAGACGTGATGGGTAAGGGATAGAAGTTTTGGATTTAGGGTTGTCCACTGGAGTCTCAGGTGGTTCAAAGACAACTCCAGGTTTATGTCTGGTTTCTGGAATAACCTGAGGTTGGACGTGTGCGGTAATTCGTGGGCTAGGAGTTTGCACCTTGTACCTCAGGTTCACGATTCACTACCTTAGGAGGAGAGGAAGAAGAGGTAGTCAGAATCGCGGGTTCATCATAAGAAGCACCACTTCTAGTTGTGATCGCCTTAGCATCGCCCCTCGGGTTAGCGATCGTGTTGCTCGGAAGTGTTCCTGAGCCCGAGGGTCGTTCATTTAAAGACTTCTTAATTTCAGAAATCTGGCTGACCAACAACTTGTTCATTTCTTCTTGGGACTTCATGAATTGTTTTAACAACTCGTCGGATGAAGGCCCAGTAGGAACAATGGCTTGATTTTGGTTGTTAAAATTTTGAGCACGATTGTTCTGATTGGGGCCTTGATTTTGAAAATTACCCTGATTAGGGTTGTTGTTTCCATGAAAATACCCGGGATTGAAATTACCCTAACCTTGGTTTCTATTAAAGTTTCCTTGATTTTGTTGTTGAAACCTTGATTTTGGAAACCTTGGTTTTGATTCTGAAAACCATGACCTTGGTTGAAGTTACCTTGGTTTTGAAAACCTTGGTTTCCTCTGTTTTGATTCTGGCCACGGTTTTGGACATTTTGGTTTTGATGAAAACCAGGAGGTCCAGGATAATGATTAGGACGGTAGTTCGGGTCCATAGGAGGGCGATATTGATTACCTCCTTGATTAGATGACCCGACTACAGCATGAGCTTCAAACGGAGAACCATCAGTAGCTGTGCAATTGTAGTATGCATGCGGCCCACCACAAGTTACACAGACTTCCACTTTCTTAACCTCAGCAGGTGGAGGATGTTGTGGAAATGAGACTTTCTTTGTCTGGGCGAGAACTAAAGCTTGAATAGCCTCAGTAAGCTTGTCAATCTTAGCATCGGTGCTAGACTGACTCGAAGGAGATGAAGTGGAAGGACCCGCACTAATTTGTGAAACAACCGGCTTGCTTCGTGTAGAGCGGACCTTAGACTTGTTCTCGATGATTGCTAAGGCTTCTTTGGTGGTTCTACTCAAAAAGTTACCTCCCGCGGAGGCATTGAGAGAATCCTGATCAACTTGGCTCACGCCATTGTAGAAAGTATCGAGTTGCATCAACTCGGAGAAACCATGATGTGGACACTTGCGAAGTAATTCTTTAAAACGGTCCCACGCTTCACCAAATGATTCATCATATTTCTGAGTGAACTTGGTTATCTCGTTTTTAAGACTCGTGGTCTTAGAAGGTGGGAAGAATTCATTCACAAACTTTTTTACCAGATCCTCCCATGTCTCAATAGATCGAGGGGGTTGTTTCTCAAGCCAAATCCGGGCTTGACCCTCGAGGGAGAATGGGAAGAGAAGAAGCTTAATTGCTTCACACGGGACATTTTTGTACTTGATGGTCGATGTGATTTTATTGAACCATCGAATATGAGCATGAGGATCGTCCCGCTCAAAACCGTAAAACTGACTTGAGGTTACAAGATTAAGTAACCCGGTTTTGAGCTCAAAACTATCAGCCACGATGGCTGGGACAACAATAGCGTCTCTGTAACCCTCGATGGGTGCTTGGAGAAGCTCACACATAGGGCGGTCTTCCGCCATGGTGACAGCTGGAGTGGAAACAGTACGGATCTCAGATCCGACTGTTGGTGCGGAACGTCTACGAGGTCTTCTAGGTTTTCGTACAAGCTCACGTAATGGGCTAGTAGACCTAGAAGAGCGAGTGCGTATGCACTAGTAACCAAAAATCAATCAAAACAAAGTCGAGGCAAAACCACAGTGAACTTAAACCAATAATCGCAAGTAAGTGGCTTCTTTAAGAAAGGTACACCACCTACATGGATACAAAGGCAAGTTTTAATCTTTCGTTTGGGAACTTATTATGTTCACACCCCCAGTTAGTAGGTGTTCTGTCTTGGTTTGCGACGATTTATTTTTATGTAGAATTATTCACAAGAAAAGACGAATGTTTTTGGGTTTTTGTGAATGGGTAAAAAAAACTTTTGGACAATATTTTTGGTGTCGTTTCGTTTACCAAAATCGTATTTCTTTAAGAATCACCTTAAAAGAAACCCGATATAGAAAACGTAACGATCTGTTTTGTTTGTTTTTTATTTTTTTTTGTTGTTTAACACTTTAGGAAAAGTGTTAATGACATTTTTGTTTTATGATTGAGATTTACAAAAAGTTGGTGGTATTTGTATAGTGATGTGTGAGAAATCACTAATCTTAAAGAACGTGTGCAGATACGCAGCAGCCTCCCCGGCAGCGGCGCCAAATTTTGGTTGGTTCTAAACGGTCAACTAAGTTCACCAGGTAATGGTCAACCAAGTCAAACTTCAAAAACCAACTAACCAAGGAGTTTAGGGAATCCCCGGGTTGTTAAGTCCCGACGAGGCGTGCAATTGTATTTGTGAACGCTTTAAAGGATCGGGTGATTTATCAGAAAGGTCAGGAATTTGATTATTATGGTTACACTACGAGATAATGATGGAAAATGACTTATAAACAATTAATTAGCAATTACTGATGATCAGATGATTTAAAAACGCAATTTAACCTAAAAACGCGCGTTTTAATTACAAATAAACGCGAACGCGCAAATAAAAAAGTGAAACGGGAGTAAATAAAGTCCTACGAACGTGAAATTTATATTTTTGCAATCCTAATGACTTAAGAAAATTTTTAGAAAAAGAAAAATAATTTTTACACTATTTAATTAATTACTATTAATTAATTACTATTTATTAATTACTTTTTAATTAACTAAATTATCCTAAATTACAAATAATTATGAAAATTAACTAGAAAAATGAAAATAAAATTTAGAAAAATCTAAAATAATATAAAACTAATTTTGAAACAGAAAAACTATTTTTCCTAACTTTTAATTAATTATTACTAATTAAAAACTATTTAATTAATTAATTTAAATTAAACTAAATTATAAAAATACTAAATGATTACAGAAAAATCTAAAAAAATTTCTAAAAATCTAATATGATAACAGCAACCTAAGAAAAATTTAAAAATAGCTTTTGCTTATGAATAAGCAGAAAATAAGCCCAAGTGGCTTAAATAGAAGCTATCACTTCTAATTTTTTTGTCTTTTTCTATTTTTTCTTTTTCCAATCTATATTACAACTGATTTTAAGCACTTTTTACAAAGCAAGTTTGGTTGAAGCTTATTAATAAGCTGTGTGCAAGTCCAAGTTCTCAACAGTGGGTTTTTGAGCTTATTAGGAGTTTGGTGAATTTGAAAAAGCTAGGATTAAGCTTCCAAATGAACAAACAAGCCAAGGTAACTGAATAATAACTTGAAATGAGAAATATAATTCCAAATAAGCACCAGGTATAATCTTTACACACCAAATAAGCACTTAAAATTTACTCAGAACTCAAACAGATCCAAGGGTTCACTTGGAGCCTAAGGTGGGGTCCACAGGTTTGGTCAAAAGTCTTAGGAGGGGGGTGATCCTAGTAGCCACTCTGGGAGGCTACCCAGAAAGCCAAGGTTTGAGCCTTGAAGCTCAAAAATGAGTTTGTGAAGGGCTTGTGAAATTGGTCACAAAGGCTGAAGGATCAGTATTTGGTGTCTGAGATCAGGCCACAAATGGGGACAAATAAGCTAAGCATCCATAAGCTAAAGCCTAAAACAAGCTCAGATAACAAAAGCTCAACTGATAAGCTGGCTAAAAATCAAAAATCTAAGGGTGGGGTCCACTGGGTGTCTCACAAAAGGGCCAAAGAAACTAGGTGGTACTGGTGGTGCTGGGTATGCAGCTTCCCCTGCAACCTCAAAAATACACTTGCACACGGCACACAAAAATTTCTAAAAATATAAGAACTGAAAGATTTGCTAGTCTAGGTGGTAGACTCCAACCTCAAAAAGTTTTAGACTCCAATTCTTACTAGAAAATTCAGGAAAATTCTCCCAAAAAGTGAAGAAAACTGAGTTCACATGCTTTTGACTTTTCCAATTGATGCAAGCTTTGACTATATTGAACTTTTGCAAGGATTTTGATTACTGAAACTGATGCTTAGGCTTGTAATAAGATTGAAGTGACAAAGATTAACACTTTTTGAGCTTGGAATGATGGATTTGAGAATCACAATTTTCACAGATTAGCAGATAAAGATTTTCATATGGCGTTTTGACCTTTTGCTAAAAACCTACCAAGATGTTGTTAGAAATAACCTATATTAGACCTGAGAATGATATCTAGGCACACCTAAACCACTAAAAACCACAAGTTACCAGTTAAACTAGCAGAACCAAACACCACTTATATCTACTGATTTCATGAAATTTTAAAGGAAATGCACCAATAGACATTCAAACTTAATTAACTAACTTAAATTTAACTTATGTGAATCTAAATTAGCAGGGATAAACAACTAATACCAACAGTTATTTAACTAATTTAATTTGAGACAAAATCAAAGATTAAAGCCTTACTTGGCATCCAAGCATATCAGACAACCAAGAACCAGAACTTATAACCATTTCCTATCATCCCCCATGGGATTCTAGACCATAGCCCAATCCATGCTCTGCATCATCCCCTTCTTCTTCCCTTTTTGATAATTTCCCTTCTTTATTTTTCTTCTTATTTCATTTTCTGTTTTTATTTTGCTTTCTTGTTTGACTACTGAGACAGAACTGAGTATATGAAACTTCAAAACAATAACAAATTTGAACAAATTACAAGAGAATTTAAGGGACTGATGAAACTGCAAATTGATGAACTTGGAATTTTTCAAGAAACTGAATACTTGTGTTAATACTAAAAAAGGTTTACAAGGCTACTGAATTACAAATTACATTAAGAAAACTACTTGACTAACTATTTTTCTACTTTTTTCTAACTGCCCTAAGGCTTACAAATGAGAAGTACTTATACTAAAAAAAATAAAATTGGAATACTTGAACCAGGTTCTGTCTTCTTTTTGCACTTTTGTGTCCTTGTCTGGTGCTTTTGAGTTGTCCTTGCACCATGGAAAACACCTCCCAGCTATTGATTTGACTGGTTTCTTCCTCAGCAGCCCTAGATATGTTGGTGATATAAGATGGGAGTGTGTGTGGGGGGGGGGGGGGTAATTATTATGTTGGGAGTTGACTTTGGTTGAAGTGGTGGAGTAGGGAGGCTGGTAGGATGGTGGAGAGTGGAAGGGGGGACAAACTTGTTGGAGTTTGCAGAGGGTGGGGGCTGTGTGTTGATGAATTGGCGGGGAAGAAAGGTCAGGGGTGAGGGGTTGACTATTTTTGACCCGGGTGTAAATATTAAACCGAAAGGGGTGGGCTTGGGGTCATTGGGCTTGGGAAATGAGTGGGCTGGGGTGGGATTGTATTTGGAGTGGATTGGCTAGTTTTATTTTACAAAATGCAAAGGGTCCGTTTGGTTTGTTTGGTAATAACAACACAAGGACCAAAATTGTATTTGCTGAAAATTAAGGGACCCAATTTGCATATCCTCCAAAGTTAATCCAAGGACCAAACATGTTACATTCCCAAAAGATGAAGGTTACAAAAGTGTATTTTCCATTTAAAATTCCCAGGGACTGATTTCGTCAGTTTCCCAAACTGCAGGGACCAAAAGTGTAAATTTTCCAAAGTTTTTACCTAAGGATAAATTTTGATAATATTTGACTTATAAATGCCTTAGGTTGACTTTTCTTTCAAAACAAATGCGTAGGGACTAGTTTTGTAAATTTTTGAAAGTCGGGGGACTAAAACTGCCAATTGTGTAAACTTTGTTCGTTTTTCATTGTTTTTGCTCATTTTGCATCAGAAACGTATAAAATACAATCCCTGGGATATTTTAAGTATTTTGATGCATTTCTGAGCGTTTTTGGATGTTTTGGCAGTTTAAATACGACAAAAATGATGAGTGTTTGAGCACTCATCAGGTACCAATAAGTACTATACTTGAAACCCTAATTATTAACTTTGGCAAGTTATCCTTCTCATCCCCTCATAGTTGGGTCTGCAGCCCCCATGACCCGGACTGTTAGTACGGTTTCATGAGCTTAGTGCAATAACACCTCTCTCTTCAGTATTGTACTGATCATACAATACTGAGAGACATAAATTGTTTAAATACGGTTTCTACCACTTTACATGGGTGTAAAACAACATAGCCCATGCTTTACTAAACTTGTATTCACACTACTACCACTACTACTACTTAAACCTATGACTCTCACTCAACACCTAGTGTTGACTCTTTAAGTTTGTATCCTAGGTATATAGCCGTTACGGAGCTATGGCAGGAAGCGGCATTGAACTCGGAGGACTTTCAATCTTGTTATCATTCAAACACTATTTCACACTTAGATTCACGGGACCTCATCTTAATAAAACTCTGATATTTTAATGAATCATAACTTATTTATAAAAACGTCTCTTTTCGAGTCGTTTTCTATTATTGTGACTGTGATACCATGGAGTAATACCCCAACCCTAAATCCGCTGCGATCCGTGATAATGGGGGTGTTACACCTTTGCCCATCAAACTAAAACTCGAGAACATCTAATGAAACAATGATCAAACGTTTCTATTTCATATTCACAATCTGAGCAAAGTGTTGAGTTAAGATCAATACCAATATGTTGTAACCATGTGAGGACCGGTAATCTTCTTCGTTGTAATCGCCAAATCAAGATACAAAGTTTTCTTGGGATTATCTTGCTCCACTTTGCCTCTTTAGTAATTTGTGGACTTTACGATTTTTTTTCATTAATCTTCTCTCTAAGGCACTTGACTGTGAATTGCTCCTTATTATCAAGAAGCCAACGCCAAGATTCCAGCTGTAAGACATTTGGGGAAAAAGTTAGTTAACGCCGTGAATTCCATAAGATCACCTTCTCCTCTACCTCTTGGTTCTCTAACCCAATTCCATTGCCATTTCCAACCACCTTCTCCCCACACCCTCTTCTCGCCCACCGATTCATCTTTATTCACTTCTAATCTACATAACCTTGGAAAATTCACACAACAACACCCCCTCCCGCACCCACCTATCAAGCCGAAAATGTGTATTATACCCATTTCCCACCGTTTTCTCAAAAGATGAACAAAAGTTTATCCTCGTTTTATCAGTGTCCTTAGCTAGCCTTACAATGTCTCCACAAATACTTCCAATCAATCTATCATCTCTAATCTCAAACAACAAGCCCCCATCACAACTATAAATACTTTTGATGATTTTCACCCATAATTGGTCTCCTTCCACTTGAAATTGCCACCAGCATTTACCTAGTAATGCCCAATTGGAAGCCTTAAGACTACCAATATTACCCCACCTAAATTTTCTTTTTTTAGAGCTAAGTCCCACTTAACCCAAGCTATTTTTTTACATTCATCGTTCCCGCCCCAAAAGAACCTTTGTCTCATAATTTCTATTTTTTTAAGAACACCCATCGGAGCCTAAAACAAAGAAAAATAATATAATAGCAAACTACTAAGGACCAATTTCACCAACGTTAGCCTACCACCAAAAGAGAGCGTTTTAGCTTTCCACTTCCCCAATCTTTTTTTGAGCTTCTCCTGATCTATTACATGCCAATTTTTTATTCTTTTCATATTACATCCAACCGGGATCCCAAGATAAGTGAAAGGCATATTACCGGCCGAACATCCTATTCTAGATGCGAATTGTTCCACCTCCTCCATTTGAAATCCAATCCCATAAACTTTATTCTTATTCATATTTATGTTCAACTCGAAAGCTTGTTTGATACATTCCATTATCCTCATTAGGTTTCTTGCATTTGACACTTTCCAGTCCCCAAAAATCAAAGTATCATCGGCATCGGCATATTGTAAATACGAGATAGGAATGCCATTTCTACCAATACGTACTCCATTAAAGAAACCTCTTGAAACCGCCTCACATAAAGTAACATTTAAACCTTCCGCCGCAATAAGGTACAAAAACAGTGATAATGGGTCAGCTTCTCTAACCATCCTTTCCATTTTAAACTCCAATGTAGGTGACCTGTTTAATAAAATTGAGACCAATGCCAATTTTTGACACGCTTCAAGCCGTTTGCAGCATTTCACACCAAAACCCATTTGTAATAAAATTTGATGAATGAATCCAATTGACACTATCATATGCCATTTTGAGAGTCGACTTTAAGTAGAAACGCCTTCTTTTTTTTCTTCTTTAAATAATCCAAAGCTTCATTCGCAATCAACTCGCCATCTGATATAAGTCTACCTTTTATAAAGGCATTTTGTTCCTCCCCGATTACTTATCTATAACCTTCTTCATTCTCTCGGCAATACTAGCAAACTTGGAACCTTAAACTTGGGACTTGGGAGTAAAATAGTAAATGCGCAATAAGTTCTCTTCATCCGTCACATTTTTACATTGTAAAAGCAATAATATTTAATCTATATGACACATACAATATAAATAATACTCAAAAAAAGACCATAAGATTGTGACCCAGCTATTAATTGCCAACTTAATAACCACTGGCATCCTGTACAATGGTTGGTGAAAAGAACAGCTCCATATTAACATTATGAAAAATATAAAATAAAAGAATAAGTGAGAAGCTTGAAGAAAAGGGCTTCAATGGAGGGAGCAACCATATTAGTTCTTTTACTTATGTCATGCCACATTCTTACAACTTACACGGCCGAAATCGACAACATTTCAGATGTACGTTTCTTGACAGAAGAAGACACGTTGGTATCGCCTGCCGGGATTTTTGAACTGGGATTTTTCATGCCAGATAGCTCCGAGAATAGATACCTTGGTATTTGGTATAAAAGAATCACAGTTAAAACAGTGGTTTGGGTTGCCAACAGAGATCTTCCACTCACCGGTATACGATCAGGCATGCTAAGGATTTTAAATCCAGGAAACCTTGTTCTCATGAACTATACCAAAGACGTCATATGGTCATCCAACACAACATCATCAGCAAACACAACTGTCAAGCTTGAGGACACCGGTAATCTAGTCATGACAGATGGAAAGCACAAGAAGATTATATGGCAGAGTTTTGACTATCCAACCGATACTCTTCTACCTGGCATGACGTTCGGGAGAAACTTGTTAACCGGCAAGGAGCGGTCTCTATCATCATGGAAGAGTAGTCAAGATCCAGCTTTAGGTGAATTCACCTGGATTGTTGACACACGTAGTTATCCTCAGAACCTACTAAGACAAGATGGAGTGATTAAGTTCCGGGGTGGACCATGGAATGGTCAAAGGTTTAGTGGGGCTTCTCATTTCGGTCACAACATGATCTTTGCATACAATATGAGTATAACTGAAACAGAAGTGGCCTATTCGTATAATCTTATAAACAGTTCTATTGTATCACGCTTCACCTTAAATTCTTCTGGCCTGTTAGAACGTTCAGTTTGGGTAGAAGATGGTAAAAGATGGCAGGTTATCATTTCATTACCAAAAGATACTTGTGATTCATACAACATCTGCCATGCTTATGGAAGCTGCAGCATTTTGAACTTACAGACATGTTCATGCTTGGATGAAATAAAATTTACGCCTAAAAACCAAAAGGGGTGGGAGACAGCAGACTGGTCTGGTGGTTGTGTGAGGCGAACACC
This sequence comes from Artemisia argyi, assembly GCA_030686995.1. NCBI lineage: Eukaryota > Viridiplantae > Streptophyta > Magnoliopsida > Asterales > Asteraceae > Artemisia > Artemisia argyi. Next base: position 44,028,498 of record CM060676.1, on the reverse strand, counting down.
GTTGGATTGCAAAGGGGGATCAGATGGCTTTATCAAGTATTCTAATGTAAAGCTTCCAGACACAGAGACCTCTTGGTTTAACAGGACTATGTCCCTGTCGGAATGTGAAGCAATATGCCTAAAGAACTGTACTTGTATGGCTTATGCAAATACAGATATAAGAGGCGGAGGAAGTGGTTGCTTGCTTTGGTTCAATGACCTCATAGACATCAGAGTATACTCTGAGGGAAAGGGCGGTGACAATATATATGTGAGAATGGCTTCCTCTGAATTAGGTAATTATTTTTTGCTCAAGTTCGCCAAACTATATATAACTTGAATAAGCTAAAGCTATGAGGGAGGTTGATATGTAGACAGCCTTACCCCTACCTAAGGTAGAGAGGCTGCTTCCGGTTCTACCTAAGGTAGAAAAGGACCTCCGCCTTTTGTAGGGAGTGAGGATCGAACCCTTGACCTCTTGGTAGAGAGTCAAGGGGTTTTCCAACTGATCCAACCCTACTCTTTTATTCGAATGATAGGTAAAAATGACTATATCTTAACATATATAATTAATCTGATATCAAGTGATCTTGCTAGTTACTATCGTCATTATTTTGTATCTAAAAGTCAATTCAACGGTGTTGCTATGTTAATATCATGTACTTGCTCAATCAGTTGTCAGAAAGGATGGAAGAAGAAACATTAAAATCATCTTAATTGGAATATTTTTGGGGGTTCTTATTTTAGCCTTGAGCACATGGTTGTGGTATGCTTGGAGGAAAAAACATCATTCACAGCTGATCGAGGAAGGTAACAAAATTACACAATTTCAGTGATTGTTAAATAGTTCAGAATAATCTTACTTTGCTTAGCAGGTTCTATAAGTTTGAAGTATCTGCATAATAACTACACAGGGGGGTCACTGAATGTCTGTGATAGCCAGAAAGAAGCCATGGAGCTACCATTGTTTAGCTTCTCTACAATAGCTAAAGCAACTGCAAATTTTTCACCCGATAATAAACTTGGGGAGGGGGGATTTGGAGTGGTTTATAAGGTAAGTGGAGAATGTTATTTTTATACAGTTAACAAACTGAGCATACCATATATAAAAAGACAATGTTATACATTAGACTTAGAGTGCCAAAACCACTTTTTTGTTGACCCAACAAAGTTTTCTTACAACAACAAAAAAAAAAGAAGGAAACCTAGTGCGGTGGTATAGGGATACGGTTCAAATAAAGTGCAACATGAAAAATCATCAGTTGGGCAGGGCTACAAGAAATAATTGGATTCGCAACCCATTGGTCCCAATTTAAATTCACCTTGAACTCATCAGTTGAACAGGTTTCACATAAAAATAATGGGTAATCTTCAGGGTTCACTAGAAGAAGGGCAAGAAATTGCTGTAAAGCGTCTCTCAAAGAATTCTAGTCAAGGAACTGACGAGTTCAAGAACGAAGTTATCTGTATTTCAAAACTTCAGCATCGGAATCTTGTCAAGCTCCTCGGATGTAGCATTGAGAAAGACGAGAAGTTGTTGATCTATGAATACATGCCAAACAGAAGCTTAGACTCGTTTATATTCGGTCAGAATCATAAAATCATACATATGCTTAACATTAATTATAAATTACCCATGTATAAATAACCAAACCTACATACATCTCAAGTATGCAGATAAAATGCAAAACACTCTCCTTGATTGGAAAAAGAGGTTCAACATCATCAAAGGAATCGCTCGAGGACTTCTTTATCTTCATCAAGATTCACGATTAAGAATAATCCATAGAGATCTTAAAGCTAGCAATATTCTACTAGATCAGGACATGAACCCTAAGATATCTGACTTTGGGATTGCTAAAAGCTTTGGAGGAAATGAAACTCAAGCAAATACAGAGAGAGTTGTTGGCACCTAGTAAGATGCATCCTTCAGTTTTTAAACTAACTCTATGTTTGTTTACTTCATTATTTCACTCTTATAGATATTTTGCATGAAGCGGTTACATGTCACCAGAGTATGCGCTAGATGGTCTTTTCTCAACGAAGTCAGATGTATTCAGCTTTGGTGTCTTGGTGCTGGAGATTGTTAGTGGGAAGCGAAATCGGGGATTCATTCATACCGATCATAGCAATAATCTTATTGGACATGTAAGTCGCTTGATTTAAAAATATAATGCTCTAATCTAGCTACTACATAATAAATATAAGAATTATTTCAACCTTTGTATCTAGGCATGGAGGATCCATAGTGAAGGAAGGTCAATGGAACTCCTTGATACAACTTTAACTGAATCGAGCAATCTATTTGAAGTTTTAAGATCAATCGAAGTGGGGTTGTGTTGTGTTCAACAAAGTCCTGAAGACAGGCCAAGCATGTCATCCGTGGTTCTGGCCTTAGGCAATGAGGGCGCATTGCCGACACCTAAGCAACCAGCATTTTTCATAGAAAAGAACTTACACGGTTCTGATTTCTCTTCAGGCTCTTATCCAACAAGTTCAACGGCTAATGATTTAACTGTTACTGAGATAGTTGCTAGATAGATAGCACAATTAAAACTTCATTTATAGGATGTTTGCTTTTCTTTTAATTTCTTATTGCCTTCGAGTACAATCCTATATGTATGCCCGTTCCGAACTTCATTGCACAGCAAAAGAATGTGGTTGTTAAGGTCAGTGTAGCCTTGATTGCTCCTGTATAGCCGTATAGGGCAGCAAATGAGTCGATATGAACTCGAGCTTGACAACGTTAGTCTATGCTGGAAGTTAATCGTATAGCTCGAAGAGCTTAATCCAAGTGAAACAACATACTCATAATTGAAAATGGGTGTTAATCTAAATCACCTTGATGTTTATATACTAGCTAGATTTTTTTTTTTTTTTTTTTTTTTTTTTTTTTTTTTTTTTAATAAGAATAATACTAGACTTCAATTATTTAATAAACATAGGAATTAGATAACCTAGTCAAAATATGCGAAGTAACAGAAAATCTTTGATGTATCCCAGAAACGAATCAAGTATTTTTAAAAAACATTAATATCTATAAAGTCTTAAGTAGGGTTCATAAGCATCTCATTTGGGGGGATTTTGGATAAGTTGAGTATCAGTGTGTGAGTGTTTCAACAAAATTGTTTATCTCATCAAGGTTTTCTGTGGTGATTAAAATGCATGTTGAAGATCATTTTAGAAACTGCTTCAATAGTAATTTGGACTACTGTGATACAAGAAAAATGGAGTCAAGTTAATTAGTTAGAGCTTTTGGTGCGTTTAGTTAAGTGAATAAGAGTTTAAAATGATGTGATTTTCATTATTAGTTGAATTACTAGAAACTTAATTATGTTTCAAATTGATCTCAAGATCGTTAGGAATTTTTATTGATAGAAGATTGAAGTTAAATGTGTATTAGCCGAAATGGGTCGAACTTGAATTAAAGTTAAGGGTTGATGTTGTTTTGAGTAAAAGGTTAGTTGAAAATCGACTTGATAATACAGTTTGATACTTATTGCAAATGTTCTTTAGCAACCCAACACATGTATTGTACATGCCTAAATAGCATTACTAGATACATGTATTGTACATACCCTTAATTACCTTGGCACCTCGTCCCTGATTTCCCTGATGGGAGTAATTCAGCTTCTTTTACAAAGACAGTTAGAAACTTTATTGTGGGCAATCGAGAACCTTCAATTGTAAACAAAGAGAAACATGACGATTCATATAGCTAAAATTGTGTGATGTTTATAAAAAAAAGTTACAAGTAAATTAATCAAGGCATTATGAATTAACAGCGGAAGCATAAACAACAATTAAATTACATGCAAGGTTTTCTTAAAGGGACCAGTTACACAAACTTGATTGTTAAAACAGTAATAATAATTAAACAAATATACCTTATGACTTATGACGTCGATTACAATGAATGTTTTTAAATTTAGTTAGTCGACAGTCAACACGACACTATTATATAAAACGATGAATGGCTAGGTCTTTCAGATAATCTCCAAATCACAAACGACACAAGAATTATTGATCAAGCAAAACAAAACAATGTGTTTGTGTATGTGTTTGGTTCTCAGCCGAACCAAGAAAAGAAGAGAGGGAGAGTGACAACTTTGGTGAGTGAATTGGTTACTTTGATATGTTGTGATAAATCTTCCATTCTTTTGGGCCTAGGGCCTAGTTACTTTGAGCTAGTCCACAAATGAGTAGGTCACCTCTTCTTTGAATCTTGGGATTGGGTTAGCCAATAAATGGGCTAAGACTAAATGTTAAGTCATTTAGTTTGGTTCAATATTAACCCAAAATATTAATAAATCACCTAAATTTATTTTGTTTATAAAACTGAATCTCTACAACAAATAAAGCAAAAAAGTAATAGAATTTTACCTAAAAACTTAAAAATGGAAAATGTGATTTTACTAATATACTCTAAAGATAAAACGCTTAAATAGTTTACTTCTACAACCAAATTTAAACTCTCTCTCTCTCTCTCTCTCTCTCTCTCTCTCTCTCTCTCTCTCTCTCTCTCTCTCTCTCTCTCTCTCTCTCTCTCTCTCTCTCTCTAAATTTAGTATTTTCTTATACTTTATATACTTAATATCATAGTTGTCAGGATCTCGATCTTGATTTTAGGTCTTACGATGTTACGATACTGCAAAGTAAAAACGATCCGGATCCTACATAGGATCTTTGCAAGTTTAAGATCTCATAGGATCCCGATCTTGATCATACAATCTTAAGATCTAATCCGATCCGATCTTACTTTTCTCGGATTACATACTAAAAAACTATAAATTTTTGGTTTTTTTTTTTTTTTTTTTTTTTTTTTTTTTTAGAATTCAAAAAACAACGTGTTAATCTTTTTGAACATTTCATAACCATAATTTAGGACAATATTTCTATGAAATATTCATAATATTTTATGTTTATAATGTATTATAATTTGTAGATTTGTATAATATTACAAAAACTATTAAGAAATAATAATAGAGTAGGATCTTAAGATCCCGATTCGATCTTACGATCACGATCTTGCAAAGAAAAAACGATCTTGGGTAGAATCCGATCTTGGGTAGGATCCCGATCTTGAAAACCTTGCTTAATATAATCACTCCTAGAGTCCTAGGTATAAGAATATAAGATGTAGATGATTAAAAAAAAAAAAAAAAAAAAAGGAGAAAAACATAAATACCAACATCATATCAAACCTCACACACAAGATAGATACTCAAAAATGAATAATAATAATAATAATAATAATAATAATAATAATAATAATAATAATAATAATAATAATAATGTCCTTGTTGATATAAAAAAATAATAATAAATAATAATAATAATAATAATAATAATAATAATAATAATAATAATAATAATAATAATAATAATAATAATAATAATAATAATAATAATAATGTCCTTGTTGATATATGTTCTCGGTCTGGAGTTTCAGTTCGTAAGGAGGTTGATATTGGGCTTCATGGTGAGAGGGACAAAACCTTACGTCCAGCTGATATGTTACTTTACTCTTGGGATGGTGGTCTTGATGTTTGTGTTGATCTTACAGGGTCGTCACCTTTGACGCGTTCATGTATGGTTGATTTTATGCCCGGTCGGGCGGTTATTGAAGCCGCACAACGTAAACGTGTCAAGTACGTGGCTAAATGCGCTGATATCGGATATGGGTTCCTCCCCTTTTCATTCTTTTCTTTTGGAGAACATGAAAAAGATGCAGTGACCCTATTAAAGCGTATTTGACGATTCTCTATGACTCAAGACATTGGAGCACGTGCTGCTCCACATATTTTTAGTAGGATTGGTTTTGCTAAAGCTAGAGGTGTGGGGGCTCAGTTAGTCTCTCGGCTCCCCACTAATTTCTTGTAAAATCCTATTTGTTTTTCAATAAAGTGATGTTATAATAATAATAATAATAATAATAATAATAATAATAATAATAATAATAATAATAATAATAATAATAATAATAATAATAATAATAATAATAATAATAATAATAATAATAATAATAATGATACATTCAAGATTGTCGGATTTTGTCGAAGTTATACAATGCTGTTATGCGCGGATACTCGGCTAGATACAACATATATATAATAAAATGTTGTCTAAAGTCATGTGAGTGTATCATCAGTGTTACTAGTTTCTGTTATACCACACATAGTTATAATACTCGTGCACGCACGGGGTTTTTTTTTTTTTTTAAATTTTTGAATAATGTATTTTTATTTATTAAAAAAACATTTTTTTTATGGTTTTTAATTTTGTATTTTACAAAGAAGAGAGCTTAACTATGTGTAATTATGCCAAACACTGAAAATATAATAGCAGCTAAACATCAACTTAAAAACCATACTTAATTAGTAGATCCAAAAAATCATATTATTCACCGATCAAAAACAATAAATAAATTTTTAAGGTAAAGAAAAACTTATGATGAAAATCATAGTAGTGTTGGATCAGTTGAAAAACTCTTCTTCTTTGGATACAGAGGTCGAGGATTTGATCTTCCTTTCGACAAAAAGGCCGGAGGTTCTTTGGAGGCAGCCTCTTTACCTTTGGGTAGGGTAGGCTGTCTAAATCTTATCTCCTTACCTCATGGAAGATGGGATTGAGTAACATTGATTTTTGGAGGAGGAAGAAAAAACCTTATGATGAAAGACATATGTATCAAAGGTTGAACCTCCATTTATTAAGGTTGTGAATCAATATCTCAGTTGGTTTATCTTTTGTATTTATCTCATCATATGTATCAAAGGTTGAACCTATATATTAATTTATTAACTGGATACAAAAACAAAAAATTATGAACCACTAATACACAAATTCAAAACTATATCAAAAGTTATATTTAGTTAGGAATGTAACATGATTATGCACTTTCACCTTTTCACGTAAGCCACATTTCGACTATCTAGATGCTACTTAATACAAAAATTTGATTAGTATTATTCACATTTCGATTTTATCACATCACATAAAGTTTCTATTCTACACCAATATAACTTAAATAGATCATTTTTGTGTCCGTAATATGAAACAATCCAACTATTATAATCAAAATTTGGGACTTGCGGTTCAAAGAAGCACAGAGTTACTGGCTTCATATCTAAAATATCTTTACACACTATATAACTTTGACTATAAACAATGTTAGGTATAATCTAATGAGACTTACGGGTTCAGAGATGATATACAACTTTAACCGAAAGCACCACGAGAAACATCTTCATTTGTATAAATCTTAATCTAAGTTAAAGGAAATACAACGCATATAGAAACTGCAACAATAATAAGGAATTCGTAAGACTCTGAATCCTCAAGCTAACAATAAAGAACACCTAGTTGTGGTGGCTGACCGTGAGCATGAGTTCGTACATTTTGATAAACCTCAAGCCCGGCCCTAAAAATGTAGCATAAGCACAAATTAACCAAAGAATATTGGCCATTCAACAAATATACAACAGTCAAATTCGTTTAGTTGGCACCACAAACCATACTAACTATCCCCATCTGTATTCCAAACATACTCTTTTGTAAAGAAACAATGGATAATCTGACAAATGAACTTCACATGAGAAATCGCTCAAATCTGTCAAACATGAGACAAATATGTGAATCCAAAACATAGATAGAAGATAGAAATACCTTAGTTTCAGTTTAGAAGAAAGACCCATGCAACAGGAGGCACCTCAACCGAGTCTTTCAGACCCTCCCACGCACGAACCAAATAAATCGTATACCTAAAATATGATATCTGTTTTAAAATAAGAGGAAGTTATGCTTCCAATAGAATAGATACTAAAATCAACATTTATAAAAGCCTTACAATAAGTCTATGATTGTTTTAATATATCAGGTCATGCACATGATGTTGGTGATCACATTTTTTTTAATCTATTGATCATAAAGCTAATGTACATATTCCAAAATCATTTTTCTTTAATAGCATGTATTAGTTGATAATCCGTGAGCCTTTTAAAGTTAGAATATTACGATCAAAGTAGATACAACAATGACGAATAAAACATAAAAAAAAGCTATACTTCTTGTAACCATATTTAGCAAACATAATTGATGATTTGAGTTTAACCAAGGACAACAAAATAACTTACCCAAACATGGTCATGGAAATTAATAACTTTTTCAAACTACATTAAGCTTCTAAACTCAAACACGTCCACCGAGCACTTTTTACGATGTATACCAATAGGATAAATTATATTAAATTCTAGCAAGGATCCTCCTGGTTAAATAACAACCCCCATATTAGATTCCACCGAGCATCTCTTTACATTAAATAACAACCCCCTTACTAGCTATTAAAAGTAGTCCCAAACACTCCTTAATTAAGATATTGAAAGCAGTCCCAAATACCCCTTAAATTAGCTATAAGGTAGTTCCAAACACCCATGAACTCGGCTATTAGAAACAATCACAAACACCCTCAATTCTGCTATAAAACAGTCCCAATCACCCCTTTATAACTAAATAATTTTAAAAAAGCAGTCCCAAACACCCCTGAGTCCAGATATCAGGATGGTCCTACACACTCTTTAATAAGTATAAATAATTCTTAAGAAAACAATCCCAAACACCCCTGAATCCATCAAGTCATAATGTAACACATAAGTACCCAATTCAATACGTTCGCCTAACGTGATATCCTCCCACACGTTTGCCAGTAACATTTTTTTTACCATTGCTAAATTAAATTTTGTAGATGTTATCCCCATTTGAGATAATTGCTTTATAGGTAAATTTGTTTGATGCACATTTTACCCATTATAAAGTTGAGACTGTTACCTTGCTATCTAGTTCTATCAAGCTGAAATGTACTAAGATGATACACACCTCTTTAGGTCACATTCTTGTAGAACTGGTGCAAGTCCATGCTTGTGTCATAGAAATTGTACCTGTCATGGTATGTTCATTGGTTAGATTATTAACAAAGTGGCTCATAATCACACTTGAACCTATATAGGTTTGAAAAGAAAACTGAGCGTATAGTTTTGTGGTCTTTGAGCTGCCAAAATATGCAATGCAGAATTATGATATGATTATTTGATACAATGGACTTTGCACTGCCATTATAACAGAAATAAGGGTCGTTATAAACTCATAAAGATTGATAAAGGGATAATAATGCAGATAATTCAACTAAAAAGTACAATAAGCATTTCTACCCATTTTGACCCGAATTGATGTGTGATACAAAGATATTTGGCAATGTGAGTAAAAATTCAAGAGATACCTGAATTAGTTGCTGGCTAGGTGTTGTAATAATTAGTCCTCTCTTAATTAGTCACCAGGTTTAAACGTGCACAATAAAGGATCCTGCAAGGGCTGATAAAATGGAAATCTGAAAGAACACATCAATAAATTTAAGATAACAATGCATTATAACCAAGATTATTATTTATTAAATTTACAGGTTTGAACTTGTCCATTATTGAGACACTTCTTAGGTTTTTTACTTTCTGAGTCTTATTTAGAAAAGATATGAAGATTGCAATTATGAATGGATAAAATTGAATGAGCAATACTTTTAAAATGTAATCAGGTTAGACATCAGTTAGTACCTCAACTCCAGCATCAAATGTCAAAAGAGCAGGTAACAAACAAATCATTTAGGATAGCATTACAGGGGTGTTTAGGACTGATTGCTGAAAACACATGTCTCATTTTTTTTATACTATAGATAAGTAATCAATCAACTAAAATATAAAAGTTCACTATAAAGAAAATGGGTCGAATAATCAAATTTTCTTTAAAGTGTATTAAAATAAATGATTCATGTTGTATCAATATATGTCCAAGTATAAAAAATGGCAATCACGGGTTATTATGATCCCACCCATGCGGACATGAATAAAAGTTGCTTGAATTCACCTTGACCCCTTTACTACACTATATATATGAAAAAGCCAAAAACAATTTTACCATATTAGTTTGTAAGTTACTTTTAGTTATGCTACAATTCAAAAGCTCAAAAGCATGCACTTTTAAAATGTCCGTAAGCTTCTAATATGGAATGACAGAGTTGCATATTGTTAAAGTCCTAACAAAGCATTAAATTTGGCACATTGGCAAATTCAACTGTGTCTTATGTCCCTGGTATCCATATTAGAAGCTCATGACCCATCTATGTCTTATTAATCCTTAAGAAACCGCAAGTTTCTTACTTTGATACAATGACATTTGTTCTTCCTATCCATCTACCTCAGGAAGCAAAATGGTATTCTATCAAGTTATGACAATTGGACTCCAATTTTTATATTGGCTTCGATCATCCCAATCACACACGTAATGAAAGTGAATTTCAAGGGGAAAAAAAGATAGACACATACCTCCCAGAGGTATTACCTTCTAAGACGTTACATCAAAGTCGGGAATAAGAGAAGTCGACGATGTCAATTTTGTGTCAATTCCCTTTAATTTTGGTCCTATTAGACATTGCAAGAAACATATCAATGAGTAATAACAAACAGATAATACTCTTATTTTTCACATTTGCTTTAGTCAATGAGTACGTCAATAAAGAAATAATGTATATTACCTTCTGTGATCACATTTCCTTCAGCTTGAGCTTATATATTTTCCTTGTCACGTCTACCATCCTTCTTGTTTAACTGAGCGGCATAAGGAGCTCCATTGGCATTGTTATCTTCATATTTTAACTTTGGCATATACCGATTGATACGTTTTTTTGTTGTCATAAAGTTTTTACTTTTCACAGTCAAAAGAAATCACAATCTTGCTCTTTTAATGCTTCTAGTCCACCAACTTAACGACATCCTTCTTCGATGTGTGAACAAAGAGATCATGTGAGCTTATTAAAAGCACCAATTAAGTATAGAAATTGCACTATGGCATAAATACACCAAAGCATATTAGGTACTTGATGCATCTATTTATTCAGCTTCAATTTATTAAGTGCTTATCAGTTATCACATAGCGAATATCTTATATCGTAATATAATTTTTGTGTAAACATGTTGCACACATTTACTTCATTTAAGAAAGAGCAAAGATAAATGAAACAGTTTTGTTCTTAGGTCTAGCAAACTTTTTCTTGATCTGGAATTACAAATTACATATAAAGTCATATGTTTGCGTTGTTAGTTAAAACGACCTATATTTTTTTTAAATATTTTCTGCTTGTTAAATATAATTATGATAACGGTAGAGAGTTTGACTTTTTCGTGTGTCAAAAATTGCATTACATTAGCATCAAGCCTCAATTGAGAGTAAAACATAATAAATAAAAAATAAAAGCTTTTGAGTACAATTAACTTACAAAATGGGTCAATTCATGAATTTATCATGCCTAACAGGTCAAACGGGAAAACTGAACTTATACAAAATTACTGGTGGTGGATTTTGAACTTGTGAAAGATCTTTAATCCATCTAATAAATTATGAAACCTGCAAATTATACACTTAAGTACATAAAACTGAAACCAACACATTTAACCCACTTGACCCGTTCCAATTTTAGCTTTGACTATTTGTTGGCCAATTTAAGATTGAGCATAACCCAAATCAGCTCATTATCATGTGACTACATTACAGTTGCTACCTATAACAGAAACTTTGAAGCTAAAGTTGGTCATGTTTATAATCCCTCAAAACTAAAAGAAAACTTTTGTTTAATGTCACTCTATCCTAGTATAACAGATGTTTCCTTGTACCCTCATGCACAAGCAAGAAAAAAGACAATAATTTGACGACACCAACAAATGAAAACAGAACTGATCCACAGTAAAATAAAAGTTTATTGACACTCTGCAGTATGGCTGAAATGTGAATTGAGGGTTTTGTATACTGTTGGACCTTTTGTTCACTATCGCACTTACTAACTGTGAAATCTAATATACTCCCTTTTATCCCTCGTGTCAACTTGTCTTAGTCCATAACCTAAGTAATCTTTTTAAGAGCAGATTCCACGCCTGACAGTAATATACAAATGTAAAGGCAGGTAATGTTTAGGATGTCACTTGCATTGAGAAGTTATGAGTCATAATCTTAATCACAGCCTAAGACCATGATCAGAAGACCCGACTCCAATCATGGCGAAACCAGCCTACCATGTGAACATATAGATTATAGAGATAGTTTTAGACGTCAAAGCTAAAAGAGGTTAATATATCTACAAAAACTTAAATTAATAACTTATGAACCTCTAATGGGGTATCAACACCCTAAAAATCATAAAATTAATGACAAACCCAAACATGTATATACTTGTGCGAACAACCAATCCTCTCACTCTCTATCTTCTTCCTTGCCATCTTTATTAAATAAACTACAACATCAATAAAACCCTAATTTTTTCCCCAAATTAAAAAACAAAATTAACAGCAATCATAAAACTTTTAAGAGCATAACTAAAAGCCCTATATCAATTTTAAAGAAAATAAAAAATATAGAGATTAAGAATCATACCTTTAGGCCATTGAAACATCTTCTATTTAGGGTTAGACTTTGAACAGAGTTGAAAGAAAAATTGTGTTGGGAAGTTGGCTAGACAGGAATGGTTGGGTGGTTTTGTTTTTCGATATTTCAGTTTTAACCCTTAATTATTTTGTAGATTACTCCGCCTTCTATAAGTTTCATTTTTTCATGCTTTTGACACATATACTTTTGTACTCAATTTATTCAAAAACGAATTTTGATAAATTTTTTCCTTATACACTAGTTATAATACCCGCGCACGCGCGGGTTTTTTTAAAATTTTTTGAATCATATATTTTTATTTATTAAAAAACAAATAATTTAATCTTTGTTTTGTTTGATTTATGATGTTTAATTATAGTTTTTTATTATTAAAGATAATTATTTAAAAATTTTAATCCTATTATTAATTTTATCTTATCTATATTTTTTGTATTTATCATCTATTTGTGTTAATTGTACCTTATATACTATTTTTTGTATTTATCCTCTACTCTACTTGTGTTATGGATAAATATAAAATATTACATAATGCAATATGTATGAAAGGAATTGAGTTGACATTTATTGTACTGGTAGGAGGATAAATAGGAACAAATTTTAAGAACACGTATCAATCCTCTTACTCAAATAATCATTAGGTCAATTATACATAGAACTAATTTATTGTTAACACGGATCTATACTACCTATAAAGCAAAAATGGTCAAAGTGGAAAAGTGAAAAGTCAAGGAATGTGAAATGTTGAAAAAACTTATTAAAGGAAATTATTAAATGTAATTATACTCTTATTAAAACACCTCATTACTTAAAAGTACAATGATTTATACACATTGTACAACCAATTAAAACAATTAATACAAATCACAAACCGGGTTGACCCGGGACGCTTCAACCCCGACGGGTTGAACCGGTTTAATTTGACCCGTTTTCGACCTAACCTAGCAAGTTGACCCGGTTTAAATCGACCAAATTTTCGACCGGAACGGTTCACCGGTTGAACCACCCGGGTCGAATCGGGTTTCAAAACATTATGTTTAATTCCCAAATCTTCAAACTTTTATTATTTTTCATTTATAACCAACTAAAACAATTAATACAAATCACAAACCGGGTTGACCCGGGATGCTTCAAACCCGCCGGGTTGAACCGGTTTAATTTGACCCATTTTCGACCCAACCTAGCAAGTTGACCCGGTTTAAATCAACCAATTTTTTGACCGGAACGGTTCAACCGGTTGAACCACCCGAGTGGAACCGGGTTTCAAAATATTATGTTTAATTCCCAAATCTTCAAACTTTTATTATTTTTCATTTATAACCTATAAATTTTTTTTTATCAATAAACTATCTGTCGCTATAAAATCCCGTTGCTATGCATGGGTACTCGTCTAGTAAAACATAATATATCTATACAACTTATCTTTTAAAGTGAGGATACAAAAAGATACAAAATTGTTGAAATGCACAATTTGCTAAAAAGAAACAAATTTGCAAGGCCACAAAGAAAGGATGAAATCTTGACAAAGATTATTTGGCTGACATTGATCATGTGTTCCGAGACTATTTTAGTGATGACAAGGTTTGCTGAAAAAGCAATATACAAAACATCATGATGATAAACGCTTTATAACACTTGACAACCATCATGAACCTTAAAAAATTAGATCACAAACATATCAAGTCACCTACTAATCAAAATGTATATGCAAAACATAGTATATGAAGATGTAAATGGTTAAAATGTTTCAGTGATATATGTCTTATAAGTAAAGAATTTGTTGAAACTAAATTCATTGAAATATGAGCCAATAACCTATTTGTTCATTTATTTGTTCATACTTCATATAAATAAAAAAGATGCTCATATCGAAAAATATATTCTTAAGAAAAAACCTATTATTTAAAAGTATCATATGCGAGCATTTACCTTCTCGGGAGTATTTGGCATGGATCCGTAACTCATCTCCCATTTTAGAGATATATAATCTTCAAGATTATTTGATGATTTTCGTTGCTATTCCATAACAGAATTTAGGCGGTAGCATTACAGTTCTAAAGACCACCTCAACTAACTATTTAGAACACGCCAAATGAGTAATTTCTGTGGTAGATAATGACCCATATTCTTTTTGAGCAGATGTAATGATCCAAATTCAAAACATCACATTAAATTTGCTTCCAAATTTTTATAGTATAGGAAGCCAAAAGATTAATTATAATTTTTAAATGTAGGTTAAGTTTCTGTTTAATTATACAAAAATATATATTTTAACTAAACTGTTTGATATGAAATATAATCACATGTAAGTTCTTATTAAGTCACACTATTATGCAAGACCAATGAATGTCATCTATACACAAAGAAAGGAAATGTAATAGTTGGGTTCGATTATAGTGCTTTTTTAGCGTCAAGTTGTTCTCCTTAATGACACCAAGAGTCATGCCTACTTGTACTCCCGCCATAAACTGTTACATATATTTTGATCCAAAGTTAACAAATAGAGTAATTAGCATGATACTCGAATGAATTTTCATATTCCAATATAAAACCTAATTACAACCCATTTATATTATGGTAGAACTATACCCGTTCTTATATCTCAGTTTCAGACCACGATTTTTAGCTCAATTCCAAAACCCACCTGAAAGATTAATACCCAGTTTTATCTCTTAGACTTGGAAGCTCTGCAAACCAAATTCCACTCATGAACTCCTAGTAGTAACAACGGAAAGTGAATAAAAAGTCCATTTTGAAAAAACATAAGCTCATTTTAGTATGCGGTACTCACCAATTTGTGCTTGGCATGGATTGCTGTAAATCCAAGGTCATCTTGAAAGCTTCATTTTCATGAGTAGATACAACTTTTTTATCACAAGTTTACCATAATGTAAGTTTGAAGCACCATAAGACACCAATGATTAAAAAAATGTGAGTAATGCTAACATTTATTTAACCAAGCTTAACTATAAAAGATATAAAACAGCCAAATAAGAAGACTTTATGTAACTTTAATAGAGTCAACTATTTCTCCAAATGCAAATCCAAACTCCCCATTACTTTAAATAATCCCACACACCCCTTTCACCATAGTTAACTATGAATTTTAAACCAAAATAGGATATAGATACTGTTAATATATGAACAAAGATCAACCAATCATACTTCATTAAATCTATTTCTTTCTCTAAAACAATCCCCAAATGAACCCTCCCAAGTACTACTAATCATCGCTCTACTACACATATCTTATTACCAGTTCTACTAACCATTGATCTATGTATCGTGAATTTTTTGCAAGTTAAGATTTAGGTATGAGATCTAGCACACCAGAGGCCTGTCCAAAACTCACCAAAAGTCCTCGTTAAGCAAGCTAATGATCCCTGAAACAACAAAGAAAATGTCTTATTCATACCTAAACGTGCTTAGTCAATTCCACTTTGGTTTTGTGGTTTACATAATTTATTTTATTACAACAATATAAAAGAGAAAAAGGAAAGAGAAGCTTATTGATTACCTCAAAAGTGTCTTTTCCAACTGAATCATAAACTCCATCAACCCCTTTACCTGATGTGATCTTGGTCAATTCCATTTTGGTTCTGTGGTTTGCATTGTTGACAATGATATGGTGGCAACCATCTTACTTGGCTTGTGCAACCTTCTCTTTGGTCGAGACGGTTCCAATAACAATGCCATCAAGTTCATTTTCGCATTGACATAGTAGCGAATAGCGATCCAGTTCCACTTGCCACGTTCCACCTGTTAGGGGTCGATAATAAGTTTCATACCCTCAGCAACAAATTTGATATTATAAAATAATCAGATAACTAATTTACCTCCTTTATTGATACTCACACTCTCGTTTCATAAGACCGTCCTTTTGGTCATCTTGTCTATTAGTGTTCTTCATTATTAGAATTTGCTAAACAATCAAACAATTATTTATTACACCTATTTTTTGAATCTGAATATCCTTAATATAAGAGATGGTAGAACACAAATGGAATTAACAACACACATTGATTCTGAATTCATCCATCTCACACACACTGCAACTATTTCCTTTCAGGTGGTATAAAAATGTTTCATATATTGATTCCAAGTTAATAGTATCTACTTGCCCTTATTACAAAATAAACAAATGCATACTGATTAAAGGAAGCAGCCTTCATTTGACACACGACAAACACACTCATAGCAAATACCATAAATCGACTCTCATGTATTACTTGCTAATATGGTATATTACTTGCGGTAAATATGGAAAACTGATTACATACAATATGAAAACTACTACCTATTTATAGACTAAACTGAAGTACATAACAGATAACATGGGTACTAACTACTAACCCAATAAGCTAGAAAATAGGAAACAATAATTCCACTTGCTGGAAACTCGTTCAACCACAAGACCTGGTAAACCCACTTCCTTTTTCTGAATACTTAGTCCACCAATGAATAAACTGACCCATGACCACTGATCCGCGACCCACATACTGATCCGTGACCCACAACCTGATTTAACCCATCAAGATTATCCAACAATTTCGACTTCGGATGCACAGTATCCGTGTATTTGTATTTCTACTTTGTAGCAATTTATTGGAAAGCAATTTGGATATTAGATCCTAGATGGTCAAAATTTTCTTATAAGTAAACCTTAAAACAGGGGCTTCACCTGTCTGGTAATGAGAAAACATGTCCAAATTTTTAACTCTAAATTAATTGTGACAACTAAAAGAGTGAGAAAGGTATACTTGCATGGTTGTATGTATATTTAAAGGTGCCTTTTACAATGGGTGTCTATAATAACTTTTCAAGAGCCACCATAAACCTATTGCAAAAAGGATGCAAACATTAAGAAAAGATCATAGAAAGCCACTTTTATGGAATTTAAACTGAATTATGTGAATTATATATTATGGGTCGTAATGTGCATGCATACCATAAAAATTCCATGTATCACCTAGAGTTTGAGTACGTAAATGGTTTGGTTCCTCAATTTAAATGTTTTTGGATAGAAAAATCAGATTGTGGATCATCTGGCTATTACAATCACCTTATTTAGTAAGCATATATTGAACAAATAAGTTGCATCAGTTGTTTCAAGTTGCTTACCTCAAACTAATTATGTTCAAGGGTTGAATAAGCATACACAAATTTCACTTTTGAGCATTTGGATAGAGAAAAAGCGTATGCACTATCTGATTTTTTCTGTCACATCATTCGGTATTGAGCAGAATATAAACACAAACCTTTAAAAGAAAACCTGGAGATTTGATGAGTTTTATTGAATGAGCAATGTGATAATTCGATGGAATAAATAAACTGGCCAATGAATTGAGTATATATAAGATGTGGGCTTTAGGAATTGTAATACAATATAAATTTGTATTGTATTAGGAACTCTGTAATTTTATCTAAAATTTACATTCTAGTCCAAAAATATGAAAAAAAAACAAAAAATAAAGAGAAACTTATGCCTTCAGTTAGAAGTTTGTTGATTTTCAAGAAGTTACAAAATCATAAGCCCATAATACGTACGAATTAGTAACTTCAGTTCCTGGTCCTAGTCCATTTTTGGGCGAGAACGGTCTGATTTGGTATCAAAATGAAGTAATAATCACCTTGTTGGCAATGATCCCAATACTGCAAACAAAAAGATGAAATACCATCTAACAACAGCCAAACACCCTTTAAAAACGTCATCCAAACACCCCCTAACAACAGCAAAACACCCCTTAACACCAGTATCCAAGCACCCCATGACAACAGCCAAGCAACCATTGACATCAGCAACCAAAAACTTACAGTAGCCAAACACCCTATAACAGCATCATCCAAACACCCTCTAATAGCAGCAAATCACCCTTTGACAGCCTCAACGAAACACCCCCTGACAGCAACCAAAACACCATTTCACAGCAGCAACCAAACACCCCCTTACATCAGCCATCTAACAACTTTGACAGCATAAAAGGTCCTCTTACAGCAACATCCAGACACTCCCTGACAGCAATCTCTTGACAGCAACATCGAATCACCCCTAACTCATAGTCCAAATTTAGAAACCGGAATGTATCTCTCGCCTGAACCATGATCATATATGTTTTCTTGATTAGAGGCATTTAGATGCGATGGTGGAAGGTAACCGTGACAATGGATAACTCTCACCTACCATCTTATTCAACACACCAAAAGACGCATCAACCATTTTCTATCTTAAAAAACCATTGACCAAAGAAGTGTATGCATCGACATTTGGAGAGACGTTTTTACTCTCCATTTCTTGTAAAGCATACTCGACGCCATCTAAATCGTCAGACTTGAGCGTCAATGCAATATAAGTTACACAATTCGGAACCAAGCCAGAAGCTAGAAGTCTATTAAACATCATCTCAACTTCATTAAGCTTGCCACTTTTAAATAAACCCTCCACAAAGTGGTGTATATAACCACATCAAACGGAAGTCAATGTACTACCATTTGACTTTGTAAGCCAAGCGCAACGGCTGCATTCTTTTTCTTAAAGGAAATTTTCTAAAAACGAAGAGTATTACATGATTAGGATCTACACCGACTCTTTTCATTTCCTCGAAAAGTATTTCTGCATCATCAATTCTCCCAAACTATAAGTAACCGCATCAGATGATAACCCATCCATGATCATCTTCTCATACAAAATAAGCCCTTCCTCGAGCCCTTGCTGCTTCAAGTAACCACTCATAAGCGTTTTATTTAAACCTAAACAAACAATCAAGAACAACAGACAATAACATTGGATTGTTTATGAATTTAATAGATTTAAAGAACATTAGACGAAAATTAAACTACACTAATCATCAGCAAAGCTCATAATATAGAATGTTTCTATAATAGTATATTGCAAATTTATAACCTCTTGAAATCAGTCAAATATAAAGCAATAATCATCTCACCATCTTGATTGCTCTAGAGTGCAGCAACAGAGCCTTTCAGTGGAGTGGACAATCATTATTTGGTTCTGCATCAAAAACATATAACGACTTAAAATCTGAATACAAACGTCACTGATTTATATTAGGGATTCAGGGTTCGTTCGTTTATAGTTACAAAAATCAATTTGGGCTTGAATTTGGGGATTCGGTTCTTGATATAAGAATGAACTTTTCTACCGGCTTCTTTAGTTGTAAGATTTGGAATTGAAGAAAAGAATTGAATAGATTTGTTGGGTTTTCTAGTTATTGTGTGGATGGATTTGTGGGTGTGTTTGTAAAGGGAGTATGGGACCTCCGGTTTTTTTAAACATTTTACACTTTTGCCCAAAAATTATAAAAAATAACCTTGAAACCCATGTGTATTTTTGCCCCTTTTAATGTTTGAGTATATAAATGAATTTTTATAATTTTTTTGTCAAATATAGAAATATTTAAGGTTTTTTTAATAGGTAAAAACTTTTTAAAAATTTAGAATAAAAAAATTATTACTAAATAAAGTATGAATTAATTTTTTTGAAATGGAAAAATTCTAATAGGGGTTTTACTTTATTATATAAAAGATGTGAGGTAAAAACATTTTTTTTTAAATTTTTTAGACAAATTAGGAAATAGTTAGGGTTAATTATTTTCCAAAATCCAAATAAAAAAATAAAATAAAAAAAATTATTACTTAATAAGGAATGAATTGATTTTTTTTAAAATGGAAAAATTCCAATAGGGTTTTACTTTATTATATAAAAGATTATTCCAAGGTTTTTGTGTAATTCCTGTTTTAAAATGTAACTCCGTGTTTTACGAATTACAAGTTATGTAAAAAGAATATCTGTTATAAACGAAAGCTTTTGGTGAGTGACATAACCTGACCTACGTAGTTATCATAACTAGAATTACATGTTGAACCTTTTTCTTTTTTCCGATTTGGATTGAATAAGAGTCATCCACAATTCATCAAATTATGTGTATGATTCTTGTCCTAAAGAAAAAACTATGTTTCAAATGTACTACAAATGCAAAATAGTATTTGGAAGGGTGTTTAGTACTTTTAATCACAAAATACATATTTGATGTTAGGAGACTTGCTTCAAGTCTTTCCTTCAAATTAAAGACTAGAGGATGCTCAAAGACTTAAAGAAATTAAAAAATTGGTTGTTCAATGCAAAAAAGCTTTTGAATGACGTTTTTTTCCGTAAAAAATCATTCACCAAGATTGCGTTATAGATGATGCTCTAACTACGAAATTGAACCCACTTACTCCGTCCTTTTACAAACATGCAGTTACATACTAGTATATGGTAGTACTCTTTAAACGCCACCAATAAGTGTTGCTAGTTGGGCGGTTGCTAGTGCTATAAATGCACACAATTGAGTAAAGCAGTACAAGAGTGCTATAACACTCAACTTGGTAGTCTCACATATTCACATGTCAAACATATGAATATTAATTTACTTTCATGATTTGTAATGGAACTAGCACGTTGAGTCTTTAAGTGTATGAGAAGATTCACTTGAATACTATGAGAATATGTAAAATCCGAATTACTTTAACAAAGTATCTAAACAAGTCAATAAAAGAAAAGGTTTAACAATGTATACCGTTTCATGAATCCAACCCTGTTATAAGTTGTATGCTATACAAAGATGTCACATACTTAACGTTTCCTCGAAACATCGTACATCGTTGACCAGAAAATACAACTCCATATTAAAACTATTCAAATTTCGAAGTGCCAAGCCAAGCAGCAGCCAGAATTTTGTCTTCAGCCACTAGCTGATTTTTTTAATTCCATGCAAAAGCTTTCCTTAATCATCAATCACTATAATGAACTGGACCCACTTGTTGGATCTGAAAGCGTTAATGACTATTTTGAAAGCAATCTCAATAATTATCTCATGATATTTAAAACACAATGCCGAAATCATTGTGATCATAACCTTTTCAATGAAGCCCATCCCTATATTCTTGTTTTTCTACCTACTTTATTTTGATTCAGTACTAGTTTATATCACAGCCATAGACACAATACATGTAAATCAAACCATTAAAGATGGCCAAACCATTGTTTCAGCCCAAGAAACCTTCGAGCTCGGTTTCTTTAGCCCAGGAAAGACGAACCAAAATCGATATTTAGGCATATGGTACAAAAGGTTAGCCTCAGGCACTGTTGCTTGGGTTGCCAATAGAGATATACCAATCAGAAACAAAACTGGTGAGCTAACTCTTCGTCCAGATGGAACTTTGATTCTACGTGACTCTGCTATAAATAAAATCATTTGGTCATCGGATTTATTTGGAGCAATCCGGAAACCTTTAGCTAGGCTATATGATAGTGGGAATCTTATGGTTTACAATGATGATCAAGATGGACCAGAAAATTATATTTGGCAGAGTTTTGATCATCCAGGAAATACCAATATGCCAGATATGAAATTTGGGAGAAATTTGGAAAGGGGTTGGATTACAAACTTTACATCATGGAAAAGTGATGATGATCCTTCTCCCGGTCCCTATATGGTGTATTGGGATTTCAATGGGTTCCCACAAATATTCCAAAAGAATGGAGATGTGATCCAGTATAGACTTGGATTATGGAATGGTCTTGGGTATACTGGCATGCCAAGTTTGAAGCCTAATCCGATTTTCACTTTCGGGTATAATTCTAATGATATAGAGACTTATGCCAAATTTAATTTGATTAACTCGTCGGTTCTTACTAAGATGAAGTTAAGTCCGTTAGGCGAAATGGCATGGTTTAATTGGATTAATAGAACCCAAGGATGGTTTCTTTATTTGACACCAACAGTGGATAATTGTGTTCGATATGGGTTGTGTGGAGTCTATGGAAGCTGTGACATTGAGCAATCTCCATCGTGTGACTGTTTGAAAGGGTTTACGCCAAATAATCCCAATCAATGGAAAATTTCAGATTGGACAGGTGGATGCCGTAGGATAATACCATTGGATTGTGCTGCTGGAGATGGGTTTCGAAAGTATACATCTATCAAATTACCAGACACTCGGCAGTCATGGTTCGACAAGAGCATGACCATGGGACAATGTGAATTGAAGTGTAGGAATGAGTGTAATTGTACAGCTTATACGACTTTGGACATTAAAAATGATATCGGTTGTTTGTTATGGTATGATGAATTAAACGATATGAGGGCTTTTCCAAATGGACAATATATATACATAAGGATGGCTGCTGCAGAATTAGGTAATTAAACTGTTATCTCGTTACCATTAAAAAAATGAAAATTTTCTAACCTTGTGTAACTTTATATCTATAGAGAAAGACAAAAAGTTATCAGGCAAAACGATATCAGTGACGATTATAGCCATCCCTGTGAGTGTGGGATTAGCTATTCTACTTGGACTATGTGTATTAATTGTCAAGAACAAAAGAAAACAAAAGGCGATGGCACATGGTAACTAGTTTCTGTTATCTCATTTTATTGTCCTCCTGAAACATATCCATTTAATTTGGGCATTGTGGTTTTGATCCAGTGATAGCTCTTGTATTTGTAGCAACACAAGATACAATTGAACAAAAAGAAGTGATACAGCTACCACTGTTTAGTCTGTCAACACTGCTCGTCGCAACCGACAACTTCTCACCCAACAACAAGCTCGGCGAGGGAGGTTTTGGACCAGTTTACAAAGTACTTTATAATCTTGAGTCCTATAGTTTCAACAATTTGTCATGAATCTAGTTTAATTATATCTGTCTAAAACAATAGTTTTTTTTTTTTTTTTTTTTTTTTTTTTTTTTATTTATTATTATTTTTTTTTAAGGGTATTTTAGAGGATGGGCTAGAAATTGCAGTGAAACGGCTGTCCACTGATTCCACACAGGGAGTTGAAGAGTTCAAGAATGAGGTTTTATTTATTTCTATGCTTCAACATCGTAATCTTGTCAGGATTCTAGGATGTTGCGTTGAACGGGAAGAAAGAATGTTAATTTATGAGTACATGCCTAACAAAGGTCTTGACTTAATTATTTTTGGTACGCTCCACACCGTAAACACCTTGTAACATTTAGTTGCTTTTTTTACGAGGTTTCATTACAATTTAGGTATGTCAGTAAAAGACAATATCCTTGTAGTGACTATATATAGGCGTAAGGTTTATCAGTCAAGATGAGAGACTAATATATGATCCTCTTTTCAGATGAAAACGGAAGCCAACTACTTGACTGGTCACAACGCTTTCTTATTATTAATGGGATCGCTCGAGGTCTACTTTATCTTCATCAAGATTCACGACTACGAATCATCCATAGAGACCTCAAAGCTGCCAACATTTTGCTTGACCAGGATATGAACCCCAAGATATCTGATTTCGGTCTTGCAAGAAGCTTTGGAGGAAATGAAACCGAAACAAATACCAAAAGAGTGGTTGGAACATAGTAAAAATTCATCATTCCTTTTTTATTACTATTAAGAAAAAATTCAATGAAGTCTTTATGGGTCTGAATGATGTGTAGTTTGTTGACATAACCTACAATTTGATGCAGTGGATACATGTCTCCGGAGTACGCAGGGGACGGGATATTCTCTGTGAAATCAGACATATTCAGCTTTGGGGTTTTAGTTTTGGAGATAGTAAGCGGAAAGAAAAACAGGGGATTCTTTCATGAAGATCATCATCACAACCTTCTTGGACATGTAAGATAATCAACTACAGTACTTCACTTTTTTGTGAAGATTTTTATTTTTCAATTGTTATACACGCATATTAATTTATAAAATAATTAGGCTTGGAGACTCCATAGAGAAGGGAAGACTTTAGAGCTGGTTAATGCATCTTTGATTGAGACAGAGCATATCTCTCAAGTGTTGCTCACCATCCATGTCGCTTTATTATGTGTTCAACAGAACCCAATAGATAGACCAAACATGTCAACAGTGGTCATGATGTTGGGCAGTGATGGTCTGTTGCCAGTACCAAAACAACCCGGTTTCTATACCGAAGATGATAGATTTGGACCTCAAAACTCTGCCAGCATACAAACACAACATTCAAACAATGATGTCACGGTTACACTTCTCAATCCTAGGTAAACTAATAATTTTCAAATAGAACTTGTAATAGCAGTAACAGGTAAAGTTTAGCATATATGAGTGGTCAATATTTTGAGGAATTTATATTACATTAAGTCATGTTTGTCCTGTATACACATCAAGCATAATTTTGAACAAGATTGTCCGATCCCATGAATGGAAACTGATGCATCAATATTCTCTCTTCTGAACAGCAGATTTTATAACATTAGCAAGTAGCTATATATGGAATCCACTAACGAACACTATTAAAGTGCCATTGAACAAAGTGTTGATGGGTTACTAATTACGTACCTGATACAATATTTTGTCTTAATTATATAACTGCGAATGCTAATTACGATTAAAAGTTCCACCTTATTGATTGAAAACAGAAATAAATTGTTGTAGTAGTTGATATTTACTTTGGAACAGATCTTTATTTTTGATATGAAGGAGTAACAACTCAGTAGGCCTACAAATTAGATAACAAATTTCTAAAGAGTTTTGTTGCATCCATAAAATGTATAAAAAATAATAATAATAAAAAAATAAATAAAAAATAAAAAAATCCACAATCACGAGAAATGCTAGACCCACAAAAAAAATACCTACGAAAACATCTACAAAATGAGTTGTCATGACATGATTTGTAAAATTTGTGATTTGTTATTTAAAAAAATCATGTTTGATTTCATAAATCACATGTGATTTTCAAAAGGGCTAAATTTGAGACTAGCCCAGTCGCTCAAAGTGGTGGGTTTTTGTGTACCTAAGTAGGTTGGTTTCTTGAAATGGCCCGAGCGACTAGCGAAGTTGACATAAGTTCGACATGTGGCACCCCAAAAGTAGTGCCCAATCATAATGTGTAAGGGTTACTTTTGTGCTACTTATCACAAGCGACTGATCAAAAGTTCGAACGACCTTCTATTTTGTCACTTTCCTCCAAAATAGTCAACCTTTGATAAATAATTTTTTATTCTTTTTGAACATTCCCAAAGCGAACTAGTGAAAAGTTTTAAGCGACTGACAATATGTCACCTTTTTGTACTTTACACATCAACCTTTTTTGTACATTTTCAACAACTTTTTTTAATAATAATTCGTATTAAAGCATTTTTAACACACTTTTTTAATCCTAATTATCCAGCGAAATAATTAGAATATCTAAGCGATATTCAAATATCCGAGCGACTTTTTTTATATCCCCAACATAATGCCCGTTGTATATTCTAAATTTTATATCCCAAAAACACAAAAAACACTACTATACTCTCACAAACCAAGACCCATCTTCTGCAATTGCAAACTTGTAACCTTAAAAGAATCTTAATGTTGTTTCATATCAGGGTATGTATACTATGTTTCGACCATTATTCTATACCTTTTGTAAATCATATTCGTATTCGTATAATGAAAATGCTTTACACTTGCATATATTGTTATACATGACATGTCTGCATATTTATTTGATTTAAATTGGTTTAATTATGTTTGTTTACCTTTGCATTCAATTTCATAGTTTAGTTTGCAACCAAATATTGCTTTACCAGATCCATTATATTCATGTGGTGGTTACTATGTTTTGGTGTTTGATTATCTTTTTTTTTTTTTTTTTTTTTTTTTTTTTTTTTTTGTTAATGTAGGAATATCAAGCCAAACCCATTATTAGAAGTAAACCCAATTACTTTTCTCTGATAAAATCAAAATTGGATCAAAACCGTAGGAAGTTGTTTCGGGCTACTTGTTTTGGTAAATGGTTGGACCTTTCTTATTTTGATCACGAACCACATATGATAGATTATATCTTACAAAAACAATGTTGTCCGAGTAATGCTCATTATGATATGCCAATTGTATATTATGTTGAAGAGCGTCCTATACATTTCGGCAGACCAGAATTTTGTCTTATCACAGGTTTTCGTTTTGGAAATGTAGATTTAGACTCATATAAGTCAGGACATCTCAATTTTAGGAACAGGGTTTTCCCAAACCATGTAGGTAAAAAGGTCACTAGTTTAGATATCTTTGGTCTCATTGAAGATGAACATTCATTTGGTATTATATACGATGAAGATGCAATACGTCTTTGTCTATTGTTAGCCTTGGAGGTTATCTTTATGGGCAGATTATTGGTTGAAGAAGTTGATGATACACTATTTCGATTGATTGAAAACCTTGATGACTGGGATGCTTTTCCATGGGGGGAGTATATTTGGAGACGATTATATGATCAAATTTTGGACGTGGCTTCTAAACACAAGTATAAACTCCTTGAAGGTATTAACAAAGACCGAAAGTTTGTTCCAACATATACGCTTTCAGGCTTCGTTTGGGCTTTCAAGGTCAGTATTTTTTTAATCAATATACTCTTTCCCACTTACTTATGGTATTTTTTTTTCAACGAATCTGAATTATTTCGTGCCATTTTATAGGTATGGATACTGGAATCATTTGAAAGAAGCATTATTTGGTGGAATAAATTGCCAGAAATGGTACCCAGAGGAATATCATGGTCAAAGAACACAACATTTAAGATATCAGATTATAAGTACCTATTTGGAAAGGTAGATATCTTCATCCAAATTGTTGTGTTAATGATTTATCTTATTATGAATTAATTAAATTTCTTTATTTATTTTGTGTGTAAGGAATCAAATGTTGTTCAAGATCTTATGCCTACATTAGCTGAGAGGAAATGTGATTGGTATATACAGTTTATGGATTTTTTCAATGATTACATACCTAGAACTCCCCTAGTGAAAACCACACATATCGGTGATGAGTATTTAAACAAGTTGGCCACAGCACGCAAACGTGGCAAAGTAGAGCGGAAACATTTACCTATTATACGCAATAGTCAAAGTAGTTTATTAGAGATTAGAATAATTCATGATGGTGTTATTACAGAGCTTAATGCCCGTTTGTTCAAACTAGAGGGAATTATTCAGGTTCTTGCTCGAGAAAGAAATGGGGTATTATAACCTGTTGCCTTTTTTACTTACATTCACATGCCAAGGTTAAAAATATAATTTATCTTTTAACCACTATATTTTCATTTGCAGGAGAAATTGGTTTTTGATGATGATCTCCGGAATCTGAGTGGAGAGTTTTGTGACGAGCTCAATGATTGTTTTCTTGAGTTGTTTCATTCAAGTATGTATACTGCTTTCTCACAATGTGTAGAATTTGATGAATATGATGATGTTTCAAAGGTGAATTACAATTTGATTGTATATATATGTACAGTAATTTTGTACCATAATATATGATAATAATTATAAAAAGTAACTTTACCTTCACAGGAATTTATTATTCAAGAAGAATTGAGATCACGACGTGAAACATTAGAAAAATTGAGGGAAGAGCAGAAGAGGTTGATGATGGTGGAGGATAAGATGGTAAGGATGCAAGAGGAAAAGACGTTACACGATGAAAGTGAACGAAAGAAATGGGCAGTAGCGCTTAAGGCAACAAATCACTGGAAAAATACTTTAGCTCGCATCGTCCCTACAAAGAAGAGTAAATGTTCCGGTGAAGCTAATGTGTATTACTGGACTAAAGCATATTCAGAAAAGGCAGTAAGGAAAGCACAATGCTTTGGCTTACTGAATCCAGATATGACGAAACAACTTAAGCATGTTAAGCCGTGGGTTGAGGTATTAAAAGTTGTTATTTGATTGTATAAATTATTTTGTAATTTTCATTTATGATCATAAGTGTAATTGTGTCTTATACCAGGATCTCAAACGCCGACACAAAGATGTCAACAAGGTTTATTTTTTGGATCAATACCGCCAATATCTTTGTGAAACTGGTCCGCTAAATTGTAAGTTCCCATGGTGTGAAGATGTGACTGTTGATAGAAGGTTCTGGGAAAGTTTAGTTTGCTTAGACCCCAAAAGGCAAGGTTGGCTACTAGATGAGGCAAGTAATATAACATCTGTAATTCACCCTACAAATAGTTTCTTTCAAACTAGCTGGATGATCAGCAGTATGATCTTTTGAACTAGCAACATGATCACCCGATTGAAATATTTTATTTTAAGTTTGTTCACACTCGTTTATGTTTCCCAATTTACAGCATATAGAGTTGTGGGTAAACTACATGTGGCATGTGAGACCCCATACGGCTGATTGGGCTATTGTTAGTGGCTACTTTGTACAGCTTATACTTCAAAACTCGATGCCTTTGTGGTATGCTAATGGGGAGAGGTACTCCATTCCATGGTCCGATGTTAAGCAGGTAATTCCTTTTGTTTTGCTCCCGTATTTTCTTGGCTTGTTATATTATTTTGATGATTTTTGCCACACATCCACTGTAGGTTTTTATGCCTATTAATGAAACAGAAAGTCACTGGTTTCTTGCACGTTTCGAGATAGAGACGGGACTAGTTACATTTTACGACAGTGGCCAAGTTTTTGTCGATGCATTGACAGATTTTTATTTCCAAGTGATGGAATGTTTACAGGTTCGTGTAAATATCCGTTTAATTAAGGTTTATACATTACATTGTTTGAATCCTTATTACACTTTGCCACAGACTCAACTACCTGAGGTGATAAGTCAAGCGCAAGTATTTCAGAAGAAAGGCATAGATCCTTCAACATACACCATTACCTTTTATCACCCTGACAAAATACCGAAACAGAGCGGGATATTTGGTGATTGTGGTATTTGGGTATGCATCTTTTTATATCGCTTGGCTTATGGTATGTCGTTAGATGTTGAGGATCCTGTTCAGGCTGCACTTGCATACCGTGAACAAATGACTGAGTTTTTTTTTACACACAGGGTTTGTGTTTAAACATCTATCCATTATGTTGTACCATCTGTAAACAATGACTGACCCAAATACCTTTAATGGGTTCCATTTTTTGTATTTGTACTCTAGTTGCTTGTATCGAGCCCATCCGCTTGGGTCAATATTAGCCTTTAAAATTTGTAGCAGCTTCACTGTTAGGAAGATGGGTATAGGTTGCTCATATTAGCCTCATTTAGTTTATTGACTGGGTATAGAATTTGTTTTAGTCAATTGGGTATAGGATTTATGGAAGTTTATTCTTTCTAAGTTACTTGTTTTTGGTGTCGTCAAGTTGGGCATTATGACATTTTAACAAAACTAATATTTTCCTTAGTTATTTAGTGTATATTTTATTAGCTCTCTAATGTCGTCGAATCTACTTAATTAATAAGTATTTTCATGAAAGTTTATTTGAGCGATAAAAATGATAGTAAGAACATGTTTTCTAAGGACTTAAAGCTCAATTATAGCGGAAGATCTATCTAACGATTTTGGTTTTGAGCTTTAATGTTTTATTTTCAGGATTCCGTTTTATACAGGTTGGTGTTTGATCAAACAACAACCTGTATAAAATGGTATCCTGAAAATAAAACATTAAAGCTCAAAACCAAAATCGTTAGATAGATCTGCCGTTATAATTGAGACGTCTTCAATGCGAGAATGATATAGTGTGGATTGTTCATGACATGTCACACTCCTTCATTATCGCATTCAAGATGAGTGATGTTTCTTAGACTATTTTCTTTACTAAACATCTGTAACGTTTCATCTCAATTTGTTAAAAATATAAAGTTAGTATGTAAGGGACTAAATGTTAATGCTAAGGTTCCTACCAATACAAACAAATACAAGAAAATTGGTCACTGAAACTGATAAACTGTTGTACATTACGACATTGATAAACTGTGTTTCACGTGGAAGTTGCATATTTGGTGGAGCATTTGGCCCATACCTCTCAAATATCTCCGGAAAGATGACCTCTCTGAGTACCATTACTGACCAACCCCGGTCATCAAGGGTATGCTCTAACTTCAATCGTTTACCAGTGGACATTATGGTTCCTACCAATACAAACAAATACTAAGTTTCCTACCAATAAAAACAAATACTACATAAACATATGAAGTACTACAAAATTGCATTCACATAGACCGTAGAAAGTAGGCGTGTATACTAATCTTCCCCACATCTCTCAATGATCCAACTATAACAAAAAGGGCCTTTGTTGCTGTTCAGCGTCACATACTAATGCCTTGGTCTCAAACTACATGGTGTTTATTTTAGTGCGCCCTACTTCAAGTCTCTTCCAAGACCTATATACACGCCTACTAGTAGCATGGGGTTGGGTTTGTACTAAATAAATAAACCGGAAAAATAATTGTCCCTTTTTGGGAATTTGCTCTTCTATCTATTGTCCAAAAAAAAAAAAAAAAAAAAAAAAAAAAAAAAAAAAAAAAAAAAATAGCACTAGGTCTATTATCCAATATGTATGAGATATAAAAAGCCCCACATATCTAGGGAACCATCAACTTAATAACCTAATAACCACACAATTTTCTTTGTGTTTTAAGTTTTTACCATAGGGATGGGATCTTTAAAATCATCACCAACAAGATCTGGTGACATGGTGTTTGACAATTGGATGTAAGTTTGTGTATTATTATTTCTACTCTAGTTAAATGATTTGTTTACTAATATATGTTTCTTTTCATTCTTTCAACTGTTACACAGGGACTCCCATAATCTTGATGAGTTCGTCTTCGAGGTGTGGCATGGTAGTATTTTTATGGTTCTTCCCTTAAGGTACGCTGGTGGGGAAATTATAAACTTGAAGTTACCTAAGTCATTTAGGTTATCTTATTTTGAAATGTGTGACCTTTTGTTGAAAAACATAAAAGAAGATATATGGGCCTGGTTCTATTGTAAACCTGGATGTAGTTTAGAAGAAGGTTTGACCATTGTCAAAACTGATAGTGATGTTAAGAAAATGTTTGAGTTGGCTAACATTCATGGAATCATTGAGGTCTTTGTCAGTGCAATTCCCCAGTCAGTCTTAGTTGACAGTTATTATAAGAACTTGCTTTTTGATGACCCTGACGTTGAGGTAACATCTCGAGTTAGATTTCATGAAAAAAGAAGAAATGATATTGATAATATGAATTTGGAAGAAATACGTGCATGGGAACAATCCGAAGAAAATTCACCTGATATCCTGAGGACACCTTATGTTAAGGTTTGGACTGAAGCAAGTGAAGCTAGTCTTTTTAGAGGGATGGGAGAGCTTCCATATAATGATGATTTTAATGATTGCCCGTCATTTTTAAGGTCTGTTAACAGCCCGTACATTCCAAAGGACTGCAAGTGTGGTTGTAGGTCTCCGACTTTTTTATGGTCCCTTGCTGAAATTGAAAGTGGGTATGGTTCTAGTCCTATAAAGGGTAGCAAGGTTGTTAATGATGTTGACAATGGTCATACAGTTGGATCGTCTACTGTTATCCAAAATGAGTCAAAGGAAATTGGTTTCAAAGCTACTCCATTCAAAGGTAGGAATCTTTTTCATGAATTTGAAGATGCTGTTGATGATGACATTCATGATGTTCCGGCTGTGTCAAGTGTGGGAGGGTCTACTATTATCCAACATGTGTCTAAGGAAGCTTGTTTTAAAGTTAGTCCATTTAGATGTAAGAATCTTTTTAATGACTTTGAAGAAGCTTTAGATGAAGACACTCAGGATGTTCCAGCTGTGTCAGTCGTGGGAGGGTCTAATGCCATCCCGTATGTGTCGACCAATAATAAAGTTTGTGAATCTAGTCCTTTAAATGGGAAAAGGCTTTTTAACAACCTAGATGAAGTTCCTGCAGTTGGAGGCGCAACTGTTATCCAGTATGTGTCAAAGAAAAGACATTTTCAAGGTAGAACTTTAAAAGGTAGGAATCTTTTTGATGAATTTGAATCTGTTGGAAGCCATGTTTCTGTTGAGTTTGAGCGTGTTACTAAGGATGAAGAAGTTGCTAAGGACGAAGAAGTTGCTTGTCAAGATGCTGGACGTACAATGGTCAAGAAAATGTGAAGCAACAATGGTTCCCTTTGTTGATGCTCTAATATTCAGTAACTTGATAAGTATTTGTTTATTTGCACTTTCTAAATAGTTGTTGTTTAACCGTTGTTGTAGTAGGTTAATCTATGTCGAACTTTTTAAGTAATGTGACTTGTTGTAGTTTGCAAAGCTTTTGTTTAAATTTTTCAATGTTGTAACAAAATGCTTTGCAATATTACATATATTATGTTATAAAGTTATGCATTTTGGTTATGTTTAATTATGTATGAAATTGATAAGCATAAAATGTAACACTACAAGTTGATAAACATTAACAATTCATGTAACACGGCTAACAATACAAAGAAGTACAAATTTGATACACTTAGGTCATTTGATCCCCTTAATATCTTCAATTCCCAACCTCTTAGCAATCAAACGACTAAATTTGAGCGACTTATCAACATGTCAACCCTTTGTACTTTACACACCAACATTTTCAACACTTTTTCCTTTTTGTACTTTACACATCAACTTTTTAAGTACTTTTACATAAAGGTACCAACTTCATTAAATACTCTTAAAAATACGTGTTTAGCGACTTTATTACAAATTCGAGCGTCGTACTATTATTTTTATATTTCCCCAAGTAAGTGGTCCCCTTTGAATTTCAAAGATTTTGTTCATTTTTTTTATCACAAACCATGTTCATTTTCGAATAGGCTTTTTAAATAATCAACTAAATTTGAGCGACTTATCAACATGTCAACCCTTTGTACTTTACACACCAACCTTTTCAACACTTTTACCTTTTTGTACTTTACACATCAACTTTTTAAGTACTTTTACATAAAGGTACCAACTTCATTAAATACTCTTAAAAATACGTGTTTAGCGACTTTATAAAAAATTCGAGCGCCGTACTATTATTTAAGCGAAATTTTATATTTCCCCAAGTATGAAAGCTATTTGATATTTTTGCATGGGAAAATAAACCATCTCTGCAAATTAATTGCTCACTTAACTTTAGTAATCATGAATCACGACTATTGGTATCAATCTCAATACATATATAATTACCATTCATCTCTTCTTTTTTTTATACTTAACTTTTCACCCAAATTAATAATTTGTACTCTAATCATTTGTTCAATGGTAACTGATGATCAAACTCCCCTTCTCACCGAACTTAAAAATATTTCTGGATCTCAAGAACTACACAAAGCTTTCAAGTTTGTGTATGGTCATGAGCATGTTGAAGACGAAGTTTTCATAAGGTTTCTTGGAGAAAGACGCAATGAACTACAATCAACAATCCAACAAAAAACAGCTAGATTGGCAGAGTTATGGTCTTTGAATCATGATGAAGAAAAGTCTGCTGGGGATGTGTATCATTGTGAACATCGGCTCTAGTCAGGCTGCGTAACAGGTTGGAGGTGATCACTGCTCTGTTGATGGAACTTCGTCAAGGGATGACTGAGAAAGAGGAGCACATCTCTATTCTCGAAGTTTATGATTAGTTCTTTGTTGGTGGTTGCCTCTTGTTGTTTCTTTTGGTAATCTTTTGCTGTTAAGTTGTTTTAAATAGTGATGATGTAATGAAAATGATGTAATCGTTTAATTTATCTTAATGAAAATGGTTATTTTAGTTTATTTTTATTTGTGTATTTAATTTTTTTTTCTTTAATTACTTTATACAAAAAGTGTGTATCTGTATGAATTGGGTTGATGGATGCTTGGAGATCCACAGTTGTTTGAAACCTCAATTGGGAATCGTGCTTTATGTCAAATTTCCAGTGGATGATTGAATGGTTAGATTACTTTTATATTTTTACTTTTGTTTTGAATCGTTGTAATTATAAACTGATTTAATTTTGTTTTAGCGACTTTATAAAAGATTTGAGCGTCGTACTATTATTTAAGCGACATTTTCTATTTCCCAAGTAAGGGGTCCCCTTAGAATTTCAAACATTTTTTTCATTATTTAAGCG
This sequence comes from Artemisia argyi, assembly GCA_030686995.1. Classification (NCBI taxonomy): domain Eukaryota; kingdom Viridiplantae; phylum Streptophyta; class Magnoliopsida; order Asterales; family Asteraceae; genus Artemisia; species Artemisia argyi. Next base: position 43,994,192 of record CM060676.1, on the reverse strand, counting down.
CAAATGGGTACACAATCATTGTTAATTGATTTGTTACTTTTGGTTTATTTTTGTGTTTTTATTGGAAATTTCTGGCTTAAACCTCTTTTTTATGTACTTTATATAGTTGGTTTGGTGGCAAAATTTTCCATTGGGAATAGGAAATTACTCAAAAAATTGAACGAAGCGACCTTTTAGTTAAACAAAAAAGCGACTTTCTAAAATCCAACTTTTTTAGTTTGCACGTGGCCTGCACCTTTTAGTCCAACTCTTGGTCAATGCCATTAACTGACTTGACATGTTAGGTTGCATGTGGCCTGCACCTATGTGACTTGTAATTATGATTAGGCATTTTTGTTTCAACGACTTTTTTTTCATAGTTTTAGTATTGAAACCAAACTGTTGATATTGTACATTGGTTATGAGAATCTTGTGGGATGTTGATGCGTGGGAATCGCACCTTGCTTTACCTCTCGAGGGATCTCGAGAAGCTTACAACCCCCACCAGGCAGTGTACCTGATCGTTGTAGTATAGTATAGTGACAAGTACCGGGGGATTGATCGTTCAGCTTAGGAATAGTGTCGCTAGGATTAGAAAACCTAATTAATAGTTCTAGAGGTGAAAGATGATTATTTTTGTATTTTTATATTTTTATTAAAGCAAGTAAAATCTCGGGTTTTGAAGGAGTGGGCGGAATTAGTTGCTAATCAACTAACCCAAAGCTAAGATGCAATCAAAATAAAATAATAAAAATGAAATTAAACTAATTAAACTAAGGTTGTGAGCAGTAATTGGAGAAATTGTGTTTACTTAGACTTCACTACTCCCTAGATATCTTTTACATGTTAATTACTTGTTACACTTGTATGATTGACAGATTGTATTCCTTAATACCATTCGTGGGGTGGCATACATAACTCCCCAACTCTATGAGCTCTTATCTCCTCCTACACCATGACCCAGCACAACTATAGGGATTGTAAACAGTGGCTCATGCATTAAATACAACCAATAATGACCTAGTACGCCTCGGTTCATGTTTCTTAAGACGTTCAAGCATGTTACCATTTGGAGATCTGCCAGTTTTCTTAAGCCTAACATATAAATCATTCATTCAAAACAAGAATAGACAAGTAATCAACACATAATCAACATCTAGGTTTCATTAGATCTAAGCAAACACAAGAGAGATCTAGCCTAGCATAGTAGAATTAAGATAAGAACAAAAGATAAACAACCAACACATAGACATATTGATTGAATTAAGAGTATACTTATCTCAATTACAATGCAAGGTCTCAAGGGTTTGGAACCCTTGAAAAACCTGTAAAAGAGGCACCAAAATCGTCTTTAGGGTTTCACCAAAACTTCTCTCCCTCTAATGAAAAAACTAGAAAACTATATATAGGAAAAACAGTCCGACGGCGTCAAGAGTTAATTCTGACGCCGTCACCTCGCCGCCATAAACTTCCTCGGACGGCCTTGATCCACTTATGACGGCCTATGTGACGCCGTCACCACCCACGGTAAATTATTCTTGGCCACTTTGACGCCGTCACCTCTCCATCTGACGCCGTCACCAGCTACGGTAAATTATTCTCCATGTCTGACGCCGTCAAGAAGCAAGTCTTGACGCCGTCACCTTGTATCCTCAGCTTGGATTTTTGGTACTTTGCCGTTTTCTTCACTTTATGCTCCAAAAACGTCCAAAATAGCCTCTTTTCCAGAATTCACTCTCCAAACACCTAAAATCACAAAAGGAACGATTTAGGGCAATATTTGATCAAATAAAGTCGGATTCGGGCTTAAATGACCCCCTAAAAACGGATCATTTTTCGCCTCATCATATACCCTTACACTTGAGATTTGCTTGTCCTCAAGCAAATGAGCTTTTATTCTACTCAAAAGACAAGTTAGAGGTCATTTAACACTAATATAAAAGTAATTACAACAAATAATCGTTCCACAAAAGACCAATAGACAAGCACGGAGGTCATACACAAGCACCTCACAAATAGTGTTTAGATACTCACATCTCTCGGGTGTAATAAAGTAATATAACATTATGGAAATGGAAGATATCTCTCACTACCTGTCATAGCAAAATAGATTACCATAGGCTTGGGAAAGGATCAAACCTCCACCACATGGCGTAAGCACCTAGGATAAACTATCAAAGAGGTCTTTTAAAGGGTTATAACGTTAGGTGTAGGGATATGAATTACACGGTTTTGTTGGATAAAGGAAGTTTTACTGGTGGCGAGTTAACAATCTTAGTTAATTACATGTACAAGATGGCGTTGCTAAGCCAAGACTAGACTCGACTTAGGCTAATAAATAAAAAATAACAAAAACGTAAAATAAACATAGAATAAAAACGGGATGGTAGTCCGTATGTTTTTTTTCTCTTTTTTTTTTTCTCTTTTTTTTTTTTCTTGATTTTTTCGATTTTTTTTTTTTTTTTTTTTTTTTTTGCATACACTTTTACCCTACCATCCAAAATAATACATCATAGGGGTTTGAGCATTCCCCTTACACTTGAATCTTTACATACTTTACATTAAACTAATCTAATGACTCGAATTAAGAAAATCAAAACACTTGGAGCACTTTTAAGATTAACGTACATATGAGGGTAATAAATGATGTTCTTCCCCATTACTCCATAAAATAAGTACTTACCCATGAGTCCCAATCGTCCCAAAACAATATGTACAAGGATATGACTCGACTTAGCAACCATGTAATCAATTAGAAAGTTAACTTAGGGTTTAACAAATAACAATAATGCATTAAAAATGAGCGCATACATGGAAGGCTAAGGCGATTTGGGTGTACATTTAAGTGGGGTGTAACAAATTCTTCCTTTAAGTAAAATGCTTAAAGTTAGAAACGAAAAGATAGGCTCGGAGGGGTGTACTAGGGGTATCGTGTACTAAAAATGAGTACAACGCTAAGGGTGTAGGAAAAATTAGTTGACTTAACTAGCCAAGTAATATGACTTAAATGGTCAAGTAATCATGATACGGGTTTAACACAAGGGTGATCCTAATGCCTCTTATCATGTAGTAAATCCTACCACACGAATGTAGTCTCACTAGCGGTCTCGGGATGCATCACTAACGCAAGTTCTAGAATCTAAATGCTACCGGTACACTCATAAGCACCAATAATAAATGCTTTTCCTATCAAATCTAAAGGCGAACCTCACATTTTTTGGTGGAAAATTTTTCTGAATATACGGTTATGTGCTAGTCATACAACCTCCTATCCATGAGACGCTTGCTATGGCTAAAGTTTCACTCCTAAATGTTGTAAAAAATTTTAAATTTGGCGCTAAAATTACACTAACAAGTATTTCTCATAGTTTTATTACTCATCTACTATCAAACAAAACAAACTCAAGCGAAAGTGCATATGTAAGGTATCATCTTTTTACCCTCCCCTTACACTTAAGATGAACATTGTCCCCAATGTTCAAGTAAAGAATGTAAAAGTTAAAAAGTAAAGAGAATGAAATCAAATACTCCCCTGATTCGCTCGGTATGGATTTTAGTAGGCCAGGTTAAATTTTCTTCCAAGAAAACGAACAATCAAAGCTTCCCTTCCAGAATATAAATCATCTTCTTGTCACAAATAACCTGTAAATCCTGACAAAAGTAGACAAGGCAACCTCGCGTAAAATCGGCGGCATCCTATATAAGTTACTAAATCCTAGAAAACAAAGTAAGATATAATGCTTGTGGAATGAAGTTTGCAGATTTCCTGGAGATTATAAAACTTAATAATTCACAAAAACCATAAGACTCCGTTAGAAAAACAAAACCGGTAAAATTTCCAGATTTTAACTCCTGACGCCGTCAAGAGCAAACCCTGACGCCGTCAGAATGGACCTGCAGAAATTCTTATGTTAAGTTTCCGGAAAATTTCTGGAAAAACTTTGTCCTACTTCCTGGAAAATCCTGCAAAACTTCATTATGACTCAATATAAGCATTTGACTCTAACAAATACGAATATACATGTTCATTAAATATTGTGGATAATCATGATCGGTTTGTTTCTTAAAAACATATTTGGGGTTTCCCCTTACACTTATCTTTTGCAAAAATACCTCTAGGTTGAAGTTAAGACTAGGCTAAACAACATAATAAAGTATTTCCATTTTTTAGTAGAGAAACATGATCAACCAACAATAAAAATAAAACATGCATACGGAAGCAAATAACAATCAAACAAATAAAATCACACAAAACATGGGTTGCCTCCCAAGAAGCGCTTTTCTTTATTTACGAGTCTTGTAGCTAGACTCAAAGTCGTGGGTTACTACGTGATCTCATCATTGGTTTCACTCTCCGATTGTAGATATTCCTTGTAGAAACCAATCACCTTTTTCTCAATCGGCCCCATAATCATTTGGGCAAATTCTTCATCGACTTTATACCTTGGTCCAAGGGCCAAGCAATCCTTGTAGTAAAGACTCCTTTTTTCCCATACATAGTCCATGCCCTTTTTCTTATCCTTCTCATCAATATCCTCAAAAGCACCAACGTTGTCCTTATCCAAACGAGATATAAAGCGAAATTCTTTCATCCTATTGGGCATCCTATAAGTGATACTGTCGGTGTTACTTGCAAATCGAATCGTGCCTTCTACCTCATCATATTCTAACTTAGACTCCTCAACAAATGGTTGGCCAAACACAACATTGGATAATCGACAATCAATAACATTAGCAAGATCCTCCACAATCATAAAGTCGGTGACAAAAGTGAAATTACCAACAAAGACACGTAAACCTTTAACTCTCCCGACAAAGTTACAAACTCCACCGGGGTACTTGGGATCCCTTCTAGGTTCAAGTCTTGTGTTCACTATATCATTATAAACCGTTGAGGACATAATGTTGATTGGAGATTTAAAGTCAATGTAAGCATTGCTAATGTGCTTATATCCAATCATACATGGTATCTTAGCACTCTTAGGATCGCCTCTCTTGATCTTAGGTTCAATTATGGTGAAAGGAGATCGCGGGTTATCAATAAGATTATTATAGTATGCAATCTCCTCCTTAGTGGGGTATAGATTAAAGTAGTCGTTAAGCCTCGGATCCATTTCCTCCTCTTCTAGTCTCTCAACAATATTCACAAAGTCATTAGGCCCTAGGTCCTTATTTGAATACAAGGCGGTTGCTAGGTTACTAAATGTATGTTCGAGTTCAATCTTAACCAACCTATTAAGCTCTCTAAGCTCTCTAATCTCACTCTCAATCTGTTCACGTAACACAGCCACTTCTTCAGGGGAAAGGGGTGGATTCGCGTTTTCCATAATGGTCAACGGAATAGTCAATGGGGTTAATTTACTAACAAAGGCACAAAGAAATGAGATAGACTAAAGAAGACCTAAAAATAAAAATAAAAATCTTACTAGAAAGGAATCTAGCAAGTAGACCTAATAAAAAGAAATCCTAACCTAGACAATAACTATTCCCCGGCAGCGGCGCCAAAAACTTGATGCGTGGGAATCGCACCTTGCTTTACCTCTCGAGGGATCTCGAGAAGCTTACAACCCCCACCAGGCAGTGTACCTGATCGTTGTAGTATAGTATAGTGACAAGTACCGGGGGATTGATCGTTCAGCTTAGGAATAGTGTCGCTAGGATTAGAAAACCTAATTAATAGTTCTAGAGGTGAAAGATGATTATTTTTGTATTTTTATATTTTTATTAAAGCAAGTAAAATCTCGGGTTTTGAAGGAGTGGGCGGAATTAGTTGCTAATCAACTAACCCAAAGCTAAGATGCAATCAAAATAAAATAATAAAAATGAAATTAAACTAATTAAACTAAGGTTGTGAGCAGTAATTGGAGAAATTGTGTTTACTTAGACTTCACTACTCCCTAGATATCTTTTACATGTTAATTACTTGTTACACTTGTATGAATGACGGATTGTATTCCTTAATACCATTCGTGGGGTGGCATACATAACTCCCCAACTCTATGAGCTCTTATCTCCTCCTACACCATGACCCAGCACAACTATAGGGATTGTAAACAGTGGCTCATGCATTAAATACAACCAATAAAGACCTAGTACGCCTCGGTTCATGTTTCTTAAGACGTTCAAGCATGTTACCATTTGGAGATCTGCCAGTTTTCTTAAGCCTAACATATAAATCATTCATTCAAAACAAGAATAGACAAGTAATCAACACATAATCAACATCTAGGTTTCATTAGATCTAAGCAAACACAAGAGAGATCTAGCCTAGCATAGTAGAATTAAGATAAGAACAAAAGATAAACAACCAACACATAGACATATTGATTGAATTAAGAGTATACTTATCTCAATTACAATGCAAGGTCGCAAGGGTTTGGAACCCTTGAAAAACCTGTAAAAGAGGCACCAAAATCGTCTTTAGGGTTTCACCAAAACTTCTCTCCCTCTAATGAAAAAACTAGAAAACTATATATAGGAAAAACAGTCCGACGGCGTCAAGAGTTAATTCTGACGCCGTCACCTCGCCGCCATAAACTTCCTCGGACGGCCTTGATCCACTTATGACGGCCTATGTGACGCCGTCACCACCCACGGTAAATTATTCTTGGCCACTTTGACGCCGTCACCTCTCCATCTGACGCCGTCACCAGCTACGGTAAATTATTCTCCATGTCTGACGCCGTCAAGAAGCAAGTCTTGATGCCGTCACCTTGTATCCTCAGCTTGGATTTTTGGTACTTTGCCGTTTTCTTCACTTTATGCTCCAAAAACGTCCAAAATAGCCTCTTTTCCAGAATTCACTCTCCAAACACCTAAAATCACAAAAGGAACGATTTAGGGCAATATTTGATCAAATAAAGTCGGATTCGGGCTTAAATGACCCCCTAAAAACGGATCATTTTTCGCCTCATCAGATGTGCAGTTGATATATTAGTTTTGTGATCCAATTTTGTTTTTCCATGCCACAGCTCTTAAATTCACTTTCACATTATTTCCCAAAGTCGTATGACAGCAGTTGAAAAGTCGTTATATTTGGTTAACATTATGATGAGAGGGGTAACATATGTACTAATGCCGGGTTGGAGCGACTTAAGACGTAGTTTAATTTTCATTCTTTAGCTTATTGGAGTATTGATATTAAGCAAAATAGCCAAGGTTTAAACTACTTACGGCTAAAAAGATTAAGCGACTAATTTGTGTTTCCCAAAATAAAATACATTTAAACAAAAAGATAGGCTTGTCAACTACTCGCATTAAATAATGTCATAAGCATAAGATGATTTTTCCGACTTATTCTACCCCCCTCGACGGTTGGCTCCGGCAATATGATGATGATACCACCTGAAAATAGGGAGAGAAATATATAACTATTTGCTCATTATGTTACCAGCCAGTACTTACTGCAGGTACAAATTTTACCTGATATGTTTTGGGGCCCTTTTTAAGTAAATAGCCAACAATGTTTAGATTTTCCACAAATGTATCAATATATGGAACTCTTAACCCGATCTTATCAGCCAAACTGTAGATTTCCTGAAATATTATAAGGAGGTTAGTTCCCCATTATAACGGATAGTAATCACCACGCAGAAATGCTTATGATAACAATACGAAGTTGGTGTTTACCGATATAGAAAAGCAGTCTTTCTGTGTCAACTCTGATTCCTTGTTTAGAGTACTTAAGAATCGCTTTGTTTCCTTCTGATGACTCATCCCACTACTTTGAGCAAAATCCACAAGTCCATGCTCGTCAACATACTTGTCAAACAAGGATTCCTTCATTATCTCAACAACATCCTTTTGGATACATATATTGAGCCAACAAACCATTAAGATATTGTGGAATATAAACATGTATTAGTATATAAGAATGTGGCCTTGCATTTGTACTAAATGAACTTACCATAGCATCTTGAACAGTTATTTCTTCTCTCAACTCAATCCTAGCCCATGCTTCTGCCAACCTTACTAGACTTTCTAACTGCCTTGCTGTTATCGGTGTGCCATCAGCAGACATGTTGCGGTCTCTGAGTTTTAGGTAGAACTCCTGCAGGATTTTTGCTGCTTGTCTTGTCATCCTTTATAGAAAAATAAAAATATTGTCATGAAAAAAATTGAAGAATGGATGTTGCATCATGAATGGTTTGTTATTTCACCTTGGAAATATAATTTTTTTTGCATAGGCGATATATTTACGAAGAAGAGGACCAGGCAATGGAACAAAATCACGGTCGTGCCTCGGATCAATTCTCAACCTTTTGACTAATGAACCATTATTTCCATTCAGGTATGTGGAGTTATCACTTGGAGATTCTGCACCATACATATAAAGAGCCCTCTCATTCAAACACCCAATGGGATAAATAAATCTACTGGGATAAGTACACACCTTTAAGTTTTTTCAAAGCTTGTAATGTATCCACATGCCCAGCATGCAGCTGCAAGAAAAAGAAACCGTTACACTGTGATTGTCACTCGCGGCACAAGCTATAAGATAAAACGACCAAATAGGTGACATAATGTATCCTCAAAAGAGGTAATCCACTACAACGGAAGGGCTTGGCATATAGTCACTTACTGACATAATGTGTTCCGAAACTCGTTTGTCAAGTAGCTCATCAGGCTTGTCAAGTAATATGAAAACCAAATCAAACCGTGATAGGAGAGGAGCATTGATTTTCAAATTTTCATTCACAGTTTTCCCCCGGCTACAACCAAAATATGCAATCAGTAGAATGAAAGCAATTTGAAAAAAAAGGTTTATTGATAATTAATAAATAAAATCGAAAGCAATATGTACTTGTAATGACCACCAACAGGGTTTGCTGCTGCTAAAACAGTTGTTTGAGCCGATAAACTTGCTACTAGTCCTGCCTTGGCAACTGATACACGTTGTTGCTCCATAGCTTCCAGTAGAGACTGGTGCTTATAATTGTCAACAGATACTTCTATATATAGTATTTATTTAATATACCTTTTTAAGCTATGTGAGATATTAATTGAAGACTAACCTGGTGTTGTGCAGACATTTTATCAAATTCATCAATACAGCACAATCCCTTGTCTGTCAGTACCATGGCACCTGTTGAAAAACACAACATATCCAATCAATGTAGTCAATTTCAAAAAAAAAAAAAAAAAAAAAAAAAAAAAATGTACCAGCCTCAAAGGCATAGTCACCGGTCATTGAATCCTTCACCACAACAACCGTGAGTCCAGCATTTGTTGTGGCATTCCCGCAAACATATATACCTCGTGGTGAAACTGAAGCAGCTGCTTTCAGTAGCTTACTCTTTCCTAGACCAGGATCGCCTAATATGGGACATATGGAGGTCACAGGTCAGTCTACAAATACTGATTTGTGAATATACACAAATACAAAATAAAAGGCATGATTTAAATTATTTCGTACCAACAATGATTACGTGAATGTCTCCTCTGACAGGAACTTTATTATGATCCATTGAATGCTTTCTTACTCCTCCAAATAGTGCCAATGTGATTCCAGCTGTTTAACGAAAACATACATATTTTCTTATACCTTAATATGTTATTTTACCAAGGGTACACGTGAAAAAAACTTGTTTCTGTGTTTATCTAAAAAAGTGGAAAAATATAACGAACGGTTAATCAGCAACAATAAGTGGAAAAATAATTTCGTATAGCATTTTACGGACCTTTAACAAGTTCATGCCCATAGATAGAGGGGCAAACTGATTGCAGTACTTGACGAAAGACGTCTGAACCATGCTCTGAAGAAAATCTGGCAACAAATTCTAAATCCCGTTCACTGAAAGAATACTGATCCATCAAGTCCGTAGCTATAGCCACGGGCTCTGTATCTTGTAAAGTCTCGGACACATAATGAGACTTGGAATTTTTTGACTGAAATTCCTTCTATATACAAGTAATACAATCCTTGATTCTTGCCCTTACCTAAAACACGCATAAACCAATGTATAGGAATATAATAAGTTGATGTAACTAGAATATGAAAGAATTCGTCAGAAATTATGGAATGATAACGTGTTGGAAAATACCTTCTCCTATATCCATGTAATTGTTAATCACCCTTGGTATACCGGTAATGGTCACAACATCTCCAGGGATGCACAAATCTACAAGATCTTCAACCAACTCACATTCAACAGTTCGTGGTACACGGCCTTCTTCATGATGTTCAGCTTTCAACAACTCTTGAATTCTAAAAGAGTAAATACATAGTTAAAGATTATAATATAAATTCATAAAAAAATATGAAGCATTTTTTGTAAGTGCACCTTATTTTCTGAAAGTCTATTGGTCGTGCACTTGATCTAATTGGGTTAAAAGATCTGCTTTTAAGGGAGTTTGAAGAAGCCGAAGCACGTGATGAAGCCCCTCGCAGGGAGCAGGAACAAGAGGAGTTACTTCACCAATGGGAAATGGGGCTTTTCCCTGAGCAACTTGAAACTTCAAGTGATGAGGAGGGTTGGGTATCGGATGATTCGTTTTACTAATGTGTTGTTTTATTTAGATACCATTGGTGAATGTCATTATCTAAAGTGAATTATTCCTATATCTAAAACTTGATTTGAACGTATCCTAATAATATTATTTATTCCAGCGACTTTGTTTCAGAAAGTACATCAGTAGTTTTAAAGGTTTAGTTACGGATTTAAAAAACACAAACAACAAAAAAAGGTAAGTATACATAGTTGCGGAGTTAAAAAAACACAAACCAGACCCACTGAAAAGGCCATTATGTCAACAACGTCCAACAGATCCTAATAAGTTACAATCCATGAAATTTTTAGTTCGGAAATTAAAAAAACACAACTTAGTCATGCGCATATCATATGAAAATACTTAAAATAAACTAGAAATCGTCCAAACGAATACATTGACGGTGACCGGAGGACCCTGGTTGTGATTGAGAAATAGATGATTCACAGTTCCATATAAAAGGGGTGCTTGACTCTCTCCGGTCGACATTTGAACGTGTTCTTTGACTGACCCTTCTATTCTGCTCTTGTTGTTCCTGTGATTAAGATGCAGGGGAGCTCGATTCTGTTGTTCCTTTACGTTTCTGAGATGTAACGTAATTTTCAAAAACAATGCTACTAAAAAATAAACATAAAAATATGTAATTTAAACTAAATATAAAGAAATACCTTTGTTGTTACCAATGGTACATAACATGAGTGTCTTGTGTGTCCTGTTTTGTCACACCTTGTACATTTTGTGCTTTTCGGTTCCTCCCCTTGTGAACAGATACGGTCTCTCTCTTTTGGTCTACCTGCTTGTCGCTTAACAAGAACCGGTGGTTTTACAATTTGCAGGTCAGCAGGAGTACGCCACTGTTTACTGTCTTTTAAAGGATACACCTTTTCTTGGTATGTATTTTTTAGTTCTGTTTTCTTAAACCATTTTAACGCCCAACTGCTATTGTTATTCAAAGATTCAGCTCTAGATACTGCACACACATGGCCACAGGGTAAACCTGATAATTGCCATTTACAGCAAGTGCATTCTCATTTTTTAAAGTCAACAACATGAACCAGTCGTGAATCAGTAACTTGGTACAATTTGAACATCTCAATCCCTTTAACAACCCAAGTGGCGCTCTTGACCATTCTATCATTTACTTTTGCGGCTGCCCAATCAGTAAGTTCATCCTTTGGTGCATCTAAAATTAAAAAATTATTATATGCTTAAATATATGAAACGGTCAACAAAACAAAATATACATTATTATGAATTACCTTTATATCTTTCTCGGCGGTCACAATACCATTGTTGTAGGAGGCCTCAGTAGTACTCCATTAGCATGGTTATTGGAACTTTTCGAACTCTTGCTGTCAAGGAATTTACTGATTCTGCAGAATTTGATGTCAAATAGTTGTACCTGTTTGTAGGGCAATATGCTCGTGACCACCTTCCCCATCCAGCATCTTCTAAATTTTTATAAACCAGTGGTTTTGAGGCTCGAATCTTAGAAATTGAATCATCAAACTCACGCTCCGTGTAAAGTTTGCAAGTCCTCCAATATATAGCCCTCCACGTTTTATTCTTCAGATTGCAATTCATCATTAAATGACGACAACAATACCCATGAAAAGCATTAGGAAAAACGGTACTACATGCATGTGCAATTGCCAGATGCCGGTCAGATATGATGGACAAACCTTTAACCTCACCAATGCATTCTTTCAATTTACTCATAAACCAAGACCATGTTTCGTTGCTCTCACCTTGACAAACACCAGTGGCAATTGGTAGGATCTGCTTGTTTCTGTCCATTCCAACAGCAACCATATTCGTTCCAAGGTATCTCCCTTTAAGATGTGCGGCATCAATTATTATCAATGGCCGCAAATGACGCAAGAAGCTCTGAATCTATTTAAATAAAGCACATCTTCAATATTCAATACAATGTAACTAATAATATATGTACAATTTAAGAAAATATAATTTAATAGACACTTACAGCAACACCGAACCCTATGAAGCACATCTTAAATCGATCATCATCATCTGTCTCAATGTGTGTTACCGTCCCCTCATTCTCCAACTTTAAGTTGTAGCAATAATACGGTAACTGCTCAAAAGATTCCTTAGGGCAACCGTTTATCAACTGTAATGCGATGTTTTTCCCACCCCAAGCTCTTTAATAAGAAACGTCAATTTTCCACTCAACATTCAAATCCTTTTGTATGTCCTTACCTGTATAGATCCTTCTGCTATCTTTTAGTTTCTCCATAAGTATGCGAGCAAGTATTTGTTGTGTAGCGTTTCGATGATTAGGATTGATTTTAGTTCTCGAACAAGTATGCACGTCGTTAATGCCGAAAACATAGAATTTACGACTAACAATACTTTTTCTTGTATGAACGCTCCAGTTGCAACCCATTTGCACACAATTTACATCGTACCTAGTCGGACTAGACTTGATTACTTTATACTCAAACCGTTCAACTATAGCTTTTATTCCTATTGAAAAAATGCACGAATCCTTATCATCAAACCTATTACCCAACTTTACTTTAGATATTATATTTTGTTTCAGGTTATTAACTACTTTAATTATAGGATCAGGTGAATGGGGTGGGATAGGCATATTTTTAAATGAGCATTTCTCCCAACGAGGCTGAACATCCTCAATCACGTGTTCAGTATTATCAGGTTCAGCTGTTGGTGCTGGAAGATCAAACTCATCGGGGAACAAAGAAACATTTAGATCTATATCAAGATGCTTAGAAGAAGAAGACGGGGTTACCTCCGAAGTGTGCTCTATAACATCGATAAAAAGTGTCTGAACAATGTCTTGCTTACAACAAATTTCTTTAACAAAGAATGATACATCACCATCGTCATGTAGAGTAATATTCTTGGATCCGGATATGTAGTGTAAATTGACGCTCTTGTATGTAATATCGTATTTCTTCTTGACATACTTTACCAAGTTGCGGTAATTAACGTCAAGTGGAAGTAAAACTCCACGAATTTTTTTTTTGATAATCCAATAAAAGTTTTAATTTTAAGGAATTTGATGAACTCATTTTATATATATATATATATATATATATATATATATATATATATATATATATATATATATATATATATATATATATATATATATATATATATATGTTTTTTTTTTTTTTACTCTGGACTGTGAAGAAACCCCAGTATCAATCAATTAAGATTGGTCTATGTGGTCGCTCAATTAAGATGTCGCTTAAAAATATTCCTCCAAAATTTCATTTTCCCTCTCATTTCCAGTCTACATTTCCCTCCAAAAGTTCATTTCCCTCCCTAGGTATGTGGCTTTTACTATTCACTTTCTATCTATATATTCTTGTCAAAGAATAGGCCAAATAACACAAACAATGACTTCCTCTTCTTCCAATTCTAGGTCAAATATAAAGACCATCGAATACTACATCAATGCAACTCATTGCGAATGTCCAATACCATTGCCGGTCGAAGTTCAAACTTCTTGGACACGAAAACATCCTGGTAGAAGGTTTAAGGCTTGTCCCATATGGGTAAGATTATTATACCTACAAAAAATTACTTAATTATATTGTTACTTTACATCAATAATTGTTAACAGTGTGACTTGTTTAGGACAAGGAGACGAAATGCGGATTTTTTGGGTTCATAGACCCGGAGCTAGCAAGTGAGTACTACAAAGATTTGCTTTACAAAGAACATGAGAAAAATATGTTATACAAGAAGAAGGGGGAAATATTGTTTCTAGTCAAGCTGTTGCTGTCTCACAAGATGAAATGATGATGAACATGACGAATGAGTTGGCTACCATCAAGTCAAAAGTTAAAGTGCATGACAAATGTTTATTTGTTTTCGGTTTGGTGGTTGTATACTTCGTTGCTCTTGTTTTAGCTACAAGTATTAATTAGTAGGTTGTAATAAACTCATTTATGGTTGTTGTCAGTAGTAATGAATGTTTCCAATGTAATTCACAAGCATTCACATATGAAGGCACTACATATTTAAAATCAAACCACATAAACCTACGATATCCTTCAACATACATGGTACAATGACTAAACCAGTACACAAAAGGTGGTGGCAACATTAGTATAACAAACACAAAATAAAATAAAGCAAAACCCACCTACCAAATAACTAGAAATCATATAAACATAGTCTATTCAGTTTTTTTACCACAAGCCAGCTTATACTTCCAAAAGTATCTAACCATGTGCTCTCGATAGGCTAACGCAACCTGAAGAGGATCATCAACCTTCATACTTAGATTGTTAGACAACCGGTACAAAAAAATGCATACCCATACTCCACAGTCGCCATATAGATTAGCTTGTACAGGGACATTATCAGCCACTCGAAAAGATATCTTATAATTTGAAACAGATATGGATTTGGTTTCAAAAACTTTACATTTCTCTAGATACTTTGGAAGAATTACCTGAAAACTGGCCCTCATTTTTAAATGATCCGGTCTCGTTTCTGGATTTGGCGTAGGAAGTGAATCGTGAAAAGTTACAACGCTGGTACTAAACACTAATTCTGCAAGCAACCAGTGGTTCGATGTTACGTTCAAAGGAAAGTAGACCTACATTTTAACAAAATAATATTAGATGTTAACATAACCATTATGATTAACAAAACTAAAACTAATAATAATAATAATAATAATAATAATAATAATAATAATAATAATAATAATAATAATAATAATAATAATAATAATAATAATAATAATAATAATAATAATAATAATAATAATAATAATAATAATAATAATAATAATAATAATAATAATAAAGAAGTGGCGTTGAATTGTACCAACCTTGTCAACACTAGACCATGGCACAGGATACCTTTCTCCGTTGCCATAATAAAAAGGCAACGATCCCTTAAGAAGGGTAGATGATAAAAAAGAACTGGCCATCGTCCAATCTGCATTGGCGGGTCTAAAGTGCCACATTAAGTCTATCCAAACATCAAAATGCTGAAAAGTATTTATAAAAATGGAATTGTTAAACTATCAACATATAAATGCAATGTTTTCTATTTAAAACGAATACACCAACTGGTAAATTAAGTACCTTATCGTTGAGCCATCCTCTTCTGTTACCCCGGCCAACTCCCAGCAAAGCTAACCAAAATTGCCGATTAACAACAACGTCGGAACCCCAAGGAAACTTATGCGATGACTTTTTACCTTTTGTCATGAAACAATTCATACTTTCTGGCTTACTTATTTTGTTACCTAACTTCTTGTTCTTAAGGAAACCAACCAGACGCTTCAGATTCTGTAATTTTTTTTTAAAGAAAAAATGTAAAGGCATCATCTATTAATATGTATGGAGATATATACAAGGGGTGTTTAAAAATAAATAGTCACATACCTCTAGCCAAGGTTCCAGCGGAAATTGTTCAACATTGTTTCCGAGGGCACACGGTACACCAATCACTTCACTAAGTCTCTTGGACCGCCTTTTGGGCAATTTTGGAGTTGTAGTCGGTAGCTCCACAAAGGGGTCCTTCAAAGACTTGCCAACCTGTTTTGTCCTCTTTGGTTGAACATCAGGAGTCTTCTCTTTTGTCACAGTCTTCTCTTTTGGTACATATTTCTTGCGACGTTTCTTCTTAAGTGGTTGACTTTGTTTGGGTTATTGTGGAGACTTACCCGGTTTCCTCTTCCTTTGAAGACGCATGAAAATGTCCTTTAAGCACAGCTCATTATTGATATTAGTATCGCTATTACAATTGGTATTTAAAGTAAGTTAACAACGTACTCATATGGTAAAGTACCTCAGAAGCGTCATTCAAAGGATTATTTACTTGTCCTTCTTTAGAAAGGTCCAGGTCAGTATTTTTGTCGTAATTACAAAAAGTGACCTTTCTTGCTTTTTTAGCTTCCTTGTCGATCTTGTCCAAAATCGACTTGGTTATTCTGTCATTTACTTTTTCGATAACTTTATTATTTCCATTATCAACTTTCTCATAGGAACCAGACTCCATTACTTCATGACCATCAACACCTTTTTCTTCAGTGGCCAAATGCGCATCGACTAATTTCACACAATCTTTATCAGTTGTCCTAACACAATCTTCATCACCCTTGTAATCATCAGCCCTCGTATCTTCCATATGTAATACACGATCTTTTAATACCTCACCACCAAAATTATCAGTTGTGACACAAACATGGCCATGACAACCTTCAACATCCATATCAACATTCTTATCAGAAACAGACTCCATTACTTCATCACCATCCACACATTTGTCTTTGGTGGCCAACTGCACATCGATTAATTTGACACAATCTTTATCGTTTACCCTAACACAATCTTCATCACCCTTGTAGTCATCAGCCCTCGTATCTTTCATATGTAAGACACCATCACACTTGTTCTCGTCAACATCCATGTCATCTGTCACACCATCTTTACCACATGTATCTGTAACATGGCCCACACCAACATGCCCATCGCCCATGTTCTCTTCAACATTACCATCACGACTTCCCGCATCTTTACCACATGTATCTGTAACATGGCCCTCACCAACATGCCCATCTCCCATGTTCTCTTCAACATTACCATCACGACTTCCCGCATTAATTTTTTCATTATTCGAACCATGCTTGCTTACTGTCTCAACGACAATACCATCTCTATTAGTAACATGCTTGCTTACTGATACGTCCTCGTTTTGAAAATGATTATCAGTAACATTCAGATCTGCATTGTTGTCTTTATTGTCACAAACATGGGCATCACCGTCGGTGTCGTAAACAGTTACGAAATGCGATGGCGAATCTACCAAATCAGCAAAATCATCTTTATAGATCCCCTGTTCAGAAGAAAACATAAATTGAATAAGTAACTGAATATTAGCAAACAACTATTAAGTGAGATTTCTTATGCTAGTTTATAGTTACATGAATAACAAATTGAGAAAAGCGTACATTTAAATTAGTTAGGTTATCAAGTTGGATGTGATCAACTGCCGTAAAAGGAGAATTCGGATGACATAGATTCTCAAGTTGTGACATGTAGGATGGGTACGCGGCAGGGTCAAGATAATTAAGCTTTCCATCATCGCCATTAACAGAGGAAGGGCATGTTGATTTGTCGCATGATACATCATACATTGGGCAGGTCTGTAATTAAAAACTTATTAGTAGCTGGGTTAAAAACTAAATATAAAAAAATGAAATATTACGTGGAATATTACCTGTTCAACATCATTGTTTACCGTGTTCTCATTTTCGGCGTTAACAGGACTACAAAAGGGGCTTTGAATAGGTGTCAAAGCCTAAAATAAAAGAAAAATGGTGTTTGAAGGATGATTTTAACAAAAATTTTAAAATTGAACAAACAGAATAAGCACAATCTGATCCAGAAGAAAAGTAGTGGTACAAATTACTTAAGCTACTCAAATTACACTCAGAATCATACACTAAACACAGATACAAGCTCATATGCACAATTGCAGGCTTCAAATGCATAAACAAACCCCTATCTCAAACAGGCCAATGTACAGAAGCTATAAGCTATCAGTTTAAACCTGAATTGACCAGCTTATGGGGGCAAACTATTGATTGAACTACTAAGAACTCAGAACCCAAGTACAGAATCCATAAGCTATCAGTTTAAACCTGAATTGACCAGCTTATGGGGGCCAACTATTGATTGAACTCAGAAATGATAACTGTTTTTGACTTTTGATTTTAACTACAACTTTGACCAAAATGAAACAATATCTGATCTAAATGACTACTGTAATTATGATAAGAAATTATTAATCTAAATTAAGCTACGTAAGTATTATTGTAACTAGCTATAATGTTTATGCAACCTAACAATTACTAACAGTTAAACTTTTGATGATCCAAAATATGTTTTGACCTTTTTATATTGAACTACTAATTTTTATGCAAGCTAGTAAAGACTTAATAATACCCTAAGTAACGTATCTAAGCAAATAACAAACTCTGAAACATTGTCCACTACAACAGACTACTCAAATCCAAACACCCTTTAAGTGACTGTGATTACACTAGGTTTCAGATTATAGGGCTTAATATACTACAACTGATGCTCAAATTTTAACACTTATCAGTCCTAAAAGATAATAGATGCAGTGAAAATGAACCAAAGCAACAAGAACACATAATCCAAAACAGACACAATACCAAACAAAACCAAACACTCGCTTATCTGTCAATATTCACTACACTAGAATGAGACAGATATTACCATGGCATCTTTGGAATGAAAATCTTCATTCGCAGTTTGTTGTGGCTCTGGATTAGCATGAAAAATATTTGAGCTTTGAATAGATGTCGAATCCTGAAATAAAAGAAAAATGATGTTTGAAGGATGATTTTTTAAAAAATTTTAAAAATGATAAATAAAATAAAAAAATTATTATCAATAAATGATTATAAAGTGTGTATAGGATATTACCATGGCATCTTTGGAATGCAAATCTTCATTGCCAGTTTGTTGTGGCTCTGGATTGGCATGAATAATATTTGAGGTCTGAATATGTGTCGAAGCCTGAAATTAAAGAAAAATGGTGTTTCAAGGATGATTTTTTATAAAATTTTAAAAATGATTAATAAAATAATAAAATAATTATAAATAAACGATTATAAATTGTGTATAGGATATTACCATGGCATCTTTGGAATGCAAATCTTCATTGCCAGTTTGTTGTGGCTCTGGATTGGCATGAATAATATTTGAGGTCTGTATAGGTGTCGAAGCCTGAAATTAAAAAGACATTTATACACGCTTTTATGGTGACCTAAGATTGTTATTATCAAATTGTGGTATAGATTAAAAAATAAAATTAAACCGCTGACCTCTGGATGATGTATGTTCAAAGCTTTCTCAACAATGGCAAGCCTTTTGTAACATCATTGAATACTTCAACATTCGATCCTGATTTACCAATCAAATGAACTATTGTCTTCAAGGCCTCAACCTCAGCAACTAATTTAGGTACTTCGGTATTTGATTCTGCTGCGGCTGTTGGAAGCCCTCCATCTGTTGCATCGTTGAGCTCTTCTGCTGCATCGTTGAGCTCTTCTGCTTGTACCTAAGTAACAAATAATTTTAAAAGATTTAGGAGATGTACATTAATAATTTATATCTTATAGGCCTTAAGGGTCAAACATAATGTTTTGAAAGTTAACAATGTACCTCAAAAGGAACTTCTGATAGTCGAGGAATGGCATCATCTGAAACATCAGCGACATTTTCTACTTGTCCAAAATATGCAGTACTACGCACAAAGCGTGGGTTCAACTTTTCATCATTAGTCGGAACAAGTTCCACAGGATCCGAACCCTGTGTAACAAATTTATTATAAAAGGTCAAAACCAAATATATATATAAGTCCTAAATTAGTAAACAAATAACACAGAATAATGACAACGAATACCTGACCAAACAGTATAGAATAATCGCGTTTTCGGAATGTTTTAATCTTTAACCAAGAAAGACCACGTGGGATCCTATTAGGGACTTTTTTAAACCATTGTTGACTATTGGGATAACTCTCAAGAATCCATATCTAAAATTAAATAAAACAATGAATCTAAAGTTATTTTTTGTACAAGAAAACAATAACAAAAAATTACACAACTTGATTTAAAAAAATCATACCTTAAAAGCCTAAATAAATCCACAAATATTATATGTGGCAGTTTTATCTGGGGTTACTGCCTGCTTCTTCTTGTAATACCTTTGATAATGCTTAGGAACCAAATTGGCTAGACTGGCGTACAAACGTCTCCACAAGTACTCTCCCCATGGATAAGCATTCCAAGCATTAAAATCCTCAACGAGTTGCAAAAATTCATTAGGTACATTGTACCAAGGTCCACGACCGGTAAATATGACCTCAGCACATATCAAAAGACAAACCCTGACAGCATCCTCAGTTGGCAAAGCATCAAATACTTTATCATTGTTCAAAATATGTAAAAGCTCATTCCCTTTTACGGTAACCTTTCTATCAAACTGCTTATGAGGGAAGATTCGCAAGGCAAATGGGCTACGATCAACTACTACGTGGTCAGGCAAAGGGCCGAAAAGAAAACCAGTCACCAAAAGAAACTCCTCACGGCCAAAGCGCAACAAATTATCCCCAATTCTATATGTAATGGGTGGACAAGTATCAAGCAATTTAGGAATATATACCTGATGCTGTAAAACGAAGTTTAGGAGATGGTTATCATTTGAATGACAAGGGGGAATAGCCAACCATTGCGCGAATACACTTTCCCGGAATAGGCTAATTCGATTTTGATTCTTTCCCAACTTACTTTTAATCTTTTCCATCAACTCTAAATTGGAACGAATCGTTACCTTTGCATGAAAGTAGCCGTCAATATTTTCCATTTACGCATTGACTTGTTAATAATTTGGGGTTCGAAATTTGTATACACAAATTTAGGGTTAGGGTTCTAACGTTTGATTTTGATTTGAATTTTGAGTGGGAGTAGGTGTGGAAAGGAAGTTTGGTTGTGAGTTTCTTGGTATTTGAAAATTTAGAATATACAAAACGGTTCATTATGTTGGGGATATAAAAAAAGTCGTTCGGATATTTGAATATCGCTCAGATATTCTAATTATTTCGCTGGATAATTTGGATTAAAAAAGTGTGTTAAAAATGCTTTAATACGAATTATTATTAAAAAAAAGTTGTTGAAAAGGTACAAAAAAGGTTGATGTGTAAAGTACAAAAAGGTGACATATTGTCAGTCGCTTAAAACTTTTCGATAGTTCGCTCGGCTTTGGGAAGGTTCAAAAAGAATAAAAAATTATTTATCGAAGTTTGACTATTTTGGAGGAAAGTGACAAAATAGAAGGTCGCTCGAACTTTTGATAAGTCGCCTGTGATAAGTAGCACAAAAGTAACCCTTACACATTATGATTGGGCACTACTTTTGGGGTGCCACATGTCGAACTTATGTCAACTTCGCTAGTCGCTCGGGCCATTTCAAGAAACCAACCTACTTAGGTACACAAAAGCCCGCCACTTTGAGCGACTGGTCCGTTTGTAGAATTGCCCCTTTTCAAAATTCACATGTGATTTTTACAGTAATAAATCACATGTGATTTTCGAATCACATGTAATTTTTCTGGGCGAAAATTAAAAGAAAAAAATAGTTGAATGTATATAGAAGTGTCTATCTATAGAAAGATAATTTTAATTTTTGTTGCGATGGTATAATTATTTCGCGTAACGATTAACAATTTGTGATATATTTTAATTTTTTTTAATTATGAAAGCGGGTTCGTTTAGCTAATTAATTAATTTAAATTAATGATTAATCTAGAGCATTAGATATAAAAATGATGGATGATGGTGATTAATGATCTGATCTTTAGAGAAAAAGTGATCCGTAGAGAAGTTTTATCGTCTCGCTTATTGTATTGTATATACAGACATAGAAAAGTTCGTTCTGAAAAACAAATCTCAACCACTTACTTTATAAAAAATAAAACGAGAATATCAAGTAATATTAATATATTATTAAGGGTTTTGCTAATCTCTGCCCACTAGGCAAAAGATTAGCAATATATATAAGGAATATTGGAGTTAATTAATATCAAAATGATGATCAATTACGGTAATTTTAGAGTTGAATATATGTTCATTAAATGCATTTTTTGATTTAAAATGAGATTTTGTCTTCATTAATTGCGTTCAATTCGTTGCCCAGTAGCAAAACCCTATTATTAATTAAAACTCACTTCCACCAATCATTTAAAAAAAAAAATACATATCTCAAGAACCGTAAACCATTAACCTACACAAATTATACCATCTTGATATATCACATTTGATATAACACTAATCTATAAGTTTGAACACTCAACATGCTTTCGTAAAATGGGTATTGTTTAGAAATTTAAATAAATCATCGTTTTTGGCATTGAAAAAATGCTCATCCTTAGCTTTCCAACTATTCATCACACATAATTTTTTAACCTCCAAATCAAATATAGTTTATTCATGTAAGTTAGAGAAAATAGAAGAATTTTTTTTTTTAATAATCAAACCAGCTTGATGTATCACATATGATATAACATTAATCTGTAAGTTTGTACACTTAATACGATGTCGTGAAATGAGCATATGTTTGGGTAAAACTTCAAATGATTAATCATTTTTTACATTAAAAATAAATGCTCATCCTTAGCTTGCCAAACATATATCAAACATAGTTTGTGAAGTTCCAAATCAATAAAATTTATTCATAGAAGTCGGAGGAAATAGAAGTTTTTTTAAGTCAAACTCGGTTGACATATCACATGTGATATTACACTAATTTGTACGTTCGAACACTCAGTTTAGAACTCCAATAGATTCACTATTTTTTGCATTGAAAATACACATTCTAAGCTTTCCAACCATATATAACATGCGTAATATTTGAACCTCTACAACAATACGGTTAATTCATAGAAGTTGGTGAAAAAAAATCAAACTCATTTGATATATCGCATGTGATATAACACTAACATGTAAGTTCGAATACTAAACACGTTGTCGTAAAATGGTCATGAGTATTTGTATACAACTCCCAAAGATTTACCATTTTTTGCATCAAAAAATAATATTATGTCCTATTTTGTGTCTTTGAATCTAAAAATTAGTGTTATATCACATGTGATATATCAAGCATGTTTGAATATAAAAAAAATATAATAATAATAATAAAAAAACATATATTTTCTCCAACTTCAATGAGTAAAGTGTAATAATTTGAAAATTCAAAAATTATGTGCGATATATGGTTGAAAGACTAAGGATTTGAATTTTTAAATTCAAAAAATGGTTAATCAGTTAGAGTTCTACACGAATACTTATACCGATTTTACAATAGCATGTTTTGTGTTTGAACATACAAATTGTGTTATATCATATATCAAGCATGTTGGCATGAATATTACGATATTTAATTTAAACATCCTCTTCATGTTTTGATGATCACAAAGATGAAAGTTACAACATATAACGTAAAGTGCTTAAGTTACTTGTGATCACAATTCATCTATGCATTCATACATCAACAAGCATCGACATCTCAACGTCTCGAGTATGCTTCAACCTTTATAAAATGATTATAAACAAATGTCTAATACATTTTATGATCAAAGGGATTTTATTTAGAGACTACAACCTTTATAAAATGATTATAAACATTTTATATATTTTGAAAAACACTTTTGGTAAATAAAAGAAAATGTTTAATTCATAATAAATATATGAATTCAAATTTTTAGCCAAAAAATGTTAATTTCATTAGATAAACATTCCCCAGAAAAAGACAAAAAAAAAAACCGTTTTCTGTCTGGGTGGCCCCCTTAATTATGGGCAGCCCCCTTAATAATTAAGGGGGCCGGCCATACAATTAAGGGGGCCGATACGCTCCAGTTGTCAGAAACTTTTGCCTATAAATACTGGTTCAAATCTGTAATTTTTTTCTCACCTTTTGCACGAAAATTTTCAGTCACAATCCTTTCCAAACACACTCATAAATCCTTTGATCATAAGTTTATTAGTCTTTGTTTCAAGTGATTCAATCCCTCATCACTCGAAGTGCAAGAGAAGAATCCTCCCTATCATAAAGCCAAAGATGTATTAGAGTCTAGTTAGTGTTGATGTGAAGTTGTGAGTTATGTGTGTATATGTAATAAGTAGATCAAGATGATCTTACTTAGTAGTGAGTCAATGAGTAAGTAAGAAGTAGTAGTGTGGAGAAGTTTGTAGAAATAGGTGTGTGAATAAGTAGTGGAGTATAGAAGAAGTTGTGAAGTAGTGAAGAAGTCATGAAGTCGTGTAGAAGTTGTGTAGTGATCGAAGTTATGTCGTGAGTTTGGTCCTAGCTAGCATTAGGACTCGACATTTTGCTTGGTGTCGTTAAACGGTGTAAGCAAATGTGTGTACGGTTTTCTCTGCCAAAAGGGAGCTTGTTGAGTAGTGTTGTGAACTCTCGAGTAGGTGACTCGGGGAGTGGAGTAGGGCAAGGAAGGCTTCCTTGTAGCCGAACCACTACAAATCATCGTGTCCGGTTTGCATTTTCTTTCTCTTATCTCTTTACATTTATTCCTGCATTTATCACTTTATTTCTATGCTTGCAAATATGTGTTGATAGTTGCTTATATTGTCATGATGATTAATTGTGTTATAGTTACAAGTTAATATTGTGATTGTGTGTATAATTATATTATATGGTCTAATAGATTATTATTCACACTTCTCATATTGAGTTTAACTTAATAGATAATTTGATACAAAACGTTTTAAGATTTTAAAAGGAAAACGTATTCACATAAAGATCAACCAAAGCTCCATTCATAAAACTAAGTTTTGAAAACTAATCCAAAAGCACACATATATAATTGATCATATTGATTATAGGTTGTTTTCATACTAAACTCTAATTGAAAGTTTTTCAAACAAACAATTGAATAAATTAGAATCAACATTTTGAAACCAAGTGTTTATAAAATGAAAAAAAGGGAAAACTATTCAACCCCCCCCCCCCCCCCCCCTTCTAGTTTTTCACAATTGGTACCAGAGACAGGTCGCTCAAATTTTCAAAACAAATGGTTTTAAAAATTTAGTACGATCCACGTATCAAATTACCCATTAAGGAGGATTAAATATGAAAAGTGTTTTGTTAATTAACTTGTATTATTTTTGATGTTATATACACTAATTATACTAGCTCGAGATAAGATTATGCTTTAAATAAGTATTATATGTTTGGTATCAAATTCAGAAAGTTTCACAACTTTTAGCAAAGTCAGAAAATAATAAAATTTTGAGTACCAGATGGGGGGCCCCCTTAAATACTAGGCGGTCCCCTTAATTATTTAAGGGGCCCGTCTGTCTGTTCGCAGTTTTTTCTGAAACTTTGAAAAATCATATAAAAATAACTGTAACTCCCTAGAAGTCGTGCCACCCGGAGTTTTAAAGGTAATTGAATCTAATTTCATTTAAAAATACTTACAAGTAACCGTTACAAACTTAAATAAGTCAGAAAGTCGAAATACTATACGGAGGTCAAAAATTTGAGTCTCCTTTTAACGTAAAACTAGT
Source organism: Artemisia argyi (assembly GCA_030686995.1). Taxonomy (NCBI): domain Eukaryota; kingdom Viridiplantae; phylum Streptophyta; class Magnoliopsida; order Asterales; family Asteraceae; genus Artemisia; species Artemisia argyi. Next base: position 43,968,593 of record CM060676.1, on the reverse strand, counting down.
ATTTTACCTTTTCCTTCGAGTCAGGCATTCCTAATCGGTATATCTTTGAAAAATTAAGTATTTATGCTTTCAAAATATTGATCTTAGTTAAATTTTAAAATGGGTAGGAAACAATTTTATTTTCAAATAAAATCAAGCTAAGTAAACATTGGTATATATAATACACAAAATGACGACAAGTGTTTTATGTGCTATGTGAACTCATTTGTGATTTTATTTTGTTAATAGAGTATATTAGATAATCGTTGCTATTTGTAATTTAGCGAATATTTTAGCATATGTGCCATGTATTCTATTAGTTCGTAGCTAGTTGTCCATTTTTGCCTAACTAGATCTTATGCTAAATTTCTTGCGTTAAGTTTGCATAATTAGTCTTGTATTGCATATAGGTATAGATGGCTTAATGTCACTTAAACATCTTGTAAATGAGTTAAATCTAGTTACCTAAATATTTCAAACAATCTAATCTGTTTTCAACAAACGCTTAAATATTTTCAACAAATTACCTTGTTTTACCTTAGGTTGTTAAAACAAGAGAAATTGGATCACTTTAAAACATTAGTAGTTATGTAAAAGAAAAAGTACTTTCAAAATCTAAGTGTGTTTATTACACGTAACAATAAATAGTTTTTCACATAAACAAAACATATAACAATCATGAAATAATAAGTCAACTTTCAATCATTCACTAATCTCACTCATAAATAATCATAGGATTAATGGAACACACAATCAAAATGTTTATTTATTTTAAATGAGTGTTCGTGAGGGTCAAGAAAGATCTTGATATTATATCAATTCATTATTCAAATTATGGTTAATATATTAATCAAATCTTGTTTTTGAGTGTGGACAAGAAATTGGATTGTTATTTGTTTAATTTCAAGATTATATCAAATTATAACAAAAGATATAGTCTTGAATCTACATACTCAATCACACTAGATTGATATGAGAATATTTACATCCTTTATAGATGAAAAGAGTATGCATTGGATCATAACTCACACTTGTGTTGATAATGTCATATTGAATCTACTTGTCCAATAGTTGTGTTCCAAATATTAGAATAACATGTTTAACACATGCATAAAATATACAATGAAGTAGGATTGACGACTTGGATGTTTCGGCCGAAATATTCAAGCAATTTACATTGCAATGCAATGGATAAATGTGTCATATCCGAAAAACCAAACATGAGCAAACTAACAACATATGTAAACTTTGCTCACACTACTTAAAATCATCACTTCAAGATAAAATACATATTTAAGAATAATACACACTATATATTCTATGTATTTCATTTTCTTTGTAGCATGAATGGTTGTGTTACAAGATAATGCACTATACTTTTCTTTTTGAAATAATATAAGTTATTAGAATTGAAAAATAACCTGTCACAATCCATAAACAAGTAAAATTTATTTTTCAAATGCTAGTTAAATTATGATATATAACAATGGCAAAAATCATAGAAAACAATATTTGTCTAAGAATATATTAATGTCTTGCTTTGATATCATTTGAGAATCACAAACTCGTTTAAGATAAATAATCTTAATGAGATTCATTTCACAAGATATGCTAAGGAGCACTCTTAAGTCTAGCACATTTATTAAATCAAGTAATATGCCATCAAAACCAAACAACCGGTAAATCATGAACAAAAGATTAAAACTTTGTGTTTACTCTTATCTAAACATTCAACACATCTCTATTGGGATAGCGAGTAAAATATATCATGTAGATTTACCTTCATAAAAACATGATGTTTGAGTCACATTAAGCCAAGTATTAGTGAATCAAGAAAACTTCATATTTGGTACTCTTCGATAGGTAAATTTAGGAACTTAATTTATTCTAAAAAGAGAATGACTACTGGAGAATCTATTGACTAGAAATTCAATTAAACCTAACAGTTGAATTGCTTCTATGTGAGAAGTTGGGTGTGTGTAACCCGTAAAAATGGTTGTGTTTAGCCTTAATTGAGCATCACTAGTAATAGTCTCATACTCATTCTCCAACTTGATTAAATTGCTCTTCCTAAATATACATAACCCTAAGCTTACTTTTATGAACTTTGCTTCTCATTAGAATTTTCCATTCATAGATTTATGGCATCTCGCATATGTGATATTTCTAGATGTTTATTTGCTCGATCCTATGTGATTTGATTGTATGCTTTCATAATTATCTACTTAGTTATTGAATGCATGTTTATTATAATAGTGTTTGTTTTTATCTAAATATTTCGATAAGATATATTTTTGTACTTGTTTATGATACATGCCTAAATGCCTTTACTTGCATTACTCTATTTGTCGCTTCTATCTAGATATATATTTCTTCAGTTTAGATTTTATACCCTTATTTCATGAGAACCTTAGTGTCACAATCTGATAGGTCATATTTGTCTCAAAACTGTCTTAAGTGTCCTAGAGTCTCCATGCATACTTACTTCCTTATTCATCATCTTGTTTCCTTCCAAACAATCCACTCCTTTGTCAAGAGATAGTTAGATTGTAATCTAATACCTCTCTAAGTTGATGTGACAACTTAAATATTTCATCCAAAATGTTTAAGTATTTTTAATTAGCAAAATACAAATTAAAATGTCACTCATTATTCATATCCATTTCTTGAGTCATGACTCTATCATTATATAGATGTCAAACACCTTCCGTCCACCTTTAGGAAAACTTCCTTGTATGCTATCCTTCATCCTTCGTGTCATTGTCAAACTTATAGTTTTCATGTTGGTTTGTCTTTATTTGTGTCACACTTTATGTCCGAATGAGCACAAATTTAATGGGAAGGGAAAACACACTCACTCACATATATCCATCTACCTTACACTCAAACCTCATAACCCTTCTTCAGTACATCCTCAAACCACCAATGTGGAATGAAAAACCGAGTCATCCTTTATACTACCAATCTCGAGTCATCCACCATTTCCATGCCCTCAAAGAAACCAAAAATCAATATCATACCTCCTCAACAATAAACCTCAACCTCAACCTCAAAACTCCATCACCTCAACCTCAAATTTCATATCCTAGTGAACCTAATGTACTATCTAAAACACCCTCTACCATCATCATCATCATCAATCAATGACTATATCAACACCCACTTGTCACCTCCACCAAGAACCATCATCTCCAACAAAGCCAAGAAACAAAAACTTGTCATCATACAACCAAAACAACTCTTCATTAACCTTACTAATGAAAATGACACCACTCCATCCATCAATGGATATATCAACTCACAATTGTCTCCACCACCAAAAGTATAACCACTACCTCCTACCCAAGAAATTCCTTCCTTGAACATCACTCTTTCGCTTCCACCTAGTCATCTCCACTTGATCCTCATTTCCCATCTTCACAAGAAGATTCAACCATATAACCATTCCCTACATTCTACTAAGTGAGTCATCACCACCAAAACTTAAATCCCTGAAAGTCAAACCGTCTCTCATGATACATAAACCCATGTTCATCCTTGTGTTACTCTTTGAATCAAAGGGCAACCCTCATATCCATATTCTCATAAACATGTTTGTCCATGTAGTCAAAAGTCAAGTGAATTTCATTATGAAATGCGTCCTTTCCACTTTCTAGCAAGTGAGGAACACAAAGAAGATATCCAAGCTTCAAGTGTTGTCGAGTTATCACCACCTCATCCAAGTGAATTTCATTATGAAATGCGTCCTTTCCACTTTCTAACAAGTGAAGAACACAAAGAAGATATCCAAGCTTCAAGTGTTGTCGATTCATTACCACCTCATTTCACATATCCATATTCAGTCGTCAACCAACAAAACACCTAAAAATCCCATGATTCCCAATCAGCCACCCTTGTCAAACGATATATTAATCTAAACCATATCTGTCAACCTTTTGTCATTACCTTCTGATGACTTATAGTCCGCACTCGGGTCATGAACCCGACCAATGGACACTACTAATACCTAAGCCCATCACGCGTGGGCTATCATGATCAAGATTTGGGCTTACAAAGGCCCAAATTATTATTTATGGTCTTGATATAGGATCTCTTATTTATGGGATAAGGATCAATGGACCGCATATGTAAGGATACGCCGAAGAGTAAGGAACACAAAACCAACAAGGATTTCGTGTGTATACAAAGGGCATCTCGGCCCTTATTAAGGTATCATCTAATAAACCTAACTCTTCATTAAAACCCTAAACCGATTACTTACTCTCACGCCGGAGGATAATCGTGGGAGACAATCCCACGGTAAGCCTAACGGTGTTGTTTGCTCTCTTAGTGCGCAGGTTTCAAGCATTAAGATCCAATTGATACGGCAACCGGAGTCCAAACAGGGAACGCCCAACTTTTGTATCAACAATTGGCGCCATCCGTGGGACCACACACTAAGAACTAGCATGAAGAAGCACGGAAACGTAAACTAGTGGACTCCGCAGGTGAAGAAAACATATGGTGACCTACAGGGGAAGAAGCAGCAAAGTGACTCAACCTCTAAGCATGCCTCTGGAACAACCAGTGCGCCCAGGCACCAGGGATTAGGCTCAGATCTGATCTTTCTGACAGTAGAATAGCCCACAGGGACTACCCAGGTCACTACGACAACCACTAGCGCGGAAGATCTACAGCGCACTCCTTTCACCACCCCCCACCAAACAGTGCCAGAAACAGACCCCACCGAGCCGCCACGTGCGCCTAACCGAGACAAGGGTCCTGATTTGGAAACAAACATCCTCGCGCTAGAGGGAGTCACGCCTGAACTAGCGCCAAGAGATTTCATGTCTCAAAACTACGAAACCTTGGCTGCCCTTATGCAAGAAGAAGCGAAAAAGAGGTCAAGTCAGAACCTGCAAGCCCGGCTTAACTTCGGCCCTGAGTATGAAGCATCTCCACCGCGTCACCAAAAGGATAGACGCGATAAGGATAGCTACCGACTCCCAGTGTTTACTAGGGTCGGCAAGAAAGTTGTGAATGATGAAGCAGCCGACTTACAGTACCTGGAGGAGCATGAAGACGATAGATGGCGTACCAATGTCCACACTAGGCTTGGTAGTCGTAGGGTTCATGATAGACTTGGGCGACAGCGTTCCCCAAGCGAACGCCCTCCAAGGCTTGGTAGTCGAAGGGTTCATGATAGACTTGGGCGACAGCGCTCCCCAAGCGAAAGACCTTCAAGCTCGGATTCCGAGGAAAGTCGACGCAAGCGCCGCAAAAGAGTAAGCTCGTCCTCAAGTGACTCCTTGGACAACGAGGACAAAGAAACAGGACACTGGAAGTCCAAGAGAAGATATCGCGATGAGGAGGACGAAGATATGTCCTGTCCGTGGCGCCGCCAAAAGATTGACGCATTCACTCGGCGCATCAGTGATTTTTCAGAAAATAAGAGAAGGCGCATGCCCGCTAATGTTAAAACTTATGATGGGACGGGTGATCCTGATAACCACCTAAAAATTTTCGAATCAGCCGCTACCATCGAAAGTTGGCCACAACCCGTATGGTGCCACGTGTTTAACTCCACATTGGTCGGGAATGCGCGAACCTGATTTAGTAAGCTGCCACATAGAAGCATAGATAGGTTTGAAGAGTTGCGAAAGGCGTTTCGCTTGAACTTTACTCAAAGGAAGAAGTGCACCAAGAACCCTGTCGACCTTGCTAGGGTAAAACAACGCCAAGGGGAATCCACAAGCGCTTATGTGGAACGCTATAAGGACGAATGCATACACATCAAGGCATGCCCCGAAATACTAAAGATCTCAGGGTTTATGAACGGAATCAATAACCCAGAACTTATCAAAAGGTTAAACGATAAGGTTCCCCAAACCTTTGATGAACTTATGAAGTGCACAAGGTCCTTTATCCAAGGGGAAGCCGCCGCTGCGGATAGCAAAAAAGGCTACTCAAATTATAGGTCACAAGAACAGCCCAAGAGACAATCCAATGATCTCAGTAGCAACCGTAACAAAAGCTACCGCAGCCAGGGGGCGGACGAGATAACGAAAAGTACACCCCACTAACGAAGACTCCAAGGGAGATATTTGTGACGGAAGGCGCGAACTTCCCGAAACCCCCACCAATGCGCACCCAAGAAGATCGGCGCGTAGGGAACGGGTACTGCGAGTATCATCGACAGAAGGGCCATACCACCAATGAGTGCGTCCAATTGCGCCAACTAATTGATAAGTTAGTAAAAGAAGGCAAATTGGATCATTTAGTCAAGAACATCAAGGATGGAAAAGACAAACAAAAGATCGGGAGCAAGAAAGAAGCACCTAAAAACAAGGCTAACACAATTTACATGATACAGTCATGGCAGCGAAAGACTAGGCAAAAGGTCAGCCAAAAGTTTTCTTGTGGGAGCGAAATCTCTTTCCCCACTCTGGCTGCGGACAACGCAGTAGCGGAACCGCTCACCATCGAGATAAATACGGGGGGTCACGATATCCACCGCATGTATGTTGATGGAGGGACATCCGCAGACATAATGTATGAACACTGTTTCAAAAGGTTGTGACCTAAGATACGAAGTCAGTTAAGCCCGGCCATGACGTCGTTGACTGGCTTTACAGGAGAAAAGATATAGCCCATGGGGCAAATACGATTACTCGTGGTCGTTGGTGATAAAAAACACTCCACGGCGGCCTGGATGAATTTTATTGTGATTAGATCTCCGTCGCCATACAATGGCATTATTGGAAGACCAGGAATATCAGCCATGCGCGTGGTACCATCCACAACACATGGGATGCTCAAATTCCTAGTAGAATGAGGCATTGTCACCCTCTACAATACCACTGTACCACCTAGAGAGTGTAACATGGTTACACATATGATGACACGCACTTCAGAACAGCACGCAGCTAAAGTATCAAACTTGAAGGTCGCAATTCATCCTGATTACCCAGAGCAAGAAGTATCGATCAGGGGATCGCTGTCTGATAAAGGCAGAGCGGCCGTGTGCTGGTGTGCCACGATCGATTACAGAACACAAGTTGCAAAGGAATCTAGATATCTTCGCATGGGAACCAAAGTACATGACTGGTGTGCCACGATCGATTACAGAACACAAGGTGAAAATCCGACAAGGATACTCCCCAGTACGGTAGAAAAAGCACGGCCAGGCTCCAGAGCGCGCAAAAGCCATTCTAGAGGAAGTACACAAGCTTGTGGACGCAGGTATCATGCGAGAAGTCTATTACCATGACTGGCTCTCCAATCCAGTGATGGTGAAAAAGAGTTATGGTAGCTGGCGGATGTGCGTGGATTTCACTGATCTCAACAAAGCATGTCCACAAGACTACTACCCGCTACCAGAGATAGACTGGAAGATAGAATCTTTGTGTGGATACCCCTTTAAATGTTTCTTAGACGCATACAAAGGGTACCATCAAATCCAAATGGCTAAAGAAGACGAGGAAAAAACAGCCTTCCACATAAGCCAGGGTGTCTATTGTTATACAAAAATGCCTTTTGGCTTAAAAAATGCAGGCGCCACCTACCAACGATTGGTAGATAATGCATTTGAAAAGCAAGTGGGCCGCAACCTAGAGGTCTATGTTGACGACCTTGTCATAAAAAGCCATACCAAAGACGAATTGGTACGCGAAATTGAAGAAACATTTAAAACACTGGGAAAGATCAACATGAAATTAAATCCTAAGGAATGCGCTTTTGGTGATACAGAAGGCATGTTCCTCGGATACTTGATAGAGCCTGATGGCATTAAGCCATGCCTAGAAAAAACAAAGGCTGTCATCCAGCTCCCTTCACCACGCACGTTGAAAGAAGTCCAGTCCCTAAATGGAAAATTAGCCGGGTTGAACAAATTTATGTCCAAATCAGCAGATAAGTCACTTCCTCTCTTTAAAACACTCAAGAAGTGTACAAAAAAGATAGACTTTCATTGGACTGCGGACGTGGAAGAAGCTTTTACACAGCTTAAGCAACATCCAGCTCCCACACTAGTCGCACCCCGACCAGGGGAAGAGTTAATTATGTATTTGTCTGCGACTCATGGAGCAGTCAGCGCGGTGCTAATGAATGATAGGAACTCCGTACAAACACCTGTATATTTTGTTAGCAGAGCACTCAAGAAGACAGAGATTAACTATAGCGCAATGGAAAAGTTTGTCCTGGCGTTAGTATTCGCAGCCAAAAGACTGTGCAGGTACTTTCAAGCACACCCAATAGTGGTGATCACAGACCAACCTATCAAGCAAGTTATCTCCAAACTCGACGCATCGGGACGATTACAAAAATGGAGTGTGTTGCTAGGCGAACATAACATCTCTTATAGGCCGCGCACTGCGGTTAAGGGGCAGATACTAGCAGATTTCATCATTGAGAAACCAGACACTGATGCTCCACCTTAAAAAAGCGAGGTAGAACTACAAGAACCATGGGTCCTATTCACGGACGGATCTTCGTGCATGGACGGGTCAGGCGCAGGTCTTATCCTTACCAGTCCAGAAGGAATGGAATTCACTTACGCACTGCGTTTTGAATTCACAGCCATGAACAACGAGGCAGAGTATGAAGCCCTAATTGCTGGATTACGCATTGCAACTCGAATGGGTGTACGCAACCTAGAAGCAAGTGTCGATTCCCGATTAGTAGCCAATCATGTGTTGGGCGAATATGTGGCTAAAGAGGATAACATGGTCCAATACCTAGACAAGACCAATTCCCTGATCCAGGGTTTTGACATGTTCACCATTAAACAAGTTCCTAGAGGGGAAAACAGGAAAGCGGATGCACTAAGCAAGATTGCATCTACAAGCTTTGCGCACCTATCAAAACAAGTATTGGTAGAGACCCTGAAAAACAAATCCATCTCGGAGATGGAGATATCCACGGTGATAGAAGAGCAGGATCCTACGTGGATGACCCCTATCATCGAATTCATAAGCAAGGGTATATTACCCCATGAGCAGAAAGACATCTCAGCCCTCATTATAAAGGGTATCTCAGCCCTCATTAAGGTATCATCTAATAAACCTAACTCTTCATTAAAACCCTAAACCGATTACTTACTCTCATGCCGGAGGATAATCGTGGGAGACAATCCCACGGTAAGCCTAACGGTGTTGTTTGCTCTCTTAGTGCGCAGGTCTCAAGCATTAAGATCCAATTGATACGGGAACCGGAGTCCAAACAGGGAACGCCCAACTTTTGTATCAACACCTTCCCTTTTAATTCACGCTCATCCTTCATTTTTCTACGTTTTTAAAAGAACGTATCATTCTCATCTTCATTTTTTCTTTAACTCTTTTAGAATATATATTTTGGCATCTTTAGCCAAAATATGTCGGTAGAATCTTTGCATTAGGTTCTAATCATTGTCATGTCTTAAGCATTGGTCATGGTAATTTTTTGAGATTTAGGTTGTTGTTTTTAAAACAATAATCGCATGTGTCATATTTCTAGTGCATATACCTAATACGTCCATATATTGTTCCCCTATTAGTGTCATGCATATATCTATCATCATCATTATATATATATATATATATATATATATATATATATATATATATATATATATATATATATATATGTGCACTTGTCTACTAACTTTGTTTTGATGGATTACTTCATCGCTCGATTCTTTGGTAGCCAAAACAAGTTTTGAGCATACACCAAGGGGGAGCATTGAGGTTGATAGGATCAAGGCTTCTGTTAGGATTAAAAGTGACGATCATTATTGAGTCAAATAGTTCGTTAAATATATTCATGTAATAGTTAGTGAAATGCTAGTCTCTTAAGGTTATGTAAAAGCCTTAATGGCTTGGCCCAAAAGAAGGCCCAAGAGAAAGCCCATGGTGGCCTAATGTAAAGACTATAAATACCCTCTTAAGCTTGTTAGGAAGGGTGGGAGTTCATGTTATTCAAGGTTTATTTTACACATAGTGCTCTCCACCTCTCTCTCTCTCTACTTTCTCTCTCTAGCTCTTCTATCTCTCTCTAACATCATATTCATAAGTGAGAAAGTTAGATCTAAGTCATACAAGTGGTATCAAGAGCCAAGGGATAATATAGGTTGTTTTAGCTTAGATTCGGTCGGAAAAAACTTGGATTTAAAGCTTATTTTCGGACCAGGTTACTGTTTATTGGCGTTTTTCCAAGTTAGAAATTTTTTTTTCCCAAGTTAGAAATTTTTTTTACCGAGTTAAGAAAATTTTTATCGAGTTAAGAAATTTTTTATCGAGTTAAGAAAATTTTTATCGAGTTAGGAATTTTTTTTATTGAGTTAAGAAAACTTTTATCGAGTTAGGTGATGTTTTTATCGAGTTAAGAAATTTTTTTACCGAGTTAGCTATTTGTATCGAGTTTCATACTTTGGCGAGTTAGCCATTTTAACGAAGCATTAGTCACACCTAGGAAGGACACTAGGGACACCAATAACGGAAACCAAATTAAGGATCCCTCATCATCTAAACAGGTCCACTTTGTTAATGTTGTCACTATTAAGCCGATAGATAAGGAGATAGAAGAGAGTGACAAGAATGAAGTTAGGATAGAAGCCGAGACTAAGGATGAGAATAGGGAAGTTGAGGTTGATAGTAGAGAAGAATTAGAGGAGGTAGAGCCTATAGAAGAATACTTTGATAAGTTGCCAACCAAGGAAGAACGGGAATACCATAAAGATTTATTCGATAGTCCCGAGAGAACATATATCTTTGGCGACCCCCTTATTAAAGTAGGAGATCCCTCTAACATCAACATACCATGCAACATTGGGCATATGCATGTATGGAAAGCATATATAGATCCTAGATCTCCTACAAACATCATGACTAGGACTTATTACAATTGGGTGATGAAGAAGCAACTTAATTTTAGGATGATGCCTAATAGGAACCTGATAAGTAATTTTGCGGGAAGAGTGAAAGGATTGCATGTGATTATAGGGAATCTCACCTATGAGATCGATTTTATGATAGTTGAGGACACTCGTCCGGTGATAGATGCTTGCCTAAGCCAAGTAATATTCGGAAAACCATTTGTTGAGGCCACTAGGATGAGTTATGATCCGACTTTAGGGATAGTTAGATTCAAGAAAGAGAATGATGAGGTTGCTTATCAAATGCCCTACAAGATTGAGCAATACCGCCTTCTCTCTAATTTCGAAAAGGAACACAAGCAAGCGGCTTATTATAGGAATGAGGAGGATAGACGTAGAGGAGTAGAGTATGTTAGAAATAGGATGCTTGGTTTCTACAAAGAGTGCTTGCAACTAGGTCCGGAATACAAAACTGGTTTAGAAGATGACCTAGAGAGTGGAACCAATGATGAAATCACGTAGTAACCCATGACTTTGAGTCTAGCTACAAGACTCGTAAATAAAGAAAAGCGCTTCTTAGGAGGCAACCCATGCTTTGTGTGATTTTATTTTGTTTGATTGTTATTTGCTTCCGTATGCATGCTTTATTTTTATTGTTGGTAGATCATGTTTCTCAATTAAAAAGTGGAAATACTTTACTATGTTGTTTGGCCTAGTCTTAACTCCAACCTAAAAGTATTTTTGCAAAAGATAAGCGTAAGGGGAAACCCCAAATATGTTTTCAAGAAACACACGATCATGATTCTCCACAATTTTAAGTGAGCATGTATATTCGTATTTGTTAGAGTCAAATGCTTGTATTGAGTCATAATGAAGTTTTGCAGGATTTTCCAGGAAGTAGGACCAAGTTTTTCCAGAAATTTTCCGGAAACTTAACATAAGAATTTCTGCAGGTCCATTCTGACGGCGTCAGGGGTTTACTCTTGACGGAGTCAGGAGTAAAAATCTGGAAATTTTACCGGTTTTGTTTTTCTAACGGAGTCTTATGCTTTTTGTGAATTATTAAGTTTTATAATCTCCAGGAAATCTGCAAACTTCATTCCACAAGCATTATATCTTACTTTGTTTTCTAGGATTTAGTAACTTATATAGGATGCCGCCGATTTTACGCGAGGTTGTCTTGTCTATTTTTGTCAGGATTTACAGGTTATGTTCGACAAGGAGATGATTTATATTCTGGAAGGGAAGCTTTGATTGTTCATTTTCTTGGAGGAAGATCTAATCTGGCCAACCTATAATCCATACCGAGCGAATCAGGGGAGTATTTGATTTCATTCTTTTTACTTTTTTCACTTTTACATTCTTTACTTGAACATTGGGGACAATGTTCATCTTAAATGTAAGGGGAGAGTAAAAAGATGATACCTTACATATGCACTTTCGCTTGAGTTTGTTTTGTTTAATGGTAGATGTGTAATAAAACTATGAGAAATACTTGTTAGTGCAATTTTAGCGCCAAATTTAAAATTTTTTACAACATTTAGGAGTGAAACTTTATCCATAGCAAGCGTCTCATGGATAGAAGATTGTATGACTAGCACATAACCGTATATTCAGAAAAATTTTCCACCCAAATATGTGAGGTTCGCCTTTAGATTTGATAGGAAAAGCATTCATTATTAGTGCTTATGAGTGTACCGGTAGCATTTAGATTCTAGAACTTGCGTTAGTGATGCATCCCGAGACCGCTAGTGAGACTACATTCGTGTGGTAGGATTTACTACATGATAAGAGGCATTAGGATCACCCTTGTGTTAAACCCGTATTATAATTACTTGACCATTTAAGTCATATTACTTGGCTAGTTAAGTCAACTAATTTTTCCCACACCTTTAGCGTTGTACTTATTTTTAGTACACGAAACCCCTAGTACACCCTTCCGAGCCTATCTTTTCGTTTCTAACTTTAAGCATCTTACTTAAAGGAAGAATTTGTTACACCCCACTTAAATGTACACCCAAATCGCCTTAGCCTTCCGTGTATGCGCTCATCTTTAGTGCATTATTGTTATTTGTTAAACCCTAAGTTAACTTTCTAATTGATTACATGGTTGCTAAGCCGAGTCATATCCTTGTACATATTGTTTTGGGACGATTGGGACTCATGGGTAAGTACTTATTTTATGGAGTAATGGGGAAGAACATCACTTATTACCCCCATATGTACGTTAATCTTAAAAGTGCTCCAAGTGTTTTGATTTTCTTAATTCGAGTCATTAGATTAGTTTAATGTAAAAATTCAAGTGTAAGGGAAATGTTCATTCCCTATGATGTATTATCTTGGATGGTAGGGTAAGAGTGTATGCAAAAAAAAAAAAAAAAAAAAATTAAAAAAAAAAAAATAAAAAAAAAAATAAGATCGAAAAAATCAAGAAAAAGAAAAAAAAAATAGAAAAAGGAAAAAGAGAAAAAAAACATACGGACTACCATCCCTTTTTATTCTATGTTCATTTTATGTTTTTGTTATTTCTCATTTATTAGCTTAAGTCGAGTCTAGTCTTGGCTTAGCAACGCCATATTGTACATGTAATTAACCAAGATTGTTAACTCGCCACCAGTAAAACTTCCTTTATCCAACAAAACCGTGTAATTCATATCCCTATACCTAACGTTACAACCCTTTAAAAGACCTCTTTGATAGTTTATCCTAGGTGCTTACGCCATGTGGTGGAGGTTTGATCCTTTCCCAAGCCTATGGTAATCTATTTTGCTATGACAGGTAGTGAGAGATATCTTCCATTTCCATAATGTTATATTACTTTATTACACCCGAGAGATGTGAGTATCTAAACACTATTTGTGAGGTGCTAGTGTATGACCTCCGAGCTTGTCTATTGGTCTTTAGTGGAACGATTATTTGTTGTAATTACTTTTATATTAGTGTTAAATGACCCCTAACTTGTCTTTTGACTAGAATAAAAGCGCATTTGCTTGAGGACAAGCAAATCTCAAGTGTAAGGGTATATGATAAGGCGAAAAATGAACCACTTTTAGGGGGTCATTTAAGCCCGAATCCGAACTTATTTGATCAAATATTGCCCTAAGTCGTTCCTTTTGTGATTTAAAGTACTTGGAGAGTGAATTCTGGAAAAGAAGCCATTTTGGACGTTTTTGGAGCATAAAAGTGAAGAAAACGGCAAAGTCTCAATTTTCCATGTTGGGAACAGTAGGTGACGGCGTCAAGAGTAATTTCCTGACGGCATCAAACCTCAATAATAAAATCCGAGAGTTCATGAAGGCATCAAGAGTTTTCCTGACGGCGTCAAACCCCAAGAATTAAAATCCGTACGGCGTCACACATAGGGCGTCAAGAGTAATTTGTGTGACGGCCTAGGCCTTGACGGCGTCAGAAGTAGATCAAGGCCGTCCGAGGAAGTATTTGGCGGCGAGATGACGGCGTCACACCTTTGTTCTTGACGCCGTCATCCCTATTTTCCTATATATAGTTTTCTAGTTTTTCACATTTAAGGAGAGAAGTTTTGGGAGAAACCCTAAGTACGATTTTGGTGTAACTTTACAGGTTTTTCAAGGGTTCCAACCCCTTGATACCTTGCATGATTAATCAAGATAAGTGTTCTTCTAATTCAATCAATATGTCTATGTGTTGGTTGTCTATATCTTTTTCTTGTCTTAATTCTATCATGCTAGGCTAGATCTCTTTTGTGTTTGCTTAGATCTAATGAAACCTAGATATTGATTATGTGTTGATTACTTGTTTATTCTTGTCTTGGATGAATGATTTATATGTTAGGCTTAAGAAAACTGGCAGATCTCCAAATGGTAACATGCTTGAACGTCTTAAGAAACATGAACCGAGGCGCACTAGGTCTTTATTGGTTGTATTTAATGCATGAGCCACTGTTTACAATCCCTATAGTTGTGCTGGGCATGGTGTAGGAGGAGATAAGAACTCATAGAATTGGGGAGTTATGTGTGCCACCCCATGAATGGTATTAAGGAATACGATCCGTCATCCATGCAATTATAACAAGTAATTAACGTGTAAAAGATATCTAGGGAGTAGTGAAATCTAAGTAAACACATTTTCTCCAATTACTGCTCACAACTTTAGTTTAATTAGTTTATTTTCATTTTTATTATTTTATTTTGATTGCATCTTAGTATTGGGTTAGTTGAATAGCAACTAATTCCGCCCACTCTTCCAAAACCTGAGATTTTACTTGCTTTCATAAAAATATAAAAATACAAAAATAATCATCCCTCACCTTTAGAACTAGTATTTAGGCTTTCTAATCCTAGCGACACTATTCCTAAGCTGAACGATCAATCCCCCGGTACTTGTCACTATACTATACTACAACGATCAGGTACACTGCCTGGTGGGGGTTGTAAGCTTCTCGAGATCCCTCGAGAGGTAAAGCCTGTTGCGATTCCCACGCATCATTTGCAAAGTTTATCGAGTAAGCAAAGGTTACCGAGTTAGATTATTTTATCGAGTTAGAAAAACTTTCGAGTAACAGAAGTTGTTTCGAGTTAGACAAACCTTACCGAGTTGGCGGGAAAATTTGAGTAAAATTTATTTTTGAGAGGAGACTAAACGTTCAATTTTTACGCGAAATTCAAATTTTGGTATAACGTTGAAAATTTTGGCCCGAAATTCAAATTTTTAGGCCAAAATTCAAATTTTTTCGGTAAAATTTGGCGTCAAAATTTTTAAAACTCAAATTTTTCTGGTAACCTTAGAATTACATTTCATAGTGATTTTCAAAATTTGGGAGAGAAAATTTTCACATTCAATTTTTGGAGGGAAAATTCGAAATCACTAAAATAAAAAATTAACGCTTTTCAAACTTCGCCAAAAACATCTAATCTTCAAAAAACAACCTTTGTTATCTTCAACGATCCAAGATCAACTTTATCACACATCGTTTTACAATGGAAATGAAAATGCAAATCCAAGAGAGAGATTCAAAGAAAGTGTTTACAGTGTTCAAGTCATATGTAGAGAAGGTCATCAATATTTATGGTTATGAATCAAGGTTCGATCAGGCATTTGAATACTTCATCCGAGTCCGATATCACAATTTCAAAGACAAACTCAACCAAAGCCTGAATCAACTTGAGATGCTACTTAATGAAGAAGAACTTTATATGAGTAACTGCAAGGAGCTTTTAAAGTGATCGAAACTCAACTTCAGAGTATCTTTAACCCTTGGATAATGAACCAGTCAGAGTTTATCGATGCATTTTACCAACAATTTTGGGTAAGCTATGCGACCTTCCGAACTACATGCATCAATCAAATGGGTGACCTCGAAAAGATACTTGAAACTGAGAAGCTGAAACGGGAAAGAGAGCAGATTGAAAAAGATATACAGTTAAAGGAAAGAGAGCAGATTGAAAAAGAGATGCAGTTGAATGAAAGAAAGATAATTGAAAGAGAGATGCAGTTAAAGGAAACAGGGGTGATTGAAAAAGAGACAGAGAAAGATTTTCAAACAGAAGAGGATACGGTCAATGAGGGTGAAGCATCTGATGATAGTTTGGTTTTCACGGGAAGTGATTCATCTTCAAAACAGCAGGTTGAAAGCAGCAGTCCTAGCTATGATTCAGATACTGATGGTACACAAAGGAATGAAGCTGTTTGGGACACCGAAGATGATCATATCAGACCTTCATCAGACACAGAGATATTGGCTACGGTACAACATTCACATGCTCATGATAATGTTAATATCTTTGATAATGTGTTTGCTCATGATCAGACACATCCTGCACATCCTGAGTCTATTAGTGACACATATGTGGTGGAACAAAATGATAGGAATATCACTTTTGCTACTCTAGATATGGATCCTAATAGAGGTGAGCCTGCCCAGGATGGATCTTCTTATGAACAAGATCGTGCTTTATTTGCTTCTTTAATCGATAATTTCAAACATGAACTTGAAAAGTGCAAAGAGGACAATCGCAAAGCTAAGCAAACAAATGTCTTATTGACAAAAGAGTTTGAGAGATTTATAGAAATGGAAAAAGGTTTTCAAAATGCAACAAAAAGAAAAGCTGAACTTGAATTTGAAAACTTAAACCTTAAATCTCAAGTTCGGAAGTTTGAAATGAATGGAGAGTCTGTCAAACCTCTTTTAAAAAAGAAATGAAGAACTTGAAGTTGGTTATAGAGAAGTTGTTCTTCGTGAAAAACGTTCCATTCAAGCAAGAAAACATTTGCAAGTAAAAGGATTGTCATCTGATCTTTTGTTTGAGTCACAAGATATTTTAAAATCTGAAGGAAAAACGTTTGCAAGTAAAACAAACAAAAAACCCACTCTCGTACCACAGCTTTGTGTATGGTTGTACACAATTGACAGATATACCAAAAGAACCTTTCAAAAGAAAAGACACAAATGTGAAAAGATTTTTCAAAGATGCTCAACTTGCTAATTATGATGCTAATTTATGGCAAAACAAAGCAAGGAAACAATTTTGTGGTCTTAAACACCACATTGAGCAAACGTTAAAGGTCATTTGGTTTAAGCAAGAAAACATCACAAACAGCGTTTTCTCTAATCCTCTTTCATTAGATTTACGCCTTTCGTTAGAAGTCAAAAAGATTTTGAAAGAGGAGATTGAACCTCATGTGAAAGATATCAACTTATGTTTTGAGTACTTTGAAAAACATCTTGTAACTGAAATGAGAGAAGATCTAAAGTACGTACACTCTCTTGAAGACGAATTTGATGAAAAATGCTTAATTCTGGACATTCAAAAGGAATTTTTCACAAATCAAATAGAGTCGTTCAAGTCAGCATCTGTCAGCCATGAGTATGAGAATGTACATTTTGAACAAACATCTTCTTTGAAATATGAAAATCTTTGTCTCAAAAAGAAAATCACCAAGCTTTCAAAAGAAGAAGCTGATGTCAAAGAAGAACTGTCAAAAAGAACTGCTCAGTTTGAGAAACATCTTGCAAAACTCGAAGCACAAAGTATCTCTTTCCAACTAAAATTGCAAGAGAAGAATGAGAAAATGTCTTCTGAAAACTCTTTGACATCGGTGCTTAAAGGAAAAGAAAAGATTTTTGAAGAAACTTGTGATGATGCCAATATCAAGTTTGATTTTGATGAACTTGATACAAAAAAACTTGAATTGGAACATGCTGTGGCAACATTACAAAAAGAAAATGAGCATTTGAAACAGACTTACAAAAACTTGTTTGATTCAATCAAGCGGTTAAGAGTTCAGAATCAAACTTCAAACAAATCTGACTCTCAGATCACTCCAAATCATCTTTTTGAAAAAGAAAATTCTGTGCTTCAAAAGAAAATTGTTGAAATGGAAAAAACGATTGCACAACAAACCAAGGATTTTGATGATGCCAAAAATGATTTTTCAATCAAAACAGACAAATATGAAAAATATTTTGCACATCTTGAAAATCAAAATGCTTCTTTGCAAGAAAAACTGGCATCATCAGATCATCTTTCTCTTCAAAAAGAATACAATGATTTGAGAACGTCATACAATGCCTTAAAAGCAAAGTTTGATGTTCTTAACCGGTCAAAAGGAAAATCTCATGTTTCAAACGAGTCTAAACCATAAGAAAGTGTTTCGGAAAAGGTTTACACGGGTGAATCTTCAAAACCATTTTCAAAAAGGGTCTCTCAGTTTACTAACTATTCTTTGCAAAAAGGAATGAATTTTTCAAAGAGACCACATTTTTCTGAAACATTCACTCCTCAAAAGGTTTCAAATGCAAGTGCTCATAAAGAAAAGAATCAAGGTTTTCAAACTCCATACTCTCGTTTTACTCCGGTAAAGCTAGTGTGGAAACCAAAGCAAAGCCGTTCAAAACATTTGAAATATTCATACTCTGAAATGCTTCCGCTACAACAAAAGAACAGCTATGCTTTGAAAAATCCTAATTCTGGAAGGTTTTCATTCATCTCAAAAATGAATTTTCAAAATGAAATGCCAAGTTTCAACAATGGATGGAAAACTTCTTCTTCAAGTTTTAAAACTCCAAGAGAGACACCGAGTTTCTCAAACAAGTTTCAACAGCAAAAGAGTTTTAAATCACTGTTGATTCCACGAGCTTTATTTCGAAATGAAACACCAGTTTTCAGTCCTCGTTGGAATTCAAATTCTTTTTTCTCGGATTGACACAACTTTCAAATGGATTTCAAAATATGGTAAACCCGTTGGCGCCGTGCTTAAATGGGTTCCAAAAGTTGTTGTCTAATCCAAAAACACGGTGACTTCTTAGTATTTCAGCTAAGGACTTGTTCTTTAAAGAAAGGAAAGTGCTTAAATCAAAACAAAGGTTTTACATATTTTTTGAGCACTTATCCTAAAAACATTATGGCTTATGCACACATAACATTGTATAACCCGCGATTTTCAAAGAAAGGACCCTGTTGTACATTTCTGTGCGACAATCCTAAAAAGAAGACTTCTCACCAAAAAGCTTATCAAAGTCTTCTTAATTTTTTGAGCAAAATTTTGAAAAATGTTTCAAAAGGTTTTCAAAACTTTTCACGATGTTGCTCAAGATATTACTCCCTCAAATCCTTAAAAGCTTAAATTTACTCAAAATGTTCTACTTTTTGAGGGGGAGTAATAAAATGATGTTCCAAAAAGGTCATGCTTAAACGAAACCAATTCGGAATTTACAAACATCCGTTTCTCCCATAAGCTATCCAAAAAGAAAAGGTTTTAATCAATTGGTATAAAAAATACCATGGATATGCTATTTTTGAGGGGGAGAAATGTGATTAAAATGTAATCGTCTTGAATCTCAAATGAGATCGACTCAGAAAGTACCAATGAATTAAAGAAGCTTAAAATGTCAGTAATAAAAAAGACTTGTCCTGGACGGGTAATAATTTCAAGCTAGTTTAACTAGTGATGTAAGCGTGTCTCGAATAGGACTTGTCTGAGTAGAATGTACCGTCTCGAGAGACTTTCTTTGGATTTGACCAGGACGGGTAATAATTTCAAGCTAGTCTAACTAGTGATGTAAGCGTGTCTCGAATCGGTTGTGTTCATTGAAAGTGGATCAATTCAAAAGTGCAAACTCCTCCCGCATGCGCAAATTTCCTAAAATATTATGAGCACATGTGAAGGGGGAGTCCTTCAAAAAGAAATCAAAACTCTTAAAGTGTTAACAAAATATGTTTCATGATAATAAATACTTTGAGAAGATTTTCAAATATTTGGTTTGATGGGAATAATAGGATAGTCATGAAGATATAAGGTGACTAAGGTTAGGAAAAACCGTCCTATGATCCGCCAGAGCCGGAGGGATCTACCCAATGACAATTCCAATAGATTAGAATTAGAAGTCCTTAGGTGTGATTGAAAAAAGGAGAAAATGAGAAAGGAGAAAGAAGGGGTTGAAGAATTAAAAAGAAAAGTTATGAAAAAGGGTGAAAAGAAATAGCCCTCCATATGTTCAACCTTAGGGCAGACACCGGGTTCAACTCATATGCTACTGGTTGTTACTAAGGTGACACCGGTATTGAAGATAAAGACGTCATGGACCCAGTGACGCACTCCACTTAACCTTCTAGCCACTCGAGTATCTCTTAAAAGAGCTTGTTTCATTCTCACGGGGAACCGGTGTAATCTATCAACTTATCTCTTAGAGATGGTTGATATAGAAGTAGGAGACCCATCCCTAGTCTCTGCATAGGAAACCAAATTATGCACTTATCAAGTCTAGAGCCATGAGATTCATCATAAGATCTCTTAAGATACACTTCCTATGAATACACTTGTGTTCGCCAAAAAGGACACAAGTTGTAAGAGTCTTTATGAGATCTACGGATCTTGCCTCATCTATCATGATGGATACTATGTCACAAAATGGTCTACAGTCGTGGAGTGATCCCCATCGACTCACCCATTCGTTGATCTACTTAGTAGTCTCGTAAGCTCTCTCGGGAGTATCCGAAATGGGAACGGCCTTAGTAAGGGTTAGAAGGAGTCTTCACACTATGTTGTTGACGATCTCTAATTCCGAACCTGTAAGTACCGGTTGATTTATTGCTAACTATTTTATGCAGGTACTGATGAATGTTTCTTGGAGAAAGACCGTTACCATCACTCAAAAATCCACATGCTCATACCCTGCAAAGCTCTCTTCAAAGATCAAAGCAAAGCAAAGCTCAGAACGTTTCTAAGTTAAAGTCAAAGAATCTACAAACTAAAGAAACAAAGATTAAAGTCAAAGAAAAGAGAACTTCACAAAGATTCAAAGTCAAACAAAGTATGAGCATGTTGGAAAAGACTTAAAGACAACAGAGTAAAGATGTTGATCAAAGGAAAGAAAGATCACAAAGCATGATTGGAACAAAGGATCTAGCAAAACTATTACACAACAAGACTCAAAGTTCAAGAGAACAAGCTTCAAAGATCAAAGATCAAGGTCACAAAAGAGAGAACTCAATGATCACCCTTAGGGGGAGATTGTTAGCATTAGAAGTGTTGATCATTTATGTAATCAAAGAGAGATCTCAATGATCGTCCCTTAGGGGGAGATTGTTAGGATTAAAAGTGACGATCATTATTGAGTCAAATAGTTAGTTAAATATATTCATGTAATAGTTAGTGAAATGCTAGTCTATTAAGGTTATGTAAAAGCCTTAATGGCTTGGCCCAAAAGAAGGCCCAAGAGAAAGCCCATGGTGGCCTAATGTAAAGACTATAAATACCCTCCTAAGCTTGTTAGGAAGGGTGGGAGTTCATGTTATTCAAGGTTTATTTTACACATAGTGCTCTCCACCTCTCTCTCTAGCTCTTCTATCTCTCTCTAACATCATATTCATAAGTGATAAAGATAGATCTAAGGTCATACAGCTTCACTTATGATGATGCAAGCTCGCGTTATACATTCTATCTCAAGGGTTCAAGCGTAGTAGAAGTCTCGTCTAAGATTCCACCTTTTTGCTTCGACAAAAGGGGGAGAAGACGTGTAAACAAGTAACTTATACATTTTACTATGAGTTATAGTTTACATAGTTTGTCATCATCAAAAAGGGGGAGATTGTTGGCATGAATATTACGATATTTAATCTAAACATCCTCTTCATGTTTTGATGATGACAAAGATGTAAGTTACAACATATAACATAAAGTTCTTAAGTTACTTGTGATCACAATTCATCTATGCATTCATACGTCAACAAGCCTCGACATCTCAACGTCTCGAGTATACTTCAACAATCACTTAAGGTATGTACAAACAAATGTCTAATACATTTTATGATCAAAGGGATTATATTTAGACACTACAACCTTTATAAAATGATTATAAACATCTTATATATTTTGAAAAACACTTTTGGTAAATAAAGGAAAATGTTTAATTCATAATAAGTATATGAATTCAAATTTTTAGCCAAAAACAGTTAAAATTACACTAGATAAACCTTCTCCAGAAAAAGACAAAAAAAAAACCGTTTTCTGTCTGGGTGGCCCCCTTAATTATGGGCCCATACAATTAAGGGGGCCGGCACGCTCCAGTTGTTAGAAACTTTTGCCTATAAATATTGGTTCAAATCTATAATTTTTTTCTCACGTTTTGCACGAAAATTTTCAGTCCCAATCCTTTCCAAACACACTTCTAAATCCTTTGATCATAAGTTTATTAGTCTTTGTTTCAAGTAATTCAATCCCTCATCACTCAAAGTGCAAGAGAAGAATCCTCCCTATCATAAAGCCAAAAATGTATTAGAGTCTAGTTAGTGTTGATGTGAAGTTGTGAGTTATGTGTGTATATGTAATAAGTAGATCAAGATGATCTTACTTAGTAGTGAGTCAATGAGTAAGTAAGAACTAGTGGGAAGAAGTAGTAATGTGGAGAAGTCATGTAGAAGTAGGTGTGTGAATAAGTAGTGGAGTATAGAAGAAGCTCTGAAGTAGTAAAGAAGTCATAAAGTCGTGAAGAAGTCGTGAAGTCGTGTAGAAGTTGTGTAGTGATCGAAGTTGTGTCGTGAGTTTGGTCTTAGCTGGCATTAGGACTCGACATTTTGCTTGGTGTCGTTAAATGGTGTAAGCAAAGGTGTGTATGGTTTTTTCCACCAAAAGGGAGCTTGTTCAGTAGTGTTGTGAACTCTCGAGTAGGTGACTCGGGGAGTGGTGTAACGCCCCAACCCGGCAAGGGTAGAAACATTACATTATGGTGACACATCAGATACAAACAATTTCAAATCAACAGCGGAAGTCTTAAATAAAAGTCATCAAAAGAGTAATCAATGGGGACTTAAACAACATCAGTGCCACAAAACCAAACAAAACAAAGTACAAATACAAGTGTCCAAAATCCAGCAATAACGATAAAGAAATAAGTCCGTTATTCAAAATAAAGCTCTAGGGTAGGTCCACACTCTCTCATCCCCAAAGCTAAACCCCACATCCTAGCTTAAGTACCTGCCGCATGGAAAAGAAAGCGGCTGAGCATAAAAAGCTCATTGAACAGATATCAAACAAATAACAAGGCAATACAAAAGAGATATGATAATCAAAGGAATACAAAAATAGATTACACATGGTGTCAAATGAGTAATCAAAAGATATCAAGGTTAAGTGTAAGATGTAATGTATGTGGAATTCAGTATTTTACCCCAGGCCCAATCAATATACAATACAATCCAATAGTAACCCAATATGGAGTGATCAACTCCCAATATGTGAGGGGTTGCAATGCACGCATACCCAGTCACTAAACAATGTAGCATAATCAATGTAGACAATATAATAGTCACAATCAATCAAATCTAGGATGCATCCATACGCCCCTGCAGGCCAATCATAAGCATAGCAGTAGTCGATAACAAAATCAGGGACGGTGTGGTACATCTCTCCAACCACACTAGAGTACATAACATTGGTGCATCAATGCTATGGTTGTGGCTACTCCACAACAAGTAATACATGGGTAAATACTGAAGGGTCATGTAGTCAAGGTTCAATATCAAAGTATAAGTGCCAAGTAATAATCAAAGGTTCAATGGCAAAAGTTCAATATCAAAGGTCAATATCAAAGGATCAATCAAAGGTTCAATATCAAAGGTTCAATCTCAAAGGGGTCAAGATCAGAGGGTCAATATCAAAGGTCCAAATAATATAAAGGAAAGAGAGAATAGGTCATGAGAGAGAAAGAAGTTGTACTCTTGCCGAAGAGTACGGAATATCTATACCTTAGTCCAACACAAAAGCAAGGTCACAAATCAAACAAGGAGAGACGGATCACTCCCATTTCACCAAACCTAGAAGAGAACGGATACGAATCAAGAAGAGTCCAAATCATGTAGGTTACTTCTTTTAGTTATCTTTCCATTTTTTTAGTAGCTTTCCATATTTAGCAGCTTTCTATTTTAGGTAACTTTCCATATTTAGTAACTTCCCACTTTAAGTAGTTTTAGCATTTTAGAAGACTTTCTATTTTTAGTAAGTTTCCTTATTTAGAAAGTTTCCAATTTTAGAAGGTTTCCATAAATAATACTTTCCAAAAATAGCAGGTTTCCATAAATAACAGAATTCCCATTTTAGCCATTTTTCAATTATAGTCATATTCAATATTATTAGGTTTATCATTTTAGCAAGTTCCCATGATTAAATATGATAAGTATTTCATTTTACACACATTTTCCAAGATTAGGGTTTCGTATGAACTTATATCAAAATTAGGGTTCAAATATGTCAAATAAATAAATCAAGGGTCAAAAGTGAAAATATATATCCATATAAGCATATATACGATCCACATAAGCCACAAATGTCAGATTTACACTTTACACCCTTAAGTTTCAAAAGTTACAAATCAATCCTTTAATTAGTCCATTTTGCATATTTAAACCATTAACTAATATAATTAGCACATAAGCATCACAACTATACAAAAATGTCACAAACAGCCCCTCTACTAATATTAGGCCGAAATTAGTCCAACATATCTATATTTACATTTTTAGTCCTCCAAGTTATCATATTTACAATTTAACCCTTTTAATTATCAAATTAACACATAAACCACATAATTCATCAAATAACCACATAAATCCACCAAGTATCACAAAATGACAATTTTAGTCCCTCTATATTATTTTTAAGTCAAAAATTACATATTTACAATAATAGTCCTTCAAGTTTTCAAATTAACAGAACTAACATTAACTTATAAAACAATTATCAAAATCATCCAAAAACCCTAACAAACATCCAATCATTACACCAATCATCATCATCATTATTTAAATCATTAATCACATAATCTTCATTATATTATCATCATAAACACATTATCATCATCAAGTATCAAAAACAAATAGGAACCTACATCACAAAATTGTATTCAAACCATATAAGTATATATATATATATATATATATATATATATATATATATATATATATATATATATATATATATATATATATATATATACCATTGTCATCAATTTTAACCAACCAAAGCAATTACATACTATACCAAATCAATTCAAATATGAAATTAAGCATCCATAACACATAACATTTATCAAATTAAACATCAAAAATCATCTTGGGTCATCCTTAGGTTTGGCCTCATTTTTATATTACAAGAGAGATTCGTTTTCAAATCAAACAGACGTGTTATGTGTTACAACTGTTACCACAAACATGTTTTAATCATCATATCATCAAAATAATCAAGGTTTATCAATTTCCTCACAAAAATTATTATGGGTCGATTTGTATATATCCATGTATATCAATTCGTATCTTTTTAATTCTTGCGTATAATGATATTCGTAACGAAAAGAATTCAAGGAGATAAACAATAATCAAAATAAAAATACCAAACCCTTCTATGGGTGTTGTATGATTCGAATGGGGAAGAAAACACAATAAGCAAGCCTCCAAAAGCTTCCAAACAATCACCAATATACACCAAATTCTCCCACGAACACGTACAATTAATTTTCAATGATCAAGGAACAAAGTTTTTGGATGGTGGTGTGTTGTTTGTGGCGTAAAGATGAGAGGAGAGGAAGAAGGAGTTTTAAATTTAAGGTTTAAGTTATATTTGCAGATAATAATCAATTTTAATGAAAATAAATGTAATTAGCACAAATCAAGGGATTTCATTCCCCCCCCCCCCTTTACGGGCCATACAAAAGGTAAGGACGAAAATTTGTAATTTAATTATCAAAATATACTTTAGGATATAATATGGTATTTATTTTATAGGTTGTGTACAAGTTTTAAGGTTTTTGGACCCATTAGGTCACATAACGTGCAACATTCGTTTCTAAGTCCAAATTTTATATTCTTGGGTTCTCATAATTTTGTAGTAGCTCAAATGTGATTTACTTGAAGTTACAAGTCCATGTTTGTGATTGTACGATAACCGTTTTTGATTTCCGGCTTGATTGGTAAACGTACTTAATTCTTCAAAATTTTAAATTGGAGGGTATTTTAGTAATTTAATCATGTCATGAAAAAGTGGGTTTTACAACTATTCCCCTCTCAAAAAGAATTTTCGTCCGCGAAAATGAAAGAAGGAATAAGGTAACGAAACAAAACGAAAGCATACCAGACTACAAAGGAAAATGAGGGTAGCTGGCTTGCATAGACTCCTGGGTCTCCCAGGTCGCCTCACGTGGTGGATGGTTCTTCCAAATAATTTTAACAAAACGAATAACTTTATTTCTCATGACTCTCTCTTGTCTATCAAGAATGGCTTCCGGTTCTTCCGGAAATGACATGTCTGGCTGAATCTGGTCGAAAGGATATGACACCACATGTAAAGGATGATAATTGTATCCCCGCAAAAGAGATACGTGGAAAACGTTATGCACATGTGCCAACTGAGGTGGAAGAGCCAAAAGATAAGACACCTCTCCAACACGCTCCAAAATTTCAGATGGACCAATAAAACGAGGACTCAATTTGCCCTTAATACCAAAATGTTTGACACCGCGAAAAGGAGAAACTTTAAAAAATACCCGGTCGTCAACCTGAAACTCTAACTCGCGTCGATGCTTATCTGCGTAACTCTTCTATCGGGACCTGGCTTCCTTAAACCTCTCTTTAGCAATATTCACCTTTTTGTTGGTGATTTCAATCATCTTAGGACCCTCAATAATCCGCTCGCCTACTTCATCCCACATAGTAGGTGACCTACACTTGCGCCCATATAACATCTCGTAAGGTGCCATCCGAATACTAGCGTGCCAACTGTTGTTATACGCGAACTCGACTAAACATAAGTACTCGTCCCAACTGCCGGTCCAATCAAGTGCACAAGCCCGTAACATGTCTTCCAACGTTTGGATAGTCCTCTCGGATTGACCATCAGTCTGCGGGTGAAAAGCAGTACTGAACTTAAGACGAGAGCCCCAAGCCTTATGTAATGCCTTCCAAAAACGTGAAGTAAACCTCGAATCTCTATCGGAAACAATTGAAACTGGTGTACCGAGCAATCTAACAATCTCCTGCTGGAAAATTTCTGCCAACTTCGCTACGCCATAACCTTTCTTAATCGGTAGGAAATGAGCTAACTTGGTTAGCCGATCAACGACTACCCAGATCGCATCATGTCCTTTTCGTGTGACCGGTAAACCCGTAACAAAATCTATCGTTATCTCTTCCCACTTCCACTGAGTAATCTCCAACGGTTGCAAAAGACCACTAGCTCTTTGGTGCTCAATCTTTACTTGCTGGCAAACCAAACACCTAGCAACATATGAAGCTACATCCTGCTTCATCCCGTTCCACCAAAAATGCTGTTTCAAATCCTGATACATCTTCGTAGACCCCGGATGTATGGTAAATGGAGAACTGTGAGCTTCTGATATAACTGTCTCACAAAGTTCAGGATCACTCAAAACACAAAGGCGGTCCCCTAACCAAACAATACCGTCGTCGTCGACCCAAAACTCTCACTGTTTCCCCTCTTCTATATTCTAAACAATGGCCCATAACTCTCCATCATCATGCTGAGCTTCCTTAATCTTCAAGGTCAAGTTAGACTCAACTTTCAAACTCGCCCAATAACCGTCGCGTCCAGGAAAACAAAACTCCACCTCCATGAGCTCAAGATCATGCAAAATCTTAGGCTCAAATTTCAGACTAGCCACCATACCTGACTTACGACTAAGAGCATCTGCAACTACATTAGCCTTTCCCGGGTGATACTGAATGTTAGTGTCGTAGTCCTTGAGCAATTCCAACCATCTACGCTGTCTCATATTCAACTCCTTCTGGGTAAATATGTATTTGAGACTCTTATGATCCGTGAAGATATCGACAGAGTCCCCATACAGATAATGTCTCCAGATCTTAAGAGCAAAGACAACTGCAGCCAACTCTAGATCATGCGTAGGATAGTTCTCCTTATAGGGTTTCAACTGACGTGAGGCATACGCAATAAGCTTCCCGTGCTGCATTAAAACACAACCTAACCCCTTCTTGGAAGCATCACTATAAATCTGATAACCGCCCGTACCAGATGGAAGTTTCAAAATGGGAGCTGACACAAGTTTCTGCTTTAGAGTCTCAAAACTCTCTTCCTGTTCATCGGTCCAATTAAACTTCAACCCTTTCCTCATCAACTTAGTCAATGGTGAGGCAAGTTGTGAGAATCCCTCAAAAAATATCCGATAGTAACCTGCCAAACCAAGAAAACTCCTGACCTCGGTCACCGTAGTAGGTTTCGGCCATTTAGTGATAGCCTCAACCTTTGTTGGATCCATAGTAATACCACCAGCGTATACCACATGACCAAGGAAAGCAACCTGACTAAGCCAAAATTCACACTTGGAGAACTTCGCATACAACTTCTCCTGTCTCAAAATCTGTAAAACTGTACTAAGGTACTGCTCGCGTTCTTCCTCGGACTTCGAATAAACCAAAATGTCGTTCATAAAAAAGATCACGAACTTATCGAGAAAAGAATGGAATACCCGGTTCATAAGGTCCATAAACACTGTCGGAGCATTAGTCAGTCCGAAAGGCATAACCAAAAACTCATAGTGTCCATACCGAGTTCGAAAAGCAGTCTTAGGAATATCCTGCTCCTTAACCCGAAGTTGATGATAACCGGACCTAAGATCAATCTTGGAGAAACATTTAGCTCCTTGGAGCTGATCAAACAAATCGTCAAAATACGAGGCAAAGGATAACGGTTACGGATGGTAATACGGTTCAACTCCCGGTAGTCTATGCACAATCTCATACTATCATCTTTTTTCTTCACAAATAGGACATGTGCTCCCCAAGGAGATACACTCAGATGAATGAATCCATTCTCAAGGAGTTCCTGTAGTTGCTCTTTCAATTCTGCAGGAGCCATACGATAGGGAGTCTTAAAAATGGGTTCCGCACCCGGAATCAAATCAATGCCAAATTCTATGTCGCGATTAGGAGGAAGGCCCGGAAGTTATTCCGAAAATACATCGGCAAAATTACGGAAAACTCGAATACTATCGATAGTAGGACTCTCCATTGAAGTATCCTGAATAGAAGCAATAAAACCCGCACAACCGTGGGATATCAAAGTACGCGCCTTCAAAGCAGATATGATCTTAACAGATCGAAGTGGTTGGGAACCAAAGTACACAAATTCAAGTTTAAACAAATCACCAAATATAACCTTCCGCTCATGAAAAACAATAGTGGCTCGATGAGAGGTCAACCAATCCATACCAAGAATCAAATCAAAATCAAACATAGCAAGCGGAAGAAGATTATTCGGACTTATGCGATCATCAAAACGTAGCGGACAATCAATAAACTCATGATCAATGATAACGTTATGTTTCATAGGCGTAGATATAGTTAAGGGAGTTATTAATGGTGTTGGGGTTAATTTCAGTTTCTTTGAGAATGTGAAAGACATAATAGAATGAGTTGCGCCAGTATCAAACAAAACAAATGCAGTATAATCACCAATATGAAGAAAACCCGTAATGGTACCTGAAGCCTTATTTGCCTGCTAGCGGGTAACAGAGTAAACACGGCCTGAGGAAGTAGAAGGTTTAGAAGAGCCTGCAGGAACAATGCCGGTTTTCTTCGGGAAATTCTTCACCTGATGCTCAGTGGAACCGCACTCATAAGAAACTCCTGTGACTTTGTGGCACGGTCCGGGATGGGCATTACCACAAGTAGGGCAAAGCGGTAGGGGTGGTAAAATCTCAACACGCCTCTGCTGACCTGACGAGTTCCCCGAACGATACTGCTGATGCGAGGATCCAGAACCCGAGTACCTGTTCTGCTAGTTGCCCCTAGAAAACTGTCTCTAGTTGGTGTTACCCGACCTGTCACCCTGTCTACCAGAAGATTTATAATCCGAACTTCTCTGAACTTGTCGACCCTGGTCATGTCCCCGGTTAAACTGTCCCCTGTGCTCATACTAACGGTCCGAACGACCGCGATGATCAAAACTCTGCTCAGAACGACCCTGATGGTCAGAACCCCGGTTATGGTGCCCAGAAGGTCCAGACTGAATCCTGTCCCCAACATGGTTCCTCTTGTTCGACACCCCACTCTCATGCAACAATTCAATATTACGTGCCGCATCACAAACCATCGACACATCAGCATACTCCGTGTTAACAATACGGTCAAGCACCCAATGCTTCAATCCCCACTTGTAGTGACGAGCCTGTCTCTGTGCATCTCCCGTCACAGTAGGTCCTACGAAGCTAGCCAACCTAAGAAAACGTTCCATGTATTCTGCCAAGTTATCTCGTTCCAACTAGTGGATCGAACTATACTCCCTTTCATATCGCTGCTGTTCTGAGAAAGGGATATACTTCTTATAGAAAGTCTCATGAAACACAGCCCAAGTACAAGTCTCAGCATAATTAACGCTCTTCGCCTGAACATGCGCTTTCCACCAATTGAGGGCATCACCCTCAAGCTTGAAAGCGGCTAAATGAGTTTCACCTCATCCGGACAACCCACAACCTGAAACAATCTCATCAACATTTGGAGGGTTATCACCAGCGCCTTGTCGAGTGTTCACCATCTAGAACGATACCAAACAATTAGCGAAAGACAAACGAATATGAAAAGAAAAGTCAAAACAAAAGCTTAGTGTCTACCCAAATCTCACAGGTCACGGCCTAAGCCCTGGAGATCTAAACCATTGTCTCTGATACCATAAATTGTAACGCCACAACCCGACAAGGGTAGAAACATTACATTATGGTGACACATCAGATACAAACAATTTCAAATCAACAGCGGAAGTCTTAAATAAAAGTCATCAAAAGAGTAATCAACGGGAACTTAAACAACATCAATGCCCCGAAATCAAACATAACAAAGTACAAATACAAGTGTCCAAAATCCAGAAATAACGATAAGGAAATAAGTCCGTTATTCAAAATAAAGCTCTAGGGTAGGTCCACAATCTCTCATCCCCAAAGCTAAACCCCGCATCCTTGCTTAAGTACCTGCCGCATGGAAAAGAAAGCGGCTGAGCATAAAAAGCTTAGTGAACAGATATCAAACAAATAACAAGGCAATACAAAAGAGACATGATAATCAAAGAAATACGAAGATAGATTACATATGGTGTCAAATGAGCAATCAAAAGATATCAAGCTTAAGTGTAAGATGTAATGTATGTGGAATTCAGTATTTTACCCAATGTTATAAATGGCGTGAGGCGTGGCGTGGCGGCAAGGCCACGCCTCAAGCCTTACGCGCCATGGCGAAGCCATGGCATTTTTTGCGGCGTGACTAAGGCGGCGAAAAAATATTTATATATTTATCATTTATGTTATAATATCATATTTTATATCGAGTTTACAAAAGGTGAGCTTACAAAAAGTGATATGCATAAGAAATAAAGTGAAAATTTGAACGATGTTTAGAAATTAGTAGGCCCAAAATTTAAGCCCACATCATCCCCTTCTAAAAATGGCGCTACGTCATATGATAAGGCGCGCCTTGGCACGCCTTTTCGTGCCTTATTCCACGCCTTTTCACACGACGCCTAGACTTCACGCCTTGGTCCATTTCGTGGCGCCGAGGCCACGCCTCGCGCCTTGGCGGCACCTTTTAGAACACTGATTTTACCCCAGGCCCAATCAATATACAATACAATCCAATAGTAACCCAATATGGAGTGATCAACTCCCAATATGTGAGGGGTTGCAATGCACGCACACCCAGTCACTAAACACTGTAGCATAATCAATGTAGTCAATATAATAGTCACAATCAATCAATCAATTAATCAAATCTAGGATGCATCCATATGCCCCTGTAGGCCAATCATAAGCATAGCAGTAGTCGATAGCAAAATCAGGGACGGTGTGGTACATCTCTCCAACCACACTAGAGTACATAACATTGGTGCATCAATGCTATGGTTGTGGCTACTCCACAACAAGTAATACCTAGGTAAATACAGAAGAGTCATGTAGTCAAGGTTCAATATCAAAGTATAAGTGCCAAGTCATAATCAAAGGTTCAATGGCAAAAGTTCAATATCAAAGGTCAATATCAAAGGTTCAATATCAAAGGTTCAATCTCAAAGGTGTCAAGATCAAAGGGTCAATATCAAAGGTCCAAATAATATAAAGGAAAGAGAGAATAAGTCATGAGAGACAAAGAAGTTGTACTCTTGCCGAAGAGTACGGAATATCTGTACCTTAGTCCAACACAAAAGCAAGGTCACAAATCAAACAAGGAGAGACGGATCACTCCCGCTTCACCGAACCAAAAGCTTTCTGTTTTAGGTAAATTTCCATATTTAGTAACTTCCCACTTTAAATAGTTTTAGAATACTTTCTATTTTTAGTAAGTTTCCTTATTTAGAACGTTTCCAATTTTAGAAGGTTTCCATAAATAATAATTTCCAAAAATAGCAGGTTTCCATAAATAGCAGAATTCCCGTTTTAGCCATTTTCCAATTATAGTCAAATTCAATATTATTAGGTTTATCATTTTAGCAAGTTCCCATGATTAAATATGATAAGTATTTCATTTTATACACATTTTCCAAGATTAGGGTTTCGTATGAACTTATATCAAAATTAGGGTTCAAATATGTCAAATAAATAAGTCAAGGGTCAAAAGTGAAAATATATATTCATATAAGCATATATACGATCCACATAAGCCAAAAATGTCAGATTTACACTTTACACCCTTAAGTTTCAAAAGTTACATATCAATCCTTTAATTAGCCCATTTTCCATATTTAAACCATTAACTAATATAATTAGCACATAAGCATCACAACTATACAAAAATGTCACAAACAGCCCCTCTACTAATATTAGGCCGAAATTAGTCCAACATATCCATATTTACATTTTTAGTCCTCCAAGTTATCATATTTACAATTTAACCCTTTTAATTATCAAATTAACACATAAACCACATAATTAATCAAATAACCACATAAGTCCACCAAGTATCACAAAATTACAATTTTAGTCCCTCTATATTATTTTTAAGTCAAAAATTACATATTTACAATAATAGTCCTTCAAGTTTTCAAATTAACAAAACTAACATTAACTTATAAAACAATTATCAAAATCATCCAAAAACCCTAACAAACATTCAATCATTAAACCAATCATCATCATCATTATTTAAATTATTTAAAACAATATAAACCCTAATTCATATATAAAACAAATCGAACCAAAATCAAACATAAACCATTTATCATTTTAATTTAACTATTAACCAACTAATCACATAATCTTCATTATATTATCATCATAAACACATTATCATCATCAAGTATAAAAAACAAATAAGAACCTACATCACAAAATTGTATTCGAACCATATAAGTATATATATATATATATATATATATATATATATATATATATATATATATATATATATATATATACCATTTTCACCAATTTTAACCAACCAATTCAATTACATACTATACCTAATCAATTCGAATATGAAATTAAGCATCCATAACACATAACATTTTTCAAATTAATCATCAAAAATCATCTTGGGTCATCCTTAGGTTCGGCCTCATTTTATATTACAAGAGAGATTCATTTTCAAATCAAACAGACGTGTTATGCGTTAAAAATGTTACCACAAACATGTTTTAATCATCATATCATCAAAATAATCAAGGTTTATCAATTTCCTCATAAAAATTATTATGGGTTGATTTGTATATATCCATGTATATCAATTCATACCTTTTTTATTCTTGCGTATAATGATATTCGTAACGAAAAGAATTCAAGGAGATAAACAATAATCAAAATAAAAAATACCAAACCCTTCTATGGGTGTTGTATGATTCGAATGGGGAAGAAAATACAAGAAGCAAGCCTCCAATAGCTTCCAAACAATCTCCAATATACACCAAATTCTCCCACGAACACGTACAATTAATTTTCAATGATCAAGGAGGAAAGTTTTTGGATTGTGGTGTGTTGTTTGTGGCGTAAAGATGAGAGGAGAGGAAGAAGGAGTTTTAAATTTTAGATTTAAGTTATATTTGGAAATAATAATCAATTTTAATGAAAATAAATGTAATTAGCACAAATCAAGGGATTTCTTCCCCCCCCACCCCCCCCCCCCCTCCTTGACCGGCCATACCAAAGGTAAGGACCAAAATTTGTAATTTAATTATCAAAATATACTTTAGGATATAATATGGTATTTATTTTATAGGTTGTGTACAAGTTTTAAGGTTTTTGGACCCGTTAGGTCACGTAACGTGCAACATTCGTTTCTAAGTCCAAATTTTATATTCTTGGGTTCTCATAATGTTGTAGTAGCTCAAATGTGATTTACTTGAAGTTACAAGTCCATGTTTATGATTGTACGATAACCATTTTTTATTTCCAGATTGTTTGGTAAACGTACTTAATTCTTCAAAATTTTAAATTGAGGGTATTTTAGTAATTTAATCATGTCATGAAAAAGTGGGTTTTACAAGTGGAGTAGGGCGAGGAAGGCGTCCTTGTAGCCGAACCACTGTAAATCATCGTGTCCGGTTTGCATTTTCTTTCTCTTGTCTGTTTACATTTATTTTTGCATTTATCGCTTTATTTCTATGCTTGCAAATATGTGTTGATAGTTGCTTATATTGTCATGGTGATTAATTGTGTTATAGTTACAATTTAATATTATGATTGTGTGTATAATTATATGATATGGTCTAATAGATTATTATTCACACTTCTCATATTGAGTTTAACTTAATAGATAATTTGATACAAAACGTTTTAAGATTTTAAAAGGAAAACGTATTCACATAAAGATCAACCAAAGCTCCATTCATAAAACTAAGTTTTGAAAACTAATCCAAAAGCACACATATATAATTGATCATATTGATTATAGGTTGTTTTCATACTAAACTCTAATTGAAAGTTGAATAAATTCGAATCAACACTTTGAAACCAAGTTTTTATAAAATGAAAAAGAGGGAAATCTATTCAACCCCTTCTAGTTTTCCGCAAAGCAAAATAATACACTAAAAAAAACAAATAATAATAATAATAATAATAATAATAATAATAGTAATAGTAATAGTAATAGTAATAGTAATAGTAATAGTAATAATAATAATAATAATAATAATAATAATAATAATAATAAATGAAAGAATGATTATCGAAAATATATGAAAGTGCTCATTTATTGAAAGATAATTACATGCTTATCGTAATTGTGAATTAGTTTCTCCAAGCAATTAACGGTTTTTGAGATATATTATTTTTGAGAAAGAAATGTAAAAATGAGGTTTGATTAAAAAAGTGAGGTGGGAAAAGTAGAAGTAGATGTTTTTAATATATGATTTGGAGATCAAATGATGTGTGTGGTGAAAATTAATCTCTTAGATAATTTAGATTGCATGAAGATAAATGAATGTAACTCAACGTACTCTTTTAAAGAAAATGCAACAAAATATAACGGAGAGTAACAAAACCGAACTAAAAACCAAAAAAACCAAAAAAATGGCTCCAAAATAACCGAACCAATTATAAAACTTATGGTACGGTTTTGGTTCTTGAAAAACCAAAAGTTTTAGTTTGATTTTTGGTTTAATATGAAAAGCTATACCGAAAAAACTGAACCGTCCATACTAATATTAATAAAACTAATAAAAATATATATACATTTTGGTTTTGATAAAAGTTATCACAAAAGTCCAAAAACTAAAAGACACATACATTAGATATTCCTAACATATGTTTATTTAGACACTGCAATAAATTCGTAAAGTTAATTTTATTTATTTCATATATGTTCACACATCTCATCTTTATATACATGTTATGAAATCTTATTATTTTTTGGCAAAATATTCAACTTATTTTTTAGGATTTCTTGATTTAGGTTGTGGGTGTTTAAAAAACATTCATATTCGAATATCTGAAAATTGATTAGAATTTACTAAAAAGATTGGGTTTTATGGAATGTCAGTTTTAGAGCTCATATAAGAGTTTTTCAAAAATTATAGATATTCGGATATATAAAACCGTTATTCGAAATTTCGAATATCCGAATTAAAAAAAAAATAAAAATAAAAAAAAATAAAAAAAAAATAATGGCTATAACATAAAACTGTCATCGAAAATTTTAGATATCTGAAAAACAGAAAAAACGAAAATCGAACCGCAAAAAACCAAAAACCGATACAAACCGAACTTTTGGTTCGTAGTTTGGTTTTAAAAAACATAAAACCGAACTTTTGGTTCGTAGTTTGGTTTTAGCCAAAAAAACCGCCCCAAACCGCCCCATGATCACCTCCATTATATTAAGTTGGAGATTTCTAACTTGTGTCATGGTAGCACAAGATTTAACTTATAAACAAAGTCAAATTACCATATATATATACATGTTGGTTGATATTAATAGTTTTTTAAAATAATAATGTTTATTAAATTTATTATTGTTTTATACAGAAATAAAGTTCGTTTTAAAAAATAAATGCTTTAAACTTGTATTATAAGTTAGAAAAAACATCAAGTCGTACAAAATTGACTTCAACAATATATTCCTTTTTGGTGAATTCTTTATTGGAAAATGAAGCAACCGCTATAACTGTGACAACTATGTTTCGACAAATAAAAACAGAGCAGACTACCTGGACCAATTCGACCTCAATTATTAACCAAATATTCGAATACCTCAAGAAATAGTAAGAAGTATGAATTATCATCTACTTTAGAGCAAATATCTCACTAATGGAGGTATTAACCATACTTTTCTTTTGTTTCCATACATTACTTACGTGTACCATAGCAGTCGACACCATATCCATAAACCAAACCCTTAGAGATGGTGAAACTATTGTTTCAGCTCAAGAATCATTCGAGCTCGGGTTCTTTAGCCCGAGCAACACCACCAAAAACCGATATCTAGGCGTATGGTACAAAAAATTAGCAACTGGCACCATTGTTTGGGTTGCCAATAGAGAGACTCCAATTGGTAACAAAACTGGTGAGCTAACTCTCAATCCGGGTGGATTATTGGTGCTTCGTGACTCCAGCTCCAACCGAATCATTTGGTCATCGAATACGTCAAGAGATACTAAAAACGTGGTGGCTCGGTTATTGGATACTTCAAATTTTATGGTTGTTGATAGTGAAGCTGGACCAGAAAATTACATTTGGCAGAGTTTTGATCATCCAGGAGATACCATGATGCCAAATATGAAACATGGGAGAAATTTGGAAAGGGGTTTGATTACGAACTTTACATCATGGAAAAGTGCTGATGATCCTTCACAAGGCCAATATATGATTTGTATGGATTTTAATGGACTCCCACAAGTATATCAAAAAAATGGAGATGAGATTGAGTATAGGCTGGGATCTTGGAATGGTCTTGCATATAGTGGCAGCACGAATAACCATCCGAATCCCATATATGAAAGTTTGTTTTATATGGATGAAAACGAGATTTCATCTGTAATTGTATTGAAAAATGAATCGGTTCTTAGTAGGTTGACACTAAGTCCTGAAGGAAACATGGCGCAATGGAATTGGATCACAAGAACGCAAGGTTGGATTCTATATTCTTCACTCACAACAGATAGTTGTGAACGATATGCATTGTGTGGAGTTCATGGGATTTGTGACATCGCGCAATCGCCTAATTGTGGGTGTATAAGAGGGTTTACGCCTAAAAGGCCGGATCAATGGGAAATATCTGATTGGTCGAGCGGTTGTCAAAGAGAGATACCATTGAATTGCAGTGTTGGGGAAGGGTTTAGAAAGTATTCATTTGTGAAATTACCCGACACTCGACAATCATGGTTTGATAGGAATATGACGATGGAGCAATGCAAGGTGAAATGTAAAAATGAGTGCAATTGTACGGCTTACGCGACTTTGGACATTAAACAAGGTATTGGTTGTTTGATATGGTACAATGAACTCATTGATATGAGAATACTTCCTAATAACGGGCAAGACATTCACATACGAATGAGCGCTGTCGAATTAGGTAAAAGCTTAACCTTGTAGGTAAAAGATATGCAATTTGATTTATGTGAGTCGAACGTTCACATAATTCAAAGCACGTCTCATTTGCTTAGAATTATGAAAACTATAACCATCAAATTTTGTATTGTTTTAGAGAAAGACATAAGGGGATCGGGAAGCAAAACAATAGTTCAAGCTATTGTA
This sequence comes from Artemisia argyi, assembly GCA_030686995.1. Classification (NCBI taxonomy): domain Eukaryota; kingdom Viridiplantae; phylum Streptophyta; class Magnoliopsida; order Asterales; family Asteraceae; genus Artemisia; species Artemisia argyi. Next base: position 43,930,125 of record CM060676.1, on the reverse strand, counting down.
ATCCCTGCTACTCTAGTTGTGGTTCTACTGGGACTATGTATATTGATCATCATGAAGAAGAAAAAGAAGGCCAAGTCACAAGGTAAATCACTTTTATTATGTATCTATACTTTCTAAATTTCCTGTGTGTTAGAATACAAGCCCAATGAGGTTCCTCTGTAAAACCAATTGGCAAATAACAGAGGAGTAACTCAACGAATTTATATATAGGCGTTTAATTTTTTTCTCTTTTTCTAATATGGGATTGGATTTGCACCCGACCTTGATTTCGTAACCACAGGTAAACACAATTCATTTGTTGATGGGGATCATCTAGACCTCCCATTATTCGGTCTATCCACATTGAGTGTTGCAACGAATGACTTTTCAACCAATAACAAGCTCGGTGAGGGTGGTTTTGGGCCAGTTTACAAGGTACTACATATATTTTAACATAAAGTTTGCCTATTAAATCGATTAATTATCTAATTACATCTTCGTGAAGGGGTTTCTTGAGGACGGCAGAGAAATTGCAGTGAAACGGCTATCACTGTGTTCTACACAAGGAGTTGAAGAATTTAAAAATGAAGTTATCTTCATTTCCAGGCTTCAACATCGAAACCTTGTTAGAATGCTAGGTTTCTGCATCGATGAGACCGAAAAGTTATTGGTTTATGAGTACATGCCTAATGGTAGCCTTGACTCATATCTATTTGGTAAGTTGAACATCCAAAAGTTAGATGTACAAATTCATATCATGCATTCATGAAAAATAAAAATAAAATAAAATAAAATAAAATATTAATAAATAACTCCCAATACCATCTTCCATGGTGTATGAGGGAGGTTGAGACATAGAAAACCATACCCCTATCTAAGGTAGAGAGGTTGCTTCCGGTTCTACCAACCATACCCCTACCTAAGGTAGAGAGGTTGCTTCCGGTTCTACCAAAGGTAGAAATTAAAATGACTTTCGGCCTTGCCAAGGGGTGAGGATCGAACCCTTGACCTCTGTCTCCAGAGGCAAGAGCGTTAACCACTTGATTTAACCTTGCTCTTTTCATGAAAACAATGTAATTGATGTAAATCTTTTGTAGACGAAACCAAAAGCAAAACACTCGACTGGTCACAAAGATTCCATATCATCAATGGGATTGCTCGAGGTTTACTTTATCTTCATCAAGATTCTCGACTTCTAATCATTCATAGAGACCTTAAGGCTAGCAACATTTTGCTCGATCGTGAAATGAATCCAAAAATATCAGATTTTGGTCTCGCAAGAAGCTTTGGAGGAAATGAGACCGAAAGAAATACTAAACGAGTGGTTGGGACTTAGTAAGAGTTTACTTTAAATGCATTTTATGCTTTAAAATTTCAGTAAAATTACTTATATTATGAAATTTTTTTGGTGAAGTTACATGCATCTATTGTATCTCGTATCAAATAGATAAGACGTAGTCATAATTTTATATAGCAACACTTTCCTGATCATTGATGAAATAAGAGAAGTTTGAATGTGTTAAAAGTCTTGGCTGTTAGCCTACTAATAACTTATTAGCTTAGATCATATTCTTAAGTTAATCACCTAGTAATTGGATTAGTACTCCATTGTTTTGGGCTTTGGGGTATAACATTTTCAAATTTTCCTTTTCATATTATATAAGGACCCAAGAAAAGAAAAAAATTGTCTGATGTATATAAATGATGGACATCTTGGTGCAGTGGGTACATGTCCCCCGAGTATGCTGGAGACGGAAAGTTTTCAATAAAATCAGATGTATTTAGCTTTGGTGTTATGATATTGGAAATCGTAAGCGGGAAGAGAAACAGAGGATTCTTTCATCTGTCTCATAGCCACAGCCTTCTTGGACATGTAAGATAATTGAAAATTTACATTAAAGATGTGAAATCAACTATGTCTGTCATCCTGATGTGTTTTGACTCATTGGTCTTTAGGCATGGAAACTCTATGTAGAAGGAAAGGCCTTGGAACTAGCCGATGAATCTTTTTCAACTTCATGTGACAAATTTGAAGTCATGCGGTCAATCCATGTTGGTTTATTATGCATTCAACATAACCCAATCGATAGACCAGACATGGCTATGGTGGTTATGATGTTGACTAGCGATGGTGAACTACCTCAGCCAAAGAGGCCTGGCTTTTATACAGAACCTAGTTCTGAGTGTTCAAGTAGCGTGCAAACACCAAACTCAAACAATTATGTTACGGTTTCACTTTTAAACCCTAGATAAATAAGTAATAATTACAGATATTATAAGTTCAAAGTTCTCATGTACGGTTCTTTTCCTATAAAATATTCATTTTTCTCTTTGATTTTTCGTTCGGATTCAATCATACATTCTTTTTGTAGTAAGCCATAATACATTTGTACAAAGAGCAACCCACGACTAGCCTCGTAACCGCAAATAATTGATACTGGAGACTACTTAAAACCATTTCTAAACTTTGTGAAATAAATTGTAGTTAAAACATATATCCTTCATGGACTTATAAAACCTACAATAAGCTCTAATTTGTGCTCTTATTAGTTTAGTAACCCAAACCAGAGATTAAGTACATAAACGTACAACAAAGATATCCATTGTTTATGTTACTTTTAAATTTGTTGCTAATTTAAATTGCATTTATAAGTTCTAGGATGTGAACCAATAATCTCGCTTCATTGCTTCTTAAAACTCGAAGGACTAAAGATGTTAGTTAGAAACTTTGTAACCGAAAGTTAGTTACAGAAGTTAGTTATTGAAAAGTTAGTTATTAGTTATACCGGTTGGAACTATAACCGAAAGGACACAATGGTTGGGTCATGTCGATTCAAACCTTATATATACATATGTATTACATTCGTTACAATGGTTGAATGACAATTTAGATTTACTTATTCATTATACTTTGCAACTTATTATTTCGATCTAAAGATAGTGGGACAACAATTGGCATCAAGAGCAAGGATTATACATCAACATCATCACAACGATTTCTGCAATAACGAAATCAATACAAATCAGTGAGAAGCCAAAAGAAAAACGCAGGAGAAGTGGAAGAACAATTCGTTATTCCCCTTTGAGCGAGAAGAGATACAACTTGTTTTCTTTTAAATCTTCAAAGGAAACACGTTTTTTGAATAAGGAAACGCGTAGAAAAGATAGTGCACGATCTGTTTTACGTAGAAGTTGCAAAACGCATAGCATCAAGCGTATTGGTGTCGAGGAAGATAGTGGAGACTTTGTGTATTAAGAAAAAGGAACTAGTTCGAGGCAAAGAAACACAAAGCAAAGGGCGTTGTTGGTTGAGAAAAGCGTATACGTAGTATTATTTTGATCATTTGGAAAGAAGAGTGTGGAATTTGTGTCGATATTAACACAAAAGAACAACAACAACGAGAGGCGCAAGGGACTGTATAACCAAAATATTGGTTGTTTCGTTGCAGCAAGGATCAAACGACGAGACAGATTTGATTCATATTTACCAAGGCGTGGTAACAAGTAGATGTGTGTAAGATACGTGGAGATTTCAAGAAACGAGATCAAGTTGAACACACAAGAAGGAGATAACAACGTGTAGAGTGGTATTATTTTTGTTTGTGTCGAATTTCTGAAACAACATTCGACAACAACAACAACAACAAAAAGCAGGGACTCGTTAATAAAAAAAAACAATTCGACAAGAAGGAGAACAAAGGGAAATCTTTGGTGTTTGTCTGCTGGTTCGGATAAGAAGCAAAAGTGGTATAAGGCAAAAATTCGAGAGGTTGCTTGGAAAGATTTGAAGTCGATTTGGAAAGCATATAACGAGGCAGAAATAAACAAAAGGAGTGAAGGGAATTACAAACGTTGGTGAACGAATTTACTAACGAGACAAGGGAATACATCTCATATTCAAATACGATAACGAGGTCACAAGTTCTAATTTTCTGGATTTCAATTCATTAGAATAGTATAGATTTTGTTAGTTTATACTATTAGGAATCCCGAGAACTACTATTGATCCCGTAATTACTAGGAATTCCCGAAAACTATATATATTCCCATATTAGAGGAGATACCATATTAGAAAATTCCCGTGAATATTAGAAAGTGAAGATCATAAATACTTTCAAGATGGGCGATGATACAAACGCAACAACTACATTAAAACCCTTAACACCTATAGCACAATACCAATGTCCTAAGTTGAAAAACACAAATTACACGGTATGGGCTATACAAATAAAGGTTATATTAGAAGCACATGGTTTGTGGGAGACAATAGAACCTACGGAGAATACAGAATTAGATGTTAAGAAAGATAAGGCAACAATAGCCTTGTTATATCAAGCGTTGACAGAGGATGTAATTTTACAAGTGGCAAGTTGTAAAACAGCGAGGGAATTATGGGATTCATTAAGAAGGAGACACGTTGGCGAAGAGAAAGTGCAACAAGCACGATTACAATCTTTAATGATAGGATTTAATGCCCTTCAGATGAAGGATGATGAGACGGTGGATGTATTTGCAGACAAGTTAAACAGTTATGTCACGAAGGCAACAGAACTAGGGAAAACAATAGATGAATCACTCATAGTTAGAAAACTATTAGATTCCACACCAGATAGATTCATTCAGATAGTAGCATCCATAGAACAGACTAGTGATCTAGACAACATTACCCTAGATGAGATCACATGAAAACTCAAAGCATTTGAGGAAAGGATAAAACTCCGGAAGGGAGATCAAGTTGAAAGCCAGGATAATTTATTATTCACACACGGTGAACACTCAAGTAGAGGAAAGCATTTTAATAAGCATGGAGGTAGATCAAATTATGCACGAAGAAACTGGCAAAATAACAAACACAGAAATAACTCACAAGAAGGAAAACCCAATTATAAGGAAAACCCTAATAAGAATACAAATAGAAAGGATGTGAGTAAGTTAAGATGTTACAAATGTAACAAACTTGGACACTTTATGAGAAAGTGTAGAGTAAAATTGACAGATCAGGAACAATCAAACCTTATCTTAGAAGATGAAGAACCATCACTATTAATGACTATGCACGAAACCAAACACGAGGAAGTATTGTTGAATGAAGGCCAAATTCAACCAGGAAAATATGCTTCAAAGGACGAAAGCATATGGTATTTAGATAACGGTGCAAGTAATCATATGACGGGAACCAAGAGTCATTTTAGAGATATGGATGAAAACATAACAGGACGAGTAAGTTTTGGAGATGGATCATATGTACAGATAAAGGGAAAAGGCTCTATATTGTTAGGTTGCAAAAACCAAGAACAAAAGGTCGTATCGGATGTATATTACATACCAAACCTTAAGAGCAACATACTAAGTCTAGGACAACTTACAGAAATAGGTTGTAAAGTTATAATGGAGGGAAATAGATTGACTTTGTATGATAAGAGCAGGAAGATATTGATGAAAGTTGAAAGATCCAAGAACAGACTTTACAGTATTAGATTACGGATAGACACACCTATATGTCTCTTAGCAAATATAGATAACCAAGCATGGTTATGGCATGCTAGATTAGGTCATCTAAACTTTGAAGATATCAACAAGATGACTAGAAAAGGTCTAGTAGAAGGAATACCTAGAATAAATCATGCCGGACAGATTTGTGATGCATGTTTATTAGGAAAACACAGTAGAACACCATTTCCAAACCAAGCTAAATTCAGATCAAAGAACCCGTTGGACTTAATATATGGAGATCTCTGTGGTCCTATTAGTCCAGCAACACACTCAGGCAAGAAACTCATATTCTTGTTAGTAGACGATTGTACACGATTTATGTGGGCTTATTTTCTACAATCAAAGGATCAAGCATTTAGTATATTCAAGGAATTTAAGCAGAAAATAGAAATGGAGTTAAGAATGAAAGTGAGAATGCTAAGAACAGATAGAGGAGGCGAATTTACATCAAATGAATTCACCAAATATTGTAAAGATAATGGAATAGCAAGACAGTTGACAGCACCATATTCACCACAACAAAATGGAGTAGTGGAGAGAAGAAATAGAACAGTGTTATCAACTACGAGAAGTATGATGAAAGCCATGAAGTTACCCTTAACTTTTTGGGCGGAAGCAGTGAAACATGCTATTTACATACTAAATAGGGTACCTACAAGAGCCCTGATAGATAAAACTCCATATGAGGCACTCTACAATAGAAAACCAAATTTAGAGAACCTAAGGATATTTGGATGCACAGCTTATGCAAAAGTAACAATTCCTCATTTAAAGAAGCTGGATGATAGAAGCATACCAATGATTTATTTAGGAGTAGAGGAAGGATCAAAAGCATGTAGGTTATATGATCCAATAAGGAAAAAGAAACATGTTAGTAGGGATGTAAAGTTTATGGAAACAAAGCCGTGGAATTGGGAGAAGAATGAAGAGGATACAAGTACACAAGACATATTTTGGACTAGTTTTGTGGTAGACGAAGTTGACAATACAACTCCTATAACTGTCAACATAGAAAATGATGATGATATGTATCCAACACCGGATCCGTTACCAGATCCAACATCAGAACCAAACTCACCAATTACACCACCAACATTCCATTATGACCCTAACTCAGCAGAAGAAGAGGCTACTTTAAGTTCATTAGAAACATCAGATGAAAGATATGATCATACACCAGTACGAGGATTGAAAGGTTTAGCAGAAATTTACGAAACTGCAAGTGTAGTAGAAACACCAAGTTTATTTTTCACAGAAGAAGAACCTCGTAACTATAAGGAAGCATCAGTAGATAAGAAATGGATTGAGGCTATGGAAATTGAAATAGATTCAATCAATAAGAATAAGACATGGATTCTTACTACATTGCCAGAAAATCACAAGGCAATTGGACTCAAATGGGTTTTTAAAACCAAGAGGGATGCACAAGGAAAGATCATTAGATACAAGGCACGTTTAGTAGCAAAAGGATATGTACAAGAACAAGGAATAGACTTTGATGAAGTATTTGCCCCAGTTGCTAGGATAGAAACAGTACAGTTAATATTAGCGTTAGCAGCATATCATGGTTGGCAAGTTCATCACTTGGATGTAAAATCAGCATTTTTACATGGAGATTTGAAAGAAGAAATCTATGTTACACAACCTGAAGGATTTGTACAACCAGAAAACTCAGGAAAAGTGTACAAGCTTATTAAAGCTTTATATGGCTTAAGACAAGCACCGAGAGCTTGGAATGTGAAGCTTGATCAAACATTAAAGTCATTAGAATTCAAGAAGTGTAATCTCGAACAAGCAGTATATACAAAGAGGAACAAGAATTCTACAATTATAGTAGGAGTTTATGTAGATGATTTGATAATCACTGGCACTCCAAAGAAGGAAGTAGAATTATTCAAATCCCAGATGGAAGAAAAGTTTGAAATGAGCGACTTAGGATTGTTAGCTTATTACCTTGGGATAGAAGTTACACAGACAGGAGGAGAGATTACAATCAAGCAAACAGGTTATATTAACAAGATCTTGAAGGAAACAAATATGGATGATAGTAATGATACGAAGATACCAATGGACCCCGGTACTAAGTTGGTCAAGGCGGAAGATGGTAACTCAGTTGACGCAACTTATTACAGAAGCTTAATTGGAAGTCTCAGGTACTTACTACATACAAGACCAGATCTTAGTTATTCAGTCGGACTACTCAGTAGATGGATGCAAGACCCAAAGGAACATCATCTAAAGGCAGTAAAGCAAGTAATCCGATATATCAAAGGAACAAAGGAGCATGGCATAATTTACAAGAAAGAAGGCGGATGCAAGATTACAGGTTACAGCGACAGTAGTTATGGAATCAACACTGATCAAGGAAAAGGAACTACTGGCATAGTATTTTATTTTAGAGAGTCACCCATTACTTGGAGTACTCAGAAACAACCGACAGTGGCGCTATCATCATGTGAATCAGAATTTATGGCAGCTACTGCAGCAGCATGTCAAGCCTTATGGTTAAAAAGATTACTTAGTGAATTAACTGGAAATGAAGAAAAGAAGATTACGTTGAAGGTAGATAACGTTTCAGCAATTGCACTAGTCAAGAACCCAGTTTTTCATGGAAGAAGTAAACACATCGACATTCGATATCATTTCATTCGAGAATGCGTGGAGAATGGACACATCAATATAGAACATGTCAGCGGAGAACTACAAAGAGCAGATATACTAACAAAGGCTCTACCAAGATTGAAGTTCATGACAATGCGACAAATGCTCGGAGTTCAAGATTTAACAAGAAGCAACGATCAAGATTAAGGAGGAGAATGTGAACCAATAATCTCGCTTCATTGCTTCTTAAAACTCGAAGGACTAAAGATGTTAGTTAGAAACTTTGTAACCGAAAGTTAGTTACAGAAGTTAGTTATTGAAAAGTTAGTTATTAGTTATACCGGTTGGAACTATAACCGAAAGGACACAATGGTTGGGTCATGTCGATTCAAACCTTATATATACATATGTATTACATTCGTTACAATGGTTGAATGACAATTTAGATTTACTTATTCATTATACTTTGCAACTTATTATTTCGATCTAAAGATAGTGGGACAACATAGGACGGTATTTGAAGTAACAATTAAATACCAATCGATTTCTCTTTGTCTGAGTTGAATAATTATTCAGACGGGTAGCTTTGTTCCAACGGTATCAGTGTGTTTTTATGAATATTAAAATAAAAAATTTAACTGTTTGATTGTATAAGATAATAAAACAAGAGTTGATTTTTAAATGGTCTTTCTGGTTTACTGGGTTTGTTGTGTGTATGCATTCAATCCAAAAGTGTCCTTTTTTTTTTTTTTTTTGTTCTCGGATCTAATCCTTGTGGTTTTGACCAGTTACAGACCATCTAAACCTTGTGGTTTTGACCTGTTATGGTCCATTTCGCTTAACACAGTTAGTATGACCATTAGCCGAGAGAGTATTTTTGTCATTTCATATTTGACATCAAGGTAAATTATTTTAGGGTCCAAATAAACACTGACAAATACAAATCATAATCATATCTATTAGCTGAATGGTGATACGGTGACGGCGTTGTGTTATTTGACTAAGAACTGGCCTTTTCCAATTAATTTTAGCAGGGGTGATATGGGGCAATTGTTGAATGAAGATGATGATTTTGTTGGTGTTGTATTGTAAAAATATGAAGATGATATGCTTTTGGGTGTGTTTTTGGTGGGTTTTGGGAAAGAAGAGAGTGTTTGGGAATAGGTTTTATCAACCAATTCAGGTATAATAAATAATTGTTGGTTAATTGGTGACTATTCTCATTATCTTTTTGTAGATGTGAAATTTGATTGTCTACCATTCCTTCCAAATTCTCAATAATAACAGCTGCAGCTTCACGCCATAGCCGCTTCACTTAATGCTTGTTTTACTTGACTTCATAGAATCATAACCACATTTCGTTCATATTTCACGTCTCAATTAAAATTTAAGCATTACGTAACTAAATGAACAGAAGCATCATCTTATGTAATTATGTTCAAGAAGTCAGAATCACCTGTAAGTTTGAATGAACAAAAGCATCATCTAATGTACATCTATCATAAAACGAATTTAACATGTCTTTGTAGATAGTATATAGAATAGGTTTATACTATCTAGGTTCTGGGTATGTGACGGATAAGCGGTTGTATGAACTCCATTCAGGATTATTAGATGACGAGTTTGCCTCTTGTGGTCTTCTTTCGGTATAGAAACCAGGTTCTTTAGGTTCAGACAGTGGAATTTGGCTACCTAGCATAAGGACCACTATAGGCATGTCTGGTCTGTCTTCAGGATACTTTTGCACACATAGTAAACCTATGTGAACTGCTCGGCTCACTTCTGATTCGATATAAGGCCCATTGATAATGCTGTCGATGAGCTCCACATGCTTCCTGTTATTGTAAAGCCTCCACGCCTGAGCAATAGATGTCATGTTAGTACATAAAAGATATGCACGGTACCAAGATGCTGTATTGGACAAATAGGAACAGAGTACTAAAATGACATATTATCATGCTCGAAGTATTCTTAACTAAAGTAGAGGCTTTTGTTGTGATTAGAAAAAAACATTAGGGGTAACTTACATGTCCAAGAAGATTGAGATCGTGATTAGCATCTTGAAATCCTCTGTTTTTCTTTCCACTTACTATTTCTAATACCAATACACCAAAGCTAAAGACATCAGATTTGGTGGAGTATATCCCATCAATGGTATACTCAGGTGCCATGTAACCACTGCAGGAAGTTAATGGACAAATCAGTTAGCTTTTGATTAGATATGGTTGAAGTTGAGTTTATAAATAATGTTGACATGAAGTCTTACTAGGTTCCCATTACTCTTCTTGTATTTGCCGAGGTGTCACTTCCTTCCATACTTCTTGCCAAACCAAAATCTGAAATTCTTGGATTCATCTCTTTATCAAGTAGTATGTTGCTTGCTTTTAGATCTCTATGAATGATTCTTAGTCTCGAGTCTTGATGAAGATAGAGAAGTCCCCTTGCAATCCCAATAATAATGCTGTAGCGCTTGGACCAGTCCAATGACTTTCTTTTTCCTTCATCTGCTCATTATATCAGAAGCATCAGTTCTTATTGCAGTTTATAACATCCCATTTCCATGATGACTAACAATAGATATAAGTATTAAGAGCAAATTAAAATGTGATTCGTAGTAGTTAGATTTGAAGAGAAACTCACCAAAAATGAAAGAATCTAAGCTTTGATTGGGCATGTATTCGTAGATCAATATCCTTTCCTCTTCACCAATGCAGCATCCTATAAGCTTCACAAGGTTTCGGTGCTGTAGTTTACAAATAAGCTGAACCTCGTTTTGGAACTCATCCAGTCCTTGTATCGATTTTCCTGAGTTCCTCTTCACAGCGATTTCTTTCCCATCGTCCAACATTCCCTGAAAATCAATTCGCATTTGGTACAGGAAGAGGGTATGATTGTTTAACTTTATAGCCATCCAAACTTCAGTTAAGTTTGACTTGAATACAACATTCAGTTGATTGATTTAGATATATAAGAGCGATGGTAGTTCTAGCTAAGATTGTAGATCGTGAATCATACCAATGTAGCATGGTACCAAAATTTATGAAATAGTACCTTGTAGACAGGACCATAACCACCTTCTCCAAGTTTGCAGCGATCTGAAAAGTTGTTTGTTGCATTGGCTATTGTGTTGAAGTCAAACAATGGCAATTCCCAGTCTTCCCTTTTGTTCTCATTGACATAGGTGTTTTCACGAACGATGGTACTTACATCTGTAAAACATAATTACACCATTAGTAACTCACATGTTCATAGGACCTGTTTATAACTCCTAACAGAACAACACAAAACAAAAAGAATAAGGAAACATGAAACAATTGATCAACTTATCGGATATGACAAAGGCACTACCATTATTTTTCTGTTTCCTTCTCTTGTAAACAAACAAGCATATGCCGAGTAGCAAAGTCAATCCCACGAATACGGTAATGGCTATAATTCTCACTCTCGTCTTTGATTTATCTGCCATTTCGGCTGCATAAATTAAAGTAAAATTATCCAAACCTTGAATAAACACAAATACATCACATAAATTAATGTTGACTTTCTTACGTAATTCTGAGGCAGCCATTCGTACGTAAATATCTTGCCCATCTTCAGCATATGTTCTGATATCAATCAAATCATCGAACCAAATCAAACACCCACTTCCTCCTGATCTAATATCTAGATTTGCATAAGCTGTACAATTACAGTTCCTCAAGCATACTTTTTCACACTCTTCAAGGTTCATACTCACATTAAACCATGTTTTCCGTGTATCTGGCAACTTCACGCCCGACTGCTTAATGAACCCATCTCCACCTTCACAGTTCAGCTGAACTTTCCTCACACACCCGTTAGACCAATCTGCTGTTCTCCACTCATCTGGGAATGCCGGATCAAATCCTCTTAGGCATCCACAAGCAGGGGAATCGTTAATGTTACAGATACCGTATCGACCACATAATCCATAACGGTCACAGTTATCCATCTGTCCAGTCACATAAAGTTCCCAGTCTTGCCTCCGTTCAATCCAAATAAACCGTTGTATAATCCCGTCGTTGCTTAAAATCATTCTGGACACAACGGAATTATTAACAAGCTCATACTTGTAATAAAGCTCCTTTTCATTGAATTCAAACTCAAATGTGTAAATATCATTTGGTTTTAAACTAGGCATCCCATTAAACCGCAACCCGTTCCATGGCCCAGAACTATACTCCACTTCAGAACCTTTCCTCAGAAGAATTTGCGGGTATCCATCAGACTCAAATCTATTTGTATACTCACCAGGTGAAGGATCATCAGCAGTCTTCCATGATGTTATATATTTATCTAAACCTTTTACAAAGTCCTTCCCGAATTTCATGGTTGGTAGGAATGTATCACCAGGATAATCAAAACTTTGCCATAAGTAATTCTCGGGATCATTATCATTTTCATTCCTGATAACAAGATTTCCTGTATCTAGAATTTGTGCAACTGGATTATTTCCGATAACCGATGAATTTGATGACCAGACCCTCCTATTTGTACTATTAAAGAGGATTAGAGTTCCTTCACCATTAAGTATTAACACACTTGAGTTATCAGTAAGTGGAGTCTCTCTATTAGCAACCCATACGACAGTCTTGACAGCTATTTTGTTATACCATATTCCCAAATACCGATTGCTTGAAACATTGGAGGGACTGAAAAATCCCATTTCAAAAGTTTCATTGTCTGAAACTAAGGTTTGGCCGTCAGTTATGTTCTGGTTTGCAGTAATGGTGCTTATCGCTGTTGAGGTTAACAAACAAGTAGAAATGATGGAGACAAATAGGAACAAACGGAAGCTTTTCAGATTGATAGGCAGGTATTGATTCATTTCTCACAAATACTTCGCTTTAATCTTTAATTTACCATAAACAAACCCTCTAAATATTAGCTCTTTTTTGCTTCTATCTTTAGATTTTTAATTGAATGAGAACATACGTGCATGGTCAAACTAGACATTTTCAAAACTCAGGGGTCTTCTTTTTGGGAAGTAAAGTCAAATTTGTCTATTCACCATAGACCAACTAGAGTGCGTACACACTGTAACCATTTTTTTATGGAATTTAAGCATTGGTTATTTAACTCATATAGCTACAGGTGACGACGCTGACACATTACATGTAAATGGGTCTATATGAGTTGTGCTGTATCTCTAACCTCTCAAATGGGTTAAACTAGATGATTTACGAACAAAAGAAAACACTCAAACGGGTAATTTCTTTAGTATTTTCGGATACAATAATAAACTCGTAAATTGCTTTATAAAATTAAGTTAGATTATTTTTATACTAACATAGTTTTCTTAGTTATATTTAGCACATTAAAAAATGGATAAAGAGGTGTTTATGGGTCAGCCCACCCATTCCACCAACTCTACATATTGTATTCTCAATGCTTTGACTCTTCGTAGTTGCCTGGTTTGACATTATCAATCATGAATCCTCATTAAGTTGATACAATGTATTTAAAAGATTTACATATCTGATTTGCCTCCTCAAGAGTTTCTGGTGGGGTTAAATCGGAACACTGGGTGCCGTTAGGCCAATGGACCTTTGATCGTTTTACGAATATTTGACAACCTGCACTAAAGGTCGCTGCACGGCATTTATGGTTTTGAGATTATGATAGATTGCTTGGCATTTGTCGATATCGATTTAGATTTTCAATAAGACTTTTGATGAGGCATACACTCCACGTCTGGAGAGGTCATATAAGACTTTTATGGACAACTAGTTCATTTGATTCATTTGTTGGTAGACATGTCATATTGGATGGTTTTAGTAGCATCAGCATGACAGCATCTTTGAACCTCCCTGCAATAGTTTTCTACATATCAAGATGTGATCCTCTTTTTTTTGGGTTTTTTAACTTGACAAGTGTGTATGCATCAACCCAAATTTGCCCAAATTAGCTTTCCAGTATTTTATGTTCTCTAAAAAGTATCACCTATGTTCTTTATATCTTACAGTAACTAAGTACTTCAATTGTTATCATTGTTTATCTATTCTGTGCATTTCTGACCAACAGTTCTGTAATGAAATTACAGACATAATTGCAAATGGAAAAATGTTGAAAAGGGTATAGGAAAATACTACTTTGAGGCATGCACTTCATTTTTGCCCAGAAGGTAACTAACTGTTCAAAATGTTTGGGGCTAATTTTGGCATAGGTAGGCTACCTGTATTTACCCTTTATATGAAATAAAATTGTAAGCACGTTACCCTTTTTTTTAACGTAGCAGTATGCAACTGATAGATTTATGAATTCTTATAAATATTGTAATTATTGCTACACTACCATCATTGTTGCCAATAAATTAGAATGAACGTAGGCATCATCTTATGTACACCCTTTGTCTATGGAACTTTGCATTATGATTTACACGAGTCAATTAGAAACTGAAATTAAATGTCTAATCTTGTAACCAATTTCTGCAAAACTTGTTTAGAAATAGGTCTTTAGAAAAGGGAGTTTTCTACCTAGGTTGCAGATATGTGACACTTAAGCGGTTGGATGAACTCCATTCAAAATGACTAGATGAACATTCTGTTTCTTGGGGTCTTCTTCTATCAGTATAGAAACCAGGCTGTTTAGGTTCAGGCAATGGAATTTCGCTACCTAGCATAAGAACCACCATAGGCATGTTTGGTCTGTCTTCAGGATATTTTTGCACACATAGTAAACCTATATGAATTGCCCGGGCCACTTCAGACTGCACATATGAACTCTTGATAGTGCCATCAATAAGCTCCAAATGCTTCCCATTCTTATATAGCCTCCATGCCTGAGCAATGGTCAATGGATGGATGTCACAATAGTACGGATATAAGGGTATAAAGGGAAACCAATGGCAAGTTATATATTGTATAATGTACAAAGGACGTTAAAAGTAACATTCGAAACTTACATGTCCAAGAAGATTGAGATCATGATTAGCATGACGAAATCCTCTATTCTTCTTTCCACTTATTATCTCTAACACCAATACACCAAAGCTGAACACGTCAGATTTTGTGGAGTATATCCCGTCAATGGTATACTCAGGTGCCATGTAGCCACTTCAAGCAATTAATGAAAGAAATTAAATAGAAGATATATAGGTAGTTGAAGTTAAGTTTCTTGATTAATGTTGACAGAAAGTCTTACTAGGTTCCCATTACTCTTTTTGTATTTGCGGCGGTGTCACTTCCTTCCATACTTCTTGCCAGACCGAAATCCGAAATTTTTGGATTCATATCTCTATCCAGTAGTATGTTGCTAGCTTTTAGATCTCTATGAATGATTCTTAGTCTGGAGTCTTGGTGAAGATAGAGAAGCCCTCTTGCAATCCCAATAATAATGTTGTTGCGCTTCGACCAGTCCAGAAACTTTCTCTTTTCTTCATCTGCTCAGTATATTTGCCACATTAGTTCTTAATGATAAGTATAAACTGAAACATGCATATGTCAAAAGAGATATATGAAGCGAGAGAACAATGTAAAGGTAGTCATGATAATATGAAGAGAAACAAACCAAAAATAAAAGAATTCAAGCTTTTATTGGGCATGTATTCATAGATCAACATTCTCTCATCTTCTTCAATGCAACACCCTAAAAGCTTTACAAGGTTTCGGTGCTGAAGTTTAGCAATACACTGAACTTCGTTTTGGAACTCATCCAGTCCTTGTTTTGATTTTTGTGAGTGCCTCTTCACTGCTATTGATTTCCCATCCTCTAACTTTCCCTGAAAATCATGCAATTATCCAATTAGTTTATAGCCCCGGCGATGACAATATGTAAACTCTCAATCTTGAGACAATGGAGTCTGTTGCCAGAAAATGATCATTCTCATACTTACTCATTGTCTTGCTGGTATAGATGGCAATTTCAAGCCATTTAGTTACAAATGGGTTTATCTCAAATAGATCAAATAAAAAATTTTACCTAAATGGGAACGGGTCGATTTGGGTTGATATAGTCTACTTTTTGTATTTATTTGACACATACAACCTTCAAAAACTTTCATGTACAGAGATTTAGATTATCCTTTTAATAATAATGTATTCTAATAATAATCAACATGCTAATTAAGTAAACAACAATGTTTTGAAAATGGAAAACTGTTTGCGGGTCAACCCTATCGGCTATCCAACCCATACAAAAAAAACTACATGCTACTGTACGGTCAATTTTTAACGCTGCCCTACCTCTAGTTGTAAGTATATTAATTTATCAAATTTAGATATGAAAGACGGTTTTTCTAGATGAGATCGCAGGATTTGAATCCTAATATTACCTTGTAGACGGGCCCATAACCACCTTCACCGAGTTTACAGTTATCTGAAAAGTTGTTTGTTGCACTGGCTATTATGTTGAAATCGAACAATGGCAATTCCCAATCTTCCCCCTTATTCTCATTCGCATAGCTGCTATCACGACCAACACTAATTATACCTGTAGAATACAAAACCACAACTTTAGTAACGTTAACCCTCGTATTTGAAAAGGTTGGGGTCCTAAATAAGACGTATAGGCATTACCATTTTTCTTATATTTCCTCCTTCTGTAGAAAAGACATAGTCCCAGTATCAAAGTCATTCCCACGACTACCGGAATGACTATAATTATCACTCGTCTCTTTGCTTTAGCTTTCCTATCTGTTGCATATAGTAAGAATGAATCTGGAGTAACCTAAATCTGAATTTAACACATATATGATACCAAAAAGAATATTTGAATCACACTTACGTAATTCCGAGGCAGCCATTCTGACATAAATATCTTGCCCATCTTCACCATACATTCTGATATCAACCAATTCGTCTAACCAAATCAAACATCCACTTCCTCCTGCTCTAACATCTGAATTAGCATAAGCTGTACAATTGCAGTTCCTTAAGCATACTTTCTCACATTCTTCAAGGTTCATACTAACATTAAACAAAGTCTTCCGTGTATCTGGGACCTTCACACCCCTTTGCTTCACGAACCCATCTCCACCAGCACAGTTCAAGTCAGCTTTTCTCACGCACCCGTTAGACCAATCAGCGCTTCTCCACTCGTCTGGGAATCTCGGCTCGAACCCTCTTAAACATCCACAAGAAGGGGAATTGTTAATGTTACAAATCCCATATGGGCCACATAATCCATAACGGTCACAGTTATCCATCTGTCCAGTCACATAAAGCACCCATTCTTGCGTCCGTTCAACCCAAATGAAGCGTTGTATAATTCCGTCTGTACTTAGAATCATTCTAGACACGACGGAATTATTAACAAGCTCATACTTGTAATAAACTTCCTTTTGATTAATCTCAAACCCAAATGTATAAATATCATTCGGCTTCAAATTAGGCATCCCACTAAAACGCCTACCATTCCATGGCCCAGAATTAAACTTCACTTCAGAACCTTTCCTTAAAAGTATCTGTGGGTATCCTTGGGACTCCATCTTATTTGTATACTCACCTGAAGAAGGATCATCAACACTCTTCCATGAAGTTAGGTACTTATTTAAACCTTTGACATAATCCAACCCATATTTCATACTTGGTAGAAATGTATTTCCAGGATAATCGAAACTTTGCCATAAGTAATTCTCTGGATCCATGTCATTCACATTTCTGATCACGAGATCTCCAGTATCTAGAAGCTGTGCCACTGGAACGTTTCTTGTTATCGTTGAATTTGATGACCATACCATGTTATTACTACTATTTAAGAGCATTAGTATACCATTGTCGCTTAATACCAACACACTTGAGTTGTCAGTAAGTGGAGCGTCTCTATTGGCAACCCATACAACTGTCATGACCGAGATTTTGTTATACCATATTCCAAAATACCGATTACGTGAAACATCAGAGGGACTGAAAAATCCCATGCGAAAGGTTTCGTTATCTGAAACAATGGTTTGGCCATCAGTTATGTTTTGGTTTGGAGTAATGGTGCTTATTGCTGTTGAGGTTAACAAAAGTGTAGAAACGATGGAGATTAACAGGAGCAACGAAAAGCCATTCATATTGATAGGCAGGTAATGTTGCATTTGTCACAAATACTTTGCTTTGTAGTGTAAATAGTTGACTTTGTAGGATTTAATATCAAATTCTATTTTGAAATTTTCTTTTGGTTTTGCTTAAAGTTAATCTAAATATAAAGTCAAAATAGACATTTTCAAAACCCTGGATCTTCTCTATGATACACCATGAGTACTTTTTTGGAGTTGTCTAAGCAATGACTTCATTCATAATCAGACACTAAAGGGGCATGTCGACACATTGGGTAATGGGTCAAAACAGTTAAGTTTTATGGTATGTGCTAAAAGGTGTTGGGTTATGCTGATAAATGCACTCTTTCAGAAAAAATGTTTAATGTTTAGTATATCGTTTTAGTAAGTCTAGTTAATAAAATTTAAGAGGTTTTGTGCATTATAATTACATTATGGGGGATATTTTACCAATTTAACTCGTTTACTTTGTAGGTAACTTTATTTTACACAGCCTGAATGACCTATTGATAAGTAAATGAATCAAAATTGTCAAGTTTTACGTTTATTATATCCTTGTCTATATGGAAAAAGGATACCCATGCACCGATTTAAAGTTGACAAACGAGAAAGTTAGGGGTTCCACCACAACACATTGATTAGTCTAATGTATGTTTGTAGTGGTGCATAGAATAAAAGTAAACCCATGTCTCATTGTCGTGTCTTTTTTCTTTCATGTGTTCACAAATGTCAAAACTAGATCAAGATTCACAAATATGAACACGATGACCGCTTTTAAGGTCTCAATGCTTTCGACTTGTATACTTAATCATTTCCAACCACAAGAGCTTTTCTCATCATTAAGATCCCTTGACTTTTCAAAGCTCCATGGTTGACTTTTTCAAGTCAACTCAACTTTTTTTTAATAAGAATCACCACAAAACATAATATGGAACAATATCTTTAAACCATTTTCCTAGCACTTTGCATTTAATAAGTCGATAACATGGAGTAAAGGGCATTGCAATATTGCATACCATTTGGCATTAGGTTATGAGATTATGATGGATTTATCGTTGGACTGTTTCTGCATCTGTCTATGTCAATATGAATATTCAAATGATATAAGCTTCAAATAAACGAGATTTCTATAAAATGTGAAGGTTTTGTAACTTGACACCAGGCAAGTTATTGTGTTAGTATAATGAAGAAAACTTGGTCCAAATCTTGATATTAAATTGGTTTATTTGGTGTGACTTGTTCCTTATATCGCGTGTATCTCTTTGCCTTATGAATAATCTATGCAACTACAAGATGTGTAAATAGAAAAATATTGCCGTTCTGTGCGATGAACAGTACATTATCATGTGTGGTGTGTGGGTATGAGAAATAAGAGCCCAACCCTGCATTGAAGAAGTGAGCATATTAGAAACGAAAAAAATATGCTAGTTGTAGTGAGTTATTGTATATTCAAACAAAAACATGAAATGTCGAGGCTCTGGGCGACAGATCGAGCAGGAAGTATCCAACCACCATTACTGGCTTTTACATCTTATTTGCCATCTATGAAAATACGATTTGGTGATTTCCTATACCTTGCTTTAAGGGTGGAGGGCCTTTTTTACGTGTTTATAAAAACTCTATCAAATGTGAGTCAAATCTTTATTATGAAAATGGCAATTAACCACAACTCAGATTGACTCAATTATATATGTACAAGCTGGTTGAAATCGTTACATCTTGTTTAGGCATGAGGAGACTGCAGACCTAAGACTAAAAATGATCCTGTGCAAAAAGCAAATTGTAGCAGTAATAGATACAAAATTCATGCTAATTGGTGAAAATCCACGAGGTTGTTAGAGGGAGACGATGGTGGTGGAACACATGTTACTTAAGTCAAGCACCTTATATCGTAACTTGTCTGGCTTGTGTAATAATGGAACGAACCTTGTTAAACGTGGTGTCCACTAGCTACTAAAATACAAAACCCTTTGTTTTTGGGCCATGCAATGTCACATCTAGAGGGCCACTTAGGACTTTAATGAACTTATGTTACATCCGGTAATATTTGATTATTCTAGACTTCTAGTACGTGATCTTTGACATATTTTATGCGTAATTGTATTTTATCACAGGACTTACCAACTAGACATTTTTTACCCAAATTGCCAAATTTTGTTGTCCGAAATTATTTCTTTATTTAGTTTTGTGTTTTAGGTTAAAAATACATTCAACTTGTCATTTTTTACTGTTGTAAACATTTAATATTTAATATTTTTATTTAATAGTCAAACTCCGAATTTTTCTTATTTCAGGCGTTATTGTGGGAAAGATCTGCCCTTTTTAAACGTTTACATCTGTTTTTCTACGTTTTCTTCCTTTTTTTATACATTATTCTTACGTTTTTATCTGTTTTAATGCGTTTTCTAACGTTTTTAACCATGTTTATACATTCTTATCCGTTTTTATATGTTTTCATCCGTTTTTATACACTTTCGTCCATTTTATACGTTTTCATCCATTTTTATAGGTTTCGTCCGTTTTATACGTATTTATCCGTTTTATCTATTTTAATACGTTTTTGTATGCTTTCATACGTTTTTAACCATTTTTATATGTTTTTGTTGGTTTTTATACGTTTTTATCCGTTTTTATACGCATGGAAATGGATGAAAGCGGGTAAAAACGGATAACACGTATAAAACGGATGAACACGTATAAAAACGGATAAATCGTATAAAAGTAGAAAAAAACGCATAAATATAGATAAAAACGGATCAAACGTATAAAAACGTATGAAAACGAAAGAAAAACGGACGATAACATAGAAAACCAGATAAAACATATAAAAATGGATAATGGAAGAAACCGTAATAATACGGACAAACATATAAAAATGGTTAAAAAAAAGTATGAAAACGTATTAAAACAGATAAGAACGGATAAAAGCATTTAAAAAAATAAAATAAAATAAAGGAAGAAAAAAACGTATAAAAATATACGAAAACCTATAAAAACGGACGAAAATATATAAACACGGATGAAAACGTATAAAAACGGACGAAAGCATATAAAACGGACAAAAACGTAAAAAAATAGTTAAAATGTATGAAAATGTAAAAAAAAAAACGTATTAAAACAGATAAAACCATAAGAAAAACGTGTAAAACGGACGAATACATATAAAAACATATGAAAACGTATAAAAACGGACGAAAGCGTGTAAACTGGATGAAAATGTATAAAACGGACAAGACGTATAAAAACGGTTAAAAACCTATGAAAACAGAAGAAAGCATATTAAAACAGATAAAAACGTAAGAAAAACGTATATAAATGGACGAAAACCTATAAAAACGGATAAAAACATATAAAAATGGACGAAAACATATAAAAATAGACGAAAACGTATAAAAACGAATGAAAACCTATAATAAAAATAGACAAAAAGGTAAAAAAAAAAAAAATTGGATGAAAACGTATAAAATGGACGAAACCACAAAAACTAACGGTGTAATTTACTCAAAAATTTATATATTTTAAAATTTCTTTTTCAAAACTAAAATTCAACACAAATCCTAACTCAAACTTGCAATAGCCCATTTAATGAATCTGATATAACAATCCAATTAATAATAATAATAATAATAATAATAATAATAATAATAATAATAATAATAATAATAATAATAATAATAATAAAAACTGCAATATGATTAAAAAAAAAAAAAAAAAAAAAAAAAAAAAAAAAAAAAAAAACTATAACTATAACTACCTTTTAATGCATATTTAATATATATGAAGCCTACAAACTAATTAACCCACAAACTAACACGGTTTCATCTGAGCTTCTAAACACGCATTACACTATTAATAATTTAAATGTTCTACTTTTAAAAAACATATATCTACAACGTTTTAAAGTATTTTAGACAATATTAAATAAGGAAAGTTTAAAAAAAAACATTTGCTCGACATAAACATAGTCACCGGGTATTCGCCGCCGCATTGCGCGGGTACCCTTCTAGTATATATATATATATATATATATATATATATATATATATATATATATATATATATATATATGAAGGGTATATATATATATATATATATATATATATATATATATATATATATATATATATATATACTAGAAGGGTATATATATATATATATATATATATATATATATATATATATATATATATATATTAAAAGTAGATTGGGATAGTTATGTTGTTTGGTTTCCATGTTAAACAGTAAGACCAGAAAAGATCATAAAGATAAAGAAGCTCGGGTAGCACTAAAACAAACCATGTGAGAACTGCGTGTGAGACACTAATTTGCCCAAGTCTGTGAACTTGTGGAAGTTTGTGTGATGACTTCTGTTTATAGAGAGGCATATAGGGTTTAGAGATAAACCTTTTATGGATGATCAATGGTTGTGGGGAGGCCACGCGTTGATCATCTAGTTAGCAGACAAGGGAGATAGGTGTTCTCTCCTCCTTGGCTCGTAATATATATATATATATATATATATATATATATATATATATATATAAGTGTGTTATAATAAAAAGTGTAGGAAGCCATCACAGCCTGACATGTGTCCCAATTAGCCCCCCCCCCCCCATTAAGATTAATACATGCAGGGGTATTAACGTCTTTTACGTCCAACCATATAAAAACCTTTTATCCTCACTTTTTCATCATTCCCTGTAGATAACAACTATGTTTTCCTCATTCTCTCCTTCCCCGCTCTCCTCCTTCGATCCACCGATCACCAGTGCCTTCACCACCATTCACCACCGCCTTCCACACCATTTACCACCACCTTCTCCGTCGTTTACCGCCGACCGTTCACCACCATTCCCCGCTGAAGGTGCAACCAGATTAATTATTCAATTCGAAAGTAAGGTTTTTTAGTTTGTAGTTAACTGTTACTATTAAATAATATGGATATATTGATCTTCGTTTGCATGTATATTATGTTCATTGATTTATTTTGAATAATTTGTTCGATTTTGTTTTGTTATTGATCTGAATTTGTTATTTCAAAGTGTTTAGATCTGAAAGAAATAATACAAAATGTTTTAAGCAAAGATGCACATAAGGTGTTTGATATATTGTCTTGGTGATATTTTATTACTGTGATGCACTAAGTTTAAGCTGTGATGCATCAGCTTTTAATTCTTTAATTGTTTTAGTTATTTTCAGTGGAAAAGGCTTACATGTGTAGTTATATGTGTATAAAGTTGTTATGAAATACTGATGCACTAAGTATTTGTTTTTGGCAAATATAGATCTGAAAAAAAATACAAAACGTGTTTATAAAACATGTACACCAGGTGCTCGATAAAATGTCTACATGATATTATATAACTGTGATGCACTATTTTCATATTGTGATGCACTAGTCGTTCATACATCTTGTGATTAACTTGTTGCTAAAAGTGTGAGGCACTGATGTAGATAACATTTTTTGTGTTGTTAGTGATCTAAATATGTTATACATAAAGTGTTTAGACGTGGAAATAAAATAAATACAAACATGTTTAGTAATGTACACACAAGATATATGATAAAATGTCCCAATAAGATTTTATACATCTGATGCACTAAGTTTACACTGTGATGCATCAACTTTTAATCTTTAATTGTTTTGGTACTTTTTTTAGTAGAAAATGCTTATATGTGTGATTCCAAAAGTATTGCATCATAGTTTTTTTTATCCAATGCATCAGAGTATAAAATGTAACATGTTTTTGTTTGATAACTAGATTTAAGAGTGTGATGAAATATGTATAAGTCTATGATGCACTAGTTTTAAGGTTTTTAGTTTTTTTTTACATGCTTGCTTTTGATGTTATTTTTTGAAATTATGTTTGAGTTTGGATAATATAAATCTTATACACTAGATATAAGACTATGATGTACTAGTACAAAGCTTTTTTATTTTGAGTTTTAATAAAGGTGATACGGCTACTTGTTATGCTTTAATGCAACCACTTTTTATGCTTTGGTGCATCCACTTTTTAATAAAGTGTTTCTGAAATATACTCAATATCTTTCTATTCATTTTAAATAATTTATTGCTTTTATGCTATTTTGTTTTGTGTATTGTTATGCAGTAGAATATACATTCTGATGCAGTAGAATATGAACTGTAATGCAGTAGAATAATATAGTGAAGAAAAAGAAGGTCATAATTCCAGGAGAGGTTCATTGAAATTGCCACCATCGAAGAAAATTAATCAATCAGTAGATCCGACAAGAACGACAAGAGCTGGGCTTAGAGGATGCACTCGTAAAGTTTAAAGGCGTTATTTAAGGTTTTTTTTTTTTTTTTATTTTTTTTTATTTTTTTTTTTTTTAATTCAATAAGTATTGTATAGATATTAAAGCATTACTTAAAGACATGTTTTCGGTTTTAAGATATATATCATTTATTACCAAACATCAATACAATTGTATCTCAGTGTTTTTGAAATATACTCAGTATCCTTATGTTTTATTAATAATAGTTATTGCATTTTGTTTAGTGTATCATGTTGCAATAGAATATACATTTTTATGCAGTAACATTTACATTATGATGTAGTAAAATATTCACTGTGATGCAGTAAAATAATACAAGGATGTAGTAAAGTATTACTTTGATGCAGTAAAATTATATTTTGATTCAGAAGTATGATAACATTGTGATGCAGTAATATGATAACAAAATGATACAATAGAACAATATTGTGATGCAGTATAATTTTATATATATTTAGCATTATGATAACATGGAGTAGCAACAATGTGTATGACATTTTGATGTAGTAAATTAATATTGAGATGTAATAAATTAACACAGTGATGCAGTAAAATTATATTGTGATTTAAGAGTGTAATAGCACTTTGATGCAGTTATATAGTTATATGATAACATTTTGATGCAATAAAACAATAATGTGATGCAGTATACTTTAAAAAATATTAATAAAATTGTGATACAGTAGATTTATAGATTGTGGTGTTGTAAGTTGACATACACATTATGACTCACCAGTTGTATATACTATGATGCACCATTTGTATACACTGTGATGCACTAGTATTTTTAGTGCAATACATTTTATAATTTAGTGTATCTAAGCTCATGTAGATATCAACAGTAATAAAAAGTAATCAATATCAAACAAACACTATCATCATAAAGATGTACAATACTTAGTATTATACATTTAGTACTCCAAAGTATTACATCCAATAGAATTTAAACAATGTTTTTTTATGATCCACAAGTATCTTCCGAGAATCCTTGTTACGGGTACAATAATGCTTTGTACCATTCTGTCTTCAATTTAAGTGCATAATTTGGTATTAGAGGATTGGAATCTACTATTTGCAGCTTGTTGTATGTCGTTGCGCCTGCCAAGACTTACGCCTTTCTCTTATTCATACTTGTAAGAATCATCTTTGTAGTGTACTTTCCTCCCAACATATCGATTTGTTCTCTTTGACGTGCACCTTCTTTTTTTGACTCTTTCTCAAAAATACCACGACCCTAATAAGTTTCCAGATGCTTAAAAAATACCATGACCCTTGCGATAAACATCTCATTCCATCTTGGGTGTTTATTCCTCATCAAGTAGTCAACATACATGTTTATCTGTGATAATTTATAATAGAGTATTAGATTAATATATTGTTTTCACTGTGATGCACTAATTATAACATTTTGACGCAATAAAAAAAATGAACTAATCATCTAATATGCTTTAACTTACCAGATCAACTACATACTCTCTATATCTTAGTATGTTATTTTCGTCTTCATTTCTACCTGTAACATAATTAAACAAAATGCATTATAAAACATCTGCAGATCTACTGCATCACTACTTCACATCAACTGCATCACGGTTCAGAATTTAGTACATCAAAATAAACAACCAAACATACAAAGACGTTTTCGCACATAACGCAACCTACGCTTAGCCTAATTCATCCGTATACATGACTATTGTGCACCTATTGCATCACAGTTCGAAACCAATTGCATCTTTCATACAAGCAAACACATTTCAATAGATATGTCATCTACACGTAATCTAATTCATTCTTAGAAGCGACAACTGAGTACCTACTGCACCACAGTTTAAAATCAAGTGCATCGTAGATGATTAGATACAACCAAGCAGACGTATTTTCACACGTAATAAAACATACAAGTACCCCTATTCGGCCATATACATGACAATAAGTACCCTAATTCAGCCATAAACATACACATACTCCCACTCTTCAACATATTTTATAGCCTACTACATCATATTCAGAATAGCCAACTTAAATCGATCAAAAAACAAGATTTTAATAAACCAAAACTAATAAAACCTACATGTAGCCTAACTAAAATGCATATGCTACAATTAAGCAGCTACCGCATCACAATCCAAAACCAAGTGCATCGTTTATACAATACAACATACAAACACATTTTGCACATTGTGATGCAGTAGTATTATAAACATTTTGATGAAACTGTATGATAAAACATGGATGTTGTAGACAACACGGTGATGCAGTTGAAATGATACGTAGAAACTCAAAACCTATTGCATCACAGTTCATATTCAAGTGCATCACACAAACAACCAAACACACAAACACATTTACGTATATAACGCAACATACACTTAACCTAATACATCCTTATACACGAAAATTGAACACCTATTGCATCACAATTCAAAATCAAATGCATCGCGCAAATAGCTAAACATACAAACACAAATAACCTACTGCATCACAGTTAAAATAAATACCTACTGCATCACAATGTAATTTTAGCGCATTGCAGTTATAAAGTCTAGTTGAGACATTTTATCAAACACCTTGTATGCAACTTTTCTAAACACGTTTTATATCTACTTTTTCTATACTTTGTTTCAGATCTACAAGAAAACATGATGTAAGTTTGAATCAAACTCTGAATATAACATTCCCAGATCAATATAAACACAAAAATTGATGTAGCATCAAATTAGTATTGAAAAATATACTTACAATGCGGTGTAAGAACTGATAGGTTCGTCCTCACCATTGTTTGATGCAGTAACTACTTCGATATTAGGTTTGTGTTAACGATTTGAATCAACGACTTCTAGTTTGTGATGGATTTACGATTGTGATACGTGATAACAGCTCAATGATTCAACGGTATGCTGCAGCAAATACAAAATATTTTTGTTAATTTTTAGAGAGAGAAAGTTTGTGTGAATTAAGAGGAAATATGATGAAGATCTGTGTGATTTTTTAGAGAGATAAAGTGTGTAAAGATAGAGAGGGAAACTGAGATCGAATAAATGGGTGGAATCAAGATGTGTATAAATTACACTATAATAGATTTGCCCCTTAACTTCGTCTTATTTACAAAAATGCCACCGCCCTTTCTGATCTTGTCAAATCTGATCCAATGGTTGAGATTCCTTCCTACCATTTTTATTATAACACACTTTTTATTATAACTCCACCCTATATATATATATATATATATATATATATATATATATATATATATATATATATATATATATATATATATATCGTCAAATAAAGTCAAACAGGAAGGAGAAAGTGATCAATTTATGATCCGGTGTAAGCACAGTGTTTTCCCGGGTCGTTATGTCCCAGCGAGATTGAAATTGTGTTTTGAGAAACGTTTGAATGATTTAGTGATCTGGAAAGTAACCAGATAAAGATTTGGATTGATTTACACTACAGATTGCTTGGTATTAAGATAATGAAACAGTATTAACAATTACAGATATAATCAAACGTAAACAAATTAACAATCAGAAACGTTTACAGGCAGAAGAAAAAGTGAGTTTTGCACAAATTAAAACTACAGGGGTGAAAATGAAATTTTTAAAAACTTAATATAAAAAGAAAATTTAATTAAAAATAAAATTATTTTTTTTGATTATTTGATTATTTAATATTAATTATTTAAATAATAACTATTTAATTATTTAGTTAAAACTATTTAACTTATAATAAAAAGCTTTATAATACCAAATTAAGCTAGAAAATTACAAATTTAATTTTTAAAATTCTAAAATGACTTAAAAGAAATTTAGAAACTAAAAATATATTTTTTTTGTCTTTTTGTGGATTTAATTTTAATTAATTACTACTTAAATAAAACTTAACTAATTAAACTAATTTAAATCACTAAAACTAGCAAAATGACTTGGAAAATTATGAGAAAATTTTATAAAACTGATTAACCATCTCAGGAATCCTAGAAAATTATAAAAAGTTTATAAAAATTCTTTTTAAACTAATTTACTAATTATTTTCTTATTTAATAATTAAAAACTATTTAAACTAAATTAATTAAGAAAAATAGAAAATGAACAGTGAAAATTATGAAAAATTTCCTAAAATTAGTTTATGATATATAAAACCTAGGAAATATATAAAATAGTACTGTCGTTAAATAAAAATTAATAAAACTATTTAATTACTAATATTACTTAATTATTAATTATAATAAATATTAAATGAAAAGAGAAAAATCTGTAAAAATTCCTAAAAATACTTCAATATAAAAGAAATCTAAGAAAAATATAAAAATGTAAATGTGTTTAATAATAAACTGAAATAAAACTTAAAAAGATAAATTCTATTAAATAGAAGCTATCACTTTATTTATTTTTTGTTTTTTTTTTTTTTTTTTGAATTTTCTTTTTCAAAACTATTTAAATATTCAAAATAATCAACTTTAATAAAGAGACTTTGGAAGAAGCTCAAAAATAAGCAGATGAGAAGCTAATGAGCTTATCAGTCAATATTAATAAGCTTATTAGGACTTTGCTTGATGTGAAAAAGCTACCACATGATGTCACAAGGACAAATAAGCTTCACACAGATATAGACTAACTTAAAATGAACCATAAAGAACAGATAAGCACAATAAATAAGCTATATAAGCAAATAAGCACTTGTACCAAATCTGAGTACACCTCAGACCAAATGGGCAACTTAGCAGGCCTGTGGGGCCCACTAGGGAAATTGGAAGCCCAAACAAAAAGTTGTTCCAATAAGCTGAGCTTATTAGCTTTTCAAAAGCTAAAAGCTGACCCCTGGGTCCCACAAACAAACACAGGAGATGACATGGAACTTGGGCGCAAATACTGAGTGCTCAGCTTAAGGATGGGATTTGGACAAACTTAAATGGGCTTGCAGCCCTACCAAATGAGCTTCAAAATATGGAATAAGCCCTGGCCCTTAGAGAAGAGCTTATTGGCTTTCCAAAAAGCCAATAATTACCCTATAGGGCCCACTAATGAACAGGATAAGATGCAATGAAAATTGGGCTTATGGACTGATGCCCTGGTGCAGGGCAATCCTTAGCCATGCAGGCCTTTTTGAGCAGTCAAATAAGCTACAACTAAAAATCTTAAAATTAAGCACTATGTGAATTTCCAAAGATTAGCTAGTAGACTACAACATGTAAAAAGCTCAAGACCTAATTCTAAACACAAAATTCACTAAAAATCATGCAATATTTGATTTTCTACACAAAGGGTAAATTTTGACTTTTGAGTTTTTGCAATAATTTGACTTAAACGAACTTTAGGCTTAATCTAATGACTGAGTAAGGTGTAATAAGCTTAAATGAGACTAAAGTAGATTAAATTAACAACTTATGCAACTAATGGTAGGGTATCTATACCCAAATCCTAAACAATGAAGCAATATGGTGGAGATCAAGGTGATTTTGACTTCAACACAAACAATTCCTGGATTTTATGCTTATTATAACTTACTAAGACCTAATGAGAACTGCATAACCCAATTCATCAACTGAAACAAAGGAAAATAGTGTTGACATCAACTAATCCAAACACTCCCTAAAGAAGTTGTTTCACTAGGTAATGAAGATGGAGGCCTTCAACAATCCATCCAATGATCACACTAGTATTCTAAATTATGTTTTAAGGTTAACTGAGCAAGAAAAACCAACAAAGAGCATCAAGTACACAAGATTGCAGTTTTGACTAAGTAGGGGCAGTGGAATCACCAACTATGCTTAGAACATGCAAAAGCCAATAAAAGCACTTGAACAACTATAATAATCAGTGCTTAACACAAATGAGCAGTGAACTACAACTAATGAGCTATTGTAGAGAGAGATGCAAAGATAGAAAGCTTACTTGAAAATAGGATGCCAACGGAAATTGCTTATATGAATTAATGAGATAAGCTCAGATAAGCTATGAGAGAGCTTACTGAGCTTATCCAAAGGATATTTGAGCTTATACAAACAAGGATCAACAGCTTTCAACACTTAACAAATAATTTGGAATTTTTACTAGAAATTTCTAAAAAGTGATTTATATAAAGAAAACTTGAAATTAGAATATCAAAAGGTTCACAATACA
This sequence comes from Artemisia argyi, assembly GCA_030686995.1. Taxonomy (NCBI): domain Eukaryota; kingdom Viridiplantae; phylum Streptophyta; class Magnoliopsida; order Asterales; family Asteraceae; genus Artemisia; species Artemisia argyi. The sequence goes on along the minus strand of CM060676.1, from coordinate 43,899,630 downwards.
CTAGGGAAGCAGAAAATAAGCTTCTTTAACTGAAAATTATAACTGAAAAGCCAAAATTACATTCAATCAATACTAAAATAAGTGAACTAACTATCCTACACTAAATACTACTTCTTTCTCCCTTTTTCTTGACTTAAATAAGACCTGGGGTGTCTCTCTGTCCTTCCCACTTCATTTCAAGCCGTTGGATGTCTTCAAGTTGATCTCAGCCCTTTAAATCTATTTTGGCGGGAAAACGGGTAAAAGCAATTGGGGGTCTGTGATTGCGTATGTAGGGGTGGCATTTAATGCTGTTGGGAAGTGGAATTTGGAATGGATAAGGGGTGGTGGTGGCAGAGGGCAAGTGGTTATAGTGAAACCAGGGTGGTATTGGAGGTGGTGGTTTTGGTGGGAATAAGGGTGGGTTTGACTAGGGTGTTGACCCTGGTGGTATTACGGGTTAAGGGTTTGGGCCTGTGATGACTTGGGCTTGTGAATTGGGTGGATCAGGTGTTGGTTCGTATTTTGGATTGGATTTGGACTTAGATATTTAAAGGGTCCGTTTGGTATTAGAAATTAACAAGGATCATTCATGTAATTTCCCAACTATTGAGGGGCTGGACTTGGCACTCTTCCAAAGTTCTCAAAGGGATGAAACTTGCTAATCTTGAATAGTACAAGGACCATATTTGAGATTTTCTACTTTTTGAATTTTTTAGAGACCAAACATGCCAGTTCTGAAACTTCAGGGACCAAATATGTAATTTCTTCAAAACTTTCATCCAAGGACCATTTCTGCCAAAGTTCAATAACAGAAGGAGCATGATTGATATTTTCCACAATTTTAATCCCAGGGACCATTTTTGACAACTTTGCAAAGTTGAGGGGCTAATTTTGTAAACTTTTGAAATTTTTCACCAAAGGACTAATTATGACAACTTGTGATTTCAAAAGGACCTTTGGTAACTTTTCTTACAAAACAAATGCCTAGGGACTAAATTTGACAAGTTTTGAAAGTTGAGGGACTGAAACTGCCAATTATGCAAACTTTGTTCATTTTTCATCTGCTTTCAATCATTTTGCATCTGAAACATGTAAAACACAATCTTGGGATATTTTCAGTATGTTGATGCATATTTGAGTGTTTTTGGATGTTTTGGCAGTTCAGATACGACAAAAATGATGAGTATTTACACACTCATCAATCCCCCACACTCAAATATTGCTAGTCCCTAGCAATCTTTTATGAAAACTTAATGGATTTGATGTCTCTTTACCAAAAGCCATTACTTCTTGATTAACCAAGTGTTTTAGTATGATACTTTGGTACACTGATAACCAAATGATTTTGAGCAAACCATCAGCTGTTAACGGATTTTATTTGTCGTTACCAAAATCCGTTTGGTTTTGGACTAGCCAACTCTTCACGATTAAAGATATGGTGAGTTGAATCGCATACAATTTTTGGCAAATTGTCAGTCATCAACGGTTTTGAGATATCTTTACCAAGAACCGTTTGCCCTTGGATTAGCCAGTCCTTATGTGGGTTAGATATGGTGGACTGATAACCATTTGTTGTGTTAGTGCAAAGCACTTTCACTATTTTTTTTTTTTTTTTTTTTGGCTAAAACGGGGGTATTATGGCACTATAAGGTACAAATGTGATCAAATTCGCCAGAATTCCCCCCCCCCCCCCCCCCACACTTAGAATTGAATATTGCCCTCAATATTCAAAGTACCGGGTATTATGCCGATATTTTGAAAAGCTTAGATTTGAAAACTTTTTAGATTTGGGCAAGTGTGGGAACAACATTTTTTTTTGAAGGCTTTATATACATGGTGACAACAGCATGGGCAACTCCCCCACACTTAGGTTTTAGAAAAGAGAAAGAAGTCAGAGATATGGGTGAAAACCCATGTTGTGCTAATTTTTGTTCACCGAGTCACTAGCTTGACTCGATCCCCGCATTCATTGGTTCTTGGGGAAGTAAGTGGAAGAGACAATCTCCATCGGAATTTCATTCAAAATGTTTTGAAAAACATTGAAGGATGTGAAAGTTTCACACCGATGAGATATACCCGGCTTGAAAGAATGATAACTGAAGATGTCGGGGTCAAAGATGGTATCCTCACTTCCAAATGAGTTGAAAAGAGGGGAAGTGACGGGATATGTGAAGAAAAGATAGAACATGATAACCATCATGACAAGATCTTCATCTTCAGAATCCAGTACTTTGGATTTTATCGGTTAAGCTCTTTGGTTTTGAAAACATCCTGGGAGGGAGGGTGGGAATTTTGTCATTAATATGCAAATTCTCATGAATGAGTGCATCTCCCCCCAGACTATGATCTTTCTTAAGATCAAAGTAATCATACTCCGGAATTAAAAGTTCCTCGGATGAGGTTTGTGACTTTAAATTCTTATCGGGAGTCAACTTCGTATGAGGATGAGTTTCTTCACGAGGTAATATACCGGGTTTGAAGATTTTATCCTCGGAGAGGAATGATATGGAAATATCACCCACGATAACATCCTCAAAAGAAAATGATTCAATCTCGGGTAATAAATGATGTAGATCATTTTGCTAAAATAAGCCATTGATCGGATTCTCATTTCCATTGATGTGAGTGAGTCCACCGGCGAACTCCTCGTGAAGAGAGTTATTCACAAGATATAAATCTGTGAACCCTTGTTCTGTTACAGACTCATTACTTTCCTCATTTTGAATATCAAATATTAGATTATCAGAAATTAAAGTGTATTCAGATTCGAAATCAAACAAAGGATTGGTGAAAGTCGTTTTGAATACTTCATGAACAAGGTGATTAACATCCTCTTTTGGACTGACGAGCTCAAAAGGTAGTTCCTCCACATAATTGATGTCTCCGCAAGATAAAGAATTGTCATCATTATGTGAATTACAAAGCTCGATGTTGGGATAAGAATTGAGTGATTGATCATGATATAAAATACTTTCAATCTCTCCTAGATTGGCTTCAAAATCAAAGAGATCATCGTCACTTCCCGATGGAAGTGGATTGATGTGAGCGAGTTCATCGGTGAACTCCTCAAGAAGAGGATCAGCATTAGAATGTGGAAGTGATGCCTCAACATACTCGATGTCTCCATAAGATGTACAATCATCATTAGAATCAGAGAAAGTCTCAAAATGATCTTTTGAACACTCAAGAGGGGAAGGAAAATCACACATTTGATCAAAAATTCCCTGTAACTCACTTGGGATTGGGACACGGTTCTCAACACTAGACTTTATGAATTTGTCCGATTCCTTTTTAGGAATAGTGCTAAGATGCTCGTCCCCCATGCTTAGAGAGTTAGTGAGAACTTCGAGTGTGATAACAACAGACTGAGAGAGTTGAGAAGGACTAGCATTCATGGATTGTACAAGTTCCATTTGCTCTTCTGCTAGTAATTCCTTAGTATTCTTTTCTCCCTGATTTTCCATGGATGGAATTTTAACTGATGAACTTGATGAACTATTACAAACTTGTAATGTATCTTCATCATCACTGTCATCATCGTCGTAGAGAAGAGTAGCATTGCAAAATGTGGCACGTATTTTAGCTGCTCGCTCTTCGACTAGTAATTCTTCCATGATTTTTCCGTTTCTAGCACCTCGTTCTTCTTTAAGTAATTCCGTAATATATTTATCACGAGAATTTTGAATGAGTGGGTATTGTGGGGGTGGGGATTTGTCAACAGTGTTAGAACTAGAACACTGATGAGGTTCATAGAATGGTCGACATTGATAATCATCGTGAGGACCTCCACAATATACACAAGAAAAACTTGGGGCTTTTAAATGATGTATTAGTCAAATCCTTAAGTTCTTTCAATATCTCAAGAGCCTCTAGACAAAGGTCTTGCGGGATTTGAGGAGTTGTTTGAATCATTTGGTACTGTGGAGGTTGGTCATGATACGAATAGTCATAATTGTTACAAGGAAATGGATTTTTTTGTTTGACAATCAGTACTGAAGTGTGGACTCCACAGTATTCACAACAATATGATTGTTGTGACTCATTTGGTGAATAATATGGATATTGGTCATTTTCAAAACTTTGATTGTTACTAGAAAACTGTTCATAGACAAACGTGTTTCTGGTTTGACACTCAAATCCTTGGTGAGGACCTCCACAAAATTCACACAAATATGTCTGTATCTCATGGTGTGGGGGCTGATGGAATAAATCAGTTGTGTCATGGTAAGAATAGGGATTCTGGTTATAGACAGACCCGTTTCCTGACTCTACCATGCTACAACTGGGACAATTACCACCATTATGAGGACCACCACACCATTGACAATCAAGATGGTGGGGATAAGACATAGAAAGAATCAAAAGGTTACATAGGGTAAGGGATAAATAATAAAAAAGGTGAGAGGGTGAAGGTGAATATTTTTGGTATTTTTGAGAAACATGCTTAGTGCGCATGCACTAAAAACAAAATCAATTAAAACAAGACCAAGGCAAAACAACAGGGAACTTAAACCAATAATCACAATATGAATGGCTTCTTTGAAAAAGGTACACCAATCACAAGGATACAAAGGCAAGTTTTAATCTTTAGTTTGGGAACTTATTAATTTTCATACCCCCAGTTGGTAGGTATTCAGCCTTGGTTTGTGGTGGAAATATTTTATGTAATTATTATTAACAGAAAACAAAATGTTTTTGGCTTTTTGGGTGTGTGTGCAAAAAAATTTTGAAAATATTTTTGGTATCGATTCGTTAACCGAAAGCGTTTTCTTTAAAATTACTCGCAAGGTGGCGGGAGATAAGAATGAATCTCTCTTCAGTTCGCAATTTAATGTCAGAACTTCCGAATTCAACCTGTGTAGGTTGTAATATTAAAGAAATCGAAGTAATTTAACTTCACGCTTTGTTTTGTTGTTTATTTATTTTTATTTTTATTATTATTTTTTTTTGTTGTTAAAACTTTAGGAAAAGTGTTAATGAACTTTTTTGATATAATTAAGATTTTTACAAAAATTTTTACAAAGTGGTGAAATTTGTACAGGGAGGGTTTTGAAAAATCACTACACCTAAAAACGTTTTGAAACACGCAACAACCTCCCCGGCAGCGGCGCCAAAATTTGACTCACTCCCAACAATCAAACTTAATTCAACCAAGTGTGCCTGGTCAAATAAAGTCAAACAGGAAGGAGAAAGTGATCAATTTATGATCCGGTGTAAGCACAGTGTTTTCCCGGGTCGTTATGTCCCCGCGAGATTGAAATTGTGTTTTGGGAAACGTTTGAATGATTTAGTGGTCTGGAAAGTAACCAGATAAAGATTTGGATTGATTTACACTACTGATTGCTTGGTATTAAGATAATGAAACAGTGTTAACAATTACAGAATTACAGATATAATCAAACGTAAACAAATTAACAATCAGAAACGTTTACAGACAGAAGAAAATGTGAGTTTTGCACAAATTAAAACTACAGGTGGTGAAAATGAAATTTTTACAAACTTAATATAAAAATAAAATTTAATTAAAAAGAAAATTATTTTTTGATTATTTTATTATTTAATATTAATTATTTAAATAAAAACTATTTAATTATTTAATTAAAACTATTTAACTTATAATAAAAAGCTTTATAATACAAAATTAAGCTAGAAAATTGCAAATTTAATTTTTAAAATTCTAAAATGACTTAAAACAAATTTAGAAAATAAAAATATTTTTTTTTATCTTTTTGTGGATTTAATATTAATTAATTACTACTTAAATAAAACATAACTATTTAAATTAATTTAAATCACTAAAAATAACAAAATGACTTAGAAAATTATGAGAAAATTTTATAAAACTAACTAACTGATTGGTAGTAAACCGTCAGGTAATTATTGGTCAACCACTTGTGAATGCTCAACTATAATAGTCAAACAGCCTAGGCCAATGCTTCCGTGGAATACAGTGTTTTTCCGGGTCGTTATGTCCCGACGAGGTGTGATGTTTATTAAAAACGAATCTGTGATTGGTGAATTTGAACAGGAAAGGGTATAAGTGTGAGTGTGAGTGATTACACTAGGGTTTTTACAAAACAAAATAACTTAGATAAACTATTTTAACGATTACGTAAAAGATAGATATTTAAAAACGTTTAATAACTAAAACGCGTACGTTTAATTTAATTCTACGTAAACGTATGAAACAAAAACGATTTTTAACTAAAGTAGGAATTTGCATGCCTTAGGGGCTTAAATGCAAATTAAATAAACTTAAAATGTTTATTTTATAATTACTAACTATTTAATTAATCATTATTATTTAATAACTATTATTAATTATTTAATAATACACTAATAAATAAGAAAATGTAAAATAAGTCTAGAAAAATAAAATTAAAATTTCAAAAAGTCTAAAATATTATAAAACTTATTTTAAAAATAAAATTATATTTTTCTTACTATTTATCTAATTATTATTAATTAATTACTATTTAATTATTAATTAACTATTTTTATGATTTAAATTATTATAAATTCTAAAAAGACTTAGATAATTAAGAAGATTTTTATAAATCTAATTAACCATCACAGGAATCCTAAAAAATTATAAAAACTTTATTTTATCTATTTTTAACTAGTTTACTAATTATTATTCTATTTATTAATTAATTACCAATTAAACTATTTAAATTAATAAAACTAGTAAATGAACAATATAAATTACAAGAAAATTTCTAAAATTATTTAACAACATATAAAAGCTAGGAAAAATATAAAAACTTGGTGTTACCTTATAAAAATTAATTATGCTACTTAATACTTAATTATTAATTAATTATTAATAAAACTAATATTAATTCTAATAAATACTAAATGACAAAATAAAAATCTGAAAAAATTATTAAAAATACTTTAATATAAAAGGAAATTAATAAAAATATAAAAATATGGATTACTTAATAAAAATCTAAAAAAGAAATTTAAAATTTAAAATATATTAAATAGAAACTATCACTTGTTATTATATTGTTTTTTCTGGATTTTTCTTTTACCAACCTATTTTATACCTAAAAACAAACAACTTTTGTAAAAACAACTATTTTATATCTTAAAAATAAACACTGTAGAAGCTTATTAGCTCCATAGTTGACTTTTGTTGACCAAACAAGCAAATAAGCTCAAATGAGCTTAAGTGGGACCCACTATGGATTATTCTGATTCCAATAAGTTACTAGGACATGTTTGAGGGAAAAACAACAAGAGTTGTTCCCTGAATAAGCTGATAAGCCAAAATAAGCAATTTCCAAAACCAATTTGAACACAGAATGGGGACAAACAAAAGGGCCTGATTCAGGTGGGGTCCACAAGGCCAAAGGTCAAACTAAAGGTCAATTCAGGAAGCCTACTAGGAGGGGAGTTCAAAGAAACCAAGTTTGAGTTGTGGGACTCACTGTGGTGGCCAAAAATCACCACCAAAGTGGTGGTGATGGGTGGTGACCTACTGATGCAGGGGAAGTGTGTGCCCTGCAGCCTACTTTGGTGGGTTGTGGGGCCCAGAGAAAAAATCTTAAAAATTTAAAAATTGTGGAATTCAAAAGTTGAGCTGGGAGGCTATTATAGGAGATCTAAGCTATAACACTGAATCAAAGGACTTTATTATGACATAGTGGACTGATTTAAGCAATAAAATACCAATTTTAACAATAAAATCCTAAGGATCATGCATATGATGTTTTGACTGTGAGATTGAAAACACGAGCATAATGAAATCTAATGAACAAAATGGTTAATGTACACACTAACTGAGATACCATACACCAAATAAACACAAAGAAACTAAAACTAAGCAATAATAACTACTTCAACAGTAAAAAGCATGAAATGGACTTGAGGACTTACAAATGATTCACACTGAGAACAAGTAACCAGGGAACCAAATTACATTCCTATCACTCCCCTTGGAGTCCTAAACCAGAATCCATCCAATATCCACCATATCCAAGCTTCATTCATCAGTTACATTGATTTTTAATTTTTCACCTATTTATTTAGTATTTTTTATTATTTTTTATTTTTTTAAACTAAAACTGGTTTAGAAGCTTTGTAAGCTTATAAAAGCTTATTAAGAACTTGAATTGAGCTTAAGTGAACATACAACAACAACATTTAACCACTACTAGTGAAATTGAGATTTTGATAAACAAAAATTGCATAATCTCAAAATAGCTTGCGCACTGAAATTAAAGATTTAGGATGATTCAAAATACATTTAATTAACTGAAGACAACTTAATTTAACTGAAATTACAACTTTAAAATCAAATTACACTACATACGTGACCTAAATTACACTACTCCTAGATACATCTTTTCTTCTGCTTCCCTTCCATCTTTATAAGACTTTTTGAAGTCTAAGTAGCCTTCTGACGTAATCCCACTTCATCTGAGCCATTGATTTAGTCAATATAATCACCACCGTTCAAAACTGCTTTTTCGCGCCAAAAAGTCTTAGGTAGCGTGGGAGGGTTTTAAGGGCATTAAATGGTTCTTGGGAAGTGTGGAGAGGTGGAGGGATAAGGTAGTAACTGGGGGTGTGAGGTGGAAGCTAAAACCATGGGTGTGGAGGTGGTTTTGGTATTGCAGTGGAGTGGGAGGAAGAAGGAGGTGGAGTGGTGTTTGACTGGTATGTTGACCCCGGTATTATATTTAAATGGGATTGGGCCTGGTGGTGTATGGGCTTGGGAATAAGAAGGGTGGGCTTTTAAGTGTTGGGTTTGGATTTGGTTTTGATAATATAAAGGATCCGTTTGGTTTTATTGTTACACAAGGAGCAAAGTTGTAATTTGAGCAAAGTTGAGGGGCTGGTATTGTAATTCTCCCAAAGTATATTCAAGGACTTAACTTGCCAAATATGATAAACCAAGGACTATAATTGATAATTTTTTTCATTTTAAACATCAGGGACCAAAGTTGCCAATTCACCAAACTTCAGGGACTAAATATGTCATTTCACCAAATTTGCCACCCAAGGACCATTCCTACAAAATATTAGTAGCACAAGGACAAAAGTTGATTTTCTCAAAGTTTTTACATCCCAGGGACCATTTATGTCAATTTCCAAAGTATAGGGACTAAACTTGTAATTTTGTGAAACTTTGCACCAAAGGACTAAATATGTAACTTTATGATTAAAAAGGACCTTTGGTGACTTTTTCAAGTTTTTAGAATAACCAGGGACTAGTTTTGACAACTTTTGAAACTTGAGGGACTGAAACTGCCAATTATGCAAACTTTATACGTTTTTCATCTATTTGTGATTATTTTGCATTTGAAACATATAAAACACACTTCTAAGATATTTTCAGTATTATGATGCATATTTGAGTGTTTTTGGATGTTTTGACAGTTCAGATTGGTATAAAATGATGAGTATTTAGACACTCATCAATCCCCCACACTAAAACATTGCTAGTCCCTAGCAATCTTTTGAGAAAAACTTAATGGATTTGAAAAACTCTTTACCAAAAGCCATCACTTCTGGAGTAGCCAAATGTATCAGTTCAAGTAAGAACTATGGTCCACTTGATAACCATGTGATTTTGAGCAAACCACCAGCTGTCAACGGATTTGATTAGTCTTTACCAAAAGCCGTTGCTTCTGGACTAGCCAACTCTTGATGGAATAGTCAACATCTTGGTGAGCTGATTACCAATTATGGTTTTTCCACTGCCTTTACCACAAGCCATAATCTTGCGGGCTAGCCAACTCATTCGCTTTTTAGGATATGGCGAGTTGAGGTACCATACAATTTTGGGCAAATTGCAAGCCATAAACGGATTTGATATATCTTTACCAAGAGCCGTTTGCTCCTGGATTAGCCAATCCTTATGTGGTTTAGACATGGCGGACTGATAACCATTTATTGCGTTCTAAGTGAGAAAAAATTTTAAAATTTGGGCTAAAATTGGGGGTTCTTGATGGAACATGTGTTTAAATTCGTTAGAATAACGAATCTCCCCCCACACTTAGAACTGAATATTGTCCTCAATATTCAAAGTAACTGGTGTTAAACCAACACTTAGAACGTAAGAAGGAAAATACTCCATAGCCTTTATTTAAGTTAATGTACATTTTTTATTATTATTATTATTATTATTATTATTATTATTATTATTATTATTATTATTATTATTATTATTATTATTATTATTATTATTATTATTATTATTATTATTATTATTTTGTTTATGGGAACATCACTTTATTGAACAACAAATAGGATTTTACAAGAAATTAGTGGGGAGCCGAGATACTAACTGAGCCCCCACACCTCTAGCTATAGCAAAATCAATCCTACTAAAAATATGCGGAGCAGCACGTGCTCCAATGTCTTGGGTCATAGAGAATCGTCTAATACGCTTTAATAAGGACACTGCATCCTTTTCAAGTTCTCCAAAAGAAGAGAATGAAAAGGGGAGGAACCCATATCCGATATCAGCGCATTTAGCTGCGTACTTGACACGTTTACGTTGTGCGGCTTCAATTACCGCCCGACCGGGCATAAAATCAACCATACACGAACGCGTCAAAGGTGACGATCCTGTAAGATCAACACAAACATCAAGGCCACCATCCCAAGAGTAAAGTAACATATCGGCAGGACGTAAGGTTTTGTCATTCTCTCCACGAAGCCCAATATCCACCTCCTTACGAACTGAAACTCCAGACCGAGAACATATATCAACAAGAACATCACGCACAACATTGTGCCGATGTTTAATACCAACTATGCCTGCGCACGATACAGCATGATCTCCGAAAATATCTCCAGGGAAAACCTTAGAACAAGCTGAACATGGCATTTGGACAGTAAAAAGAGGAACACCCAACCGATAACACAGCACACATCGGTAAGTCCTGGCATTCATAGTTTGTCCCAATCCGGATATCGGTGCCACCCTAAGCCAATCTGACGTGTAATCCTCTTTTAATGAGTTCCATAAAGCCATCTATCTAGAAGATAAATGGAAGGTGGATTCAACCGTTTGGGCAACACGTGCGAAATGTATATCTGCCAATTTCTTCATAAGTTTGGGGGCAGCGATCTCACTAGGGTTACTCAAAAGATCAATATCCATATTCACATTAAACGTACACAATGCATCATCAAAAGAAGGACCAGTAGACACAATACCAGAACTACGGAGAAGCTTAGTCTGTAAGCTGGCAGATTGAAGTCTAGAAGCAAGGAAGGCATAGTTCAAGACATCACCTGCAGAATACACACCAAGACCCCCGAGAGCAAAAGGTAGGGTAGCGAGTCTCCATTGCCAATCACCAAACCCCGGTCCAGAAGCAGTGACAATACGTTCCAACAAAGATCGAAGTGCTGCATCAAAAGAAACCTGAGCACTCTCAAAGACCCGAGGAGGACATGTGCGCATAGAAAAATACAACTTGGAAATACCAGCACATGCACGCAGTAGCAACAACTCACACTGGGGATCATTAAGCTTAGCAACAGCATCCATAAGCTCAATAGTCTTAGCAACCCTTTTCATAACAAGCTTACTACTAAACTCGAAATCCACACTGGCGGGGCCCCTTAATAATTTAACACCAAGCGAAGGTCGAGAAATATCAGGGGGAAAAACACCAACATACCTGCTCCTGGGGTCTTCCTTCGGCCAAAAAACCTCAGTTTTATCAACATTGAGGTGTAAACCACAGCTAGGTCCATCCATCATAATCAACTCCAAAACCTTCCCAACAACCAAAGTATCCCCAATAATAGTACCATCATCAAGATACCAAGCTTGAAGAGAAAGAGTGAAGGAGTCTCGAATCTTACATGCCAAGGGATGTAACACTAAAGCAAAAAGAAGAGGCCCAAGCGGATCACCCTGTTGCACCCCTTGGTGCGACCATAAAGTATGCTCACCATAATATAATCTAGCAGGATTGGAGTAACAGAATTCCACCCAACGTGAAATAGCCGGGACACGAAGGCGAACTTCTCGTAACATAACCGCATGATCCACCATATTGAAAGCATTTTTAAAGTCCACCAACAACATTGATAAACCCACATCACCCCCACGGTCTTCAATCAACCGATTTACAGCATGAAGGATAGCCTCCCCACCTCCCGAAACACCCACACCAAATTGCAAACCATCAAAATAACCATCCAAAGAATGGCCAATCATAGAAGTACAAACCTTGGAGACTAAACGCCTCCAAACAGTCCCAACAGCGATAGGACGGATCCCCCCTCCTGGTTTAACCAAGGGCGTGAGAGGAGCACTAGCAACATACTCTCCTAACACCCTTGGGCATCTACCCTCAAGAAAAAGGTTCACCACCTGGGTGATAGAAGCGACTAACTCATCAGAGATGGCAACAGCAGCACCGGTTAAACAATCCAAAAGGTGTTGAGCACGCAAACCATCCCTTCCACAAGAAGTACCACGAGGGAAACTCTTAATCATATCAAGAACCATAGCAGGAGATGCCAAAAGGTGATGATGATCACTAGGTATATCTGGTAAAAGGGGGCAGATTGAAAAGGGTGCTTAGCTTTTAGATCCGTGAGAGTAGTATCATCATAAGCCGCAATACCCGAAGAAGAAAGAACTCTAACAGCAGCAGTATAATGACCATCACAAATCTTCCTCTTAAACTGCTTGATATTACGGTCACCTAAGTCCAGGTTTTCCTCATCAATATTAGACCATAAAGGAGGGGGTTCGGCTACGCACAACTTGTAAACTACCACCAGGTGTGCCCCAAGATGAAATGGCATTAACAATATACTCTTCCTGTCGTTGACGTTTGGTAGCAGACCTACACTCTTGATTACTCCTCGGGCAAAAGGTTTTAAGCAAACAAAGAGGCAAGACTAGCAAACCAACCCAACAAGAAATGTCATCAGGCGAACAAACCACCTTATCAAGGGCTCCTTTCAAAACCCGAGAAAACCCCAGACGACATTTAGGAGGGATAGGTTTGACAGTACGCAACCCCTTAGAAAGTAGAGTATCAAGGAGATGTAAATCAAAACCACCAAACTCATCAAAAACCAAGTCCTCAACAAGAGCAACATGAGAAGGGGCATGAGGTTTGGTGAGATCATGCAACACGAACCGAACAACACCATCACCACAATCAGGAGGTGACACAAAATCAGACCCCCCACCATGTCGACACTTAGCCCGGAAAGTATGCGTTTTGAAACAACCACCACATAACCACAATCCCATACGCTTAAGAGTAACCTCAGCCCTTTCAAAAACAACCAAATCCGACACAAGAGCATGTCTAGTAATAACCCGCGCCTCCCCATTAAAGTGTCGATCGCGAAGATGCGTGATCAAATAATTCTTGGTAAGCCCATTTCCACCCCCATCACGACACCCACTGAGACCCGCGAAAGGACAATGGAATCTCACAATAGGCATAGGAAAATAGCACCAACTAAACACCAAAAATAAAGACCAAATAAACTCCAAACGAAAATGCAAAAACAGAAACTAGCTCCACGAAACTGAATGGCAACTGTAGCAGCAGAACTGTAGCATTCACAACTGTTTCTGAAATCCACAACACTGTTACTGTAGCATACACAAGTTACCCCACAATGATTGTTACTGTAGCAGAAACCCTACACGCTCAAAGAATGATCATGCAACTGTTTCTGAAATCCACACCAACTATTACTGTAGCATAAACAAAATACCCCACAATGACTGTTACTGTAGCAAGCAGAAACCCTATACGCTTAAATAATCATGCACTGCTCTGAAAAACCATGTACTGCTCTCAAAACATGCGCAAATCACCATGCAGCAACCCTAAACGAAGCAAGATAAACAAACCTATAACCGCACAGCCCAAAACAGAAGGAACAAATATGTAACTCCCACACAAGAGGCGTGAAAACTGAACCACAAACAGGTTGCAAGGAGATCCACCACAAGCGATTGGGGAGCCAAGGATCAATAACGTAAGGGTTCCAAAGCGAAACCCTAAAGAACTAGAGCAGATCGGAACCCAAAAAAAGCAAAAAAAACAAAACGGGACTGAAAAACAAGGGAACCTGTGATGTTTCAACAGAAGATGTTGAACGATTTGATGATGGATTGAACGATTGTGGGTTAGTATTTCCCCCACACTTAGGGTGAAAACCCTAAGTACGTGCTACTGTTTTTGATTACCGATTCGCTAGCTTGACTCGACCTCGAATTAAATTGTTCATGAGGAAGCTACTGTTTTTGATTACCGAGTCGCTAGCTTGACTCGACCCCGAATTCATTGGTTCATGGGGAAGTAAGTGGACTAAACAATCTCCATCGGACTTTCATTCAAGATGTTTGGATAAACATTTGAAGCACGTGAAAGTTCCACACCGATGAGATATACAGAGAGACCCTGGCTCAAAATTTATAAATGAGAATGCCGGGGTCAAAGATAATGTCTTCACTCCCGAAAGAGTGAAGAACAGGATAAGCCACGGGATATATGAAGAAAAGAAAGAAAGTCATGATGAAAATCATGACTAACTCCTCATCTTCAATAGGAGAATTCATTGTTTCATGAATCTCCTCTTTTAAGCTCGTTTGATCAAGACATATTATGGGTATGTTTAGATCAAAATAAAAGTTATCATACTCCGGTGGAGATATGATCTGAGTGACTTCAAAGGAGAACTCCTTGTAAAGAGAATCATTCACAAGATGTAAATCCGTGAACTTATGTTCCGTTGTGGACTCATCACTATCCTCGATCTGAGTACCAAATATTGGGTTATCAGAAATCAAAGTGAATTCAGATTCGAATTCAAATAGAGGATTGGTGATAGTAGTTTTGAATGCTTCGGGAACAATGTGATTAACATTCTCTACTGGACTGTTGGGATAAGCACTGAGTGAAGGATCATTATGTAAGAGACTTTCCATCTCTTCCAGATCGACTTCGAAATCAAAAATATCATCATTACTTCCAGATAGAAGTGGAATGATGTGAGTGAGTTCCTCTTCCGTGAAATCCTCAAGAAGAGGATTAACATCAGAATGAGGCAGTGATGCTTCAACATACTCAATGTCTCCATAAGATATACAATCATCACTGGAATTAGAGACATTCTCAATTTGATCATTTGGATTATCAGGGGGGTAGGGATATCACACATATGATCAAGAATTCCCTGTGACTCACTTGGGATTGGGACAAGGTTCTCAACACTAGACTTTATGAATTCGTCAGATTCCTTTGCAGGAATTGTGTCAAGATGCTCGTCCCCCATGCTCAGAGAGTGAGTGGGAACCTCGGGTGTGATAACATCATACTGAGGGAGCTGAGAAGGACTAGCATACATGGATTTTATAATTTCCATTTGTTCTGCAGCTAGTAATTCTCCCATGCTCTTTTCTCCCTGTATTTCCATGGAAGGAGTCTCAACTGATGAAATTGATGAGGTATCATCACTTTCATCATCTTCATCGAGAAGAGCAACATTTTGAAATTTGGCACGTGTTATAGCTGCTTGTTCTAAGACTAGTAATTCTTCCATGCATCTTTCGTTTCTAGCTGCATGTTCTTCTGCAAGTAATTCCGCGATAGTTTTATCACGAGAATATTGAGTGAGTGGAGACTGTGGGGGTGTGGATGTGTCAAAACCGGATGTATCAGAACTAGAACAGTGTTCAGGTTTATAATACGGTCGACATTGGAAATCATCATGAGGACCCCCACAATGTACACAAGAAAAACTTGGTGCATTGTGAAACGAAATATTAGCCAACTCCTCCTTAAGGTCTTTAAGTTTCTCAAGAACCTCTAGACAAAGGTCTTGCGGGTATTGAGGAGTTGCTTGGATCATTTGGCACTGTGGAGGTTGGTCTTGAAACGAATAGTCGTAATTGTTGCAAGTAAATGGATTCCCTGTTTGACAATCCGAGCTAAAGTGAGGACCTCCACAGTACTCACAACAGTTGAACTGATGTGGCTGTGAGTCGTATGTGTTTAAGTCATAATTGTTATTAGGAACCTGCTCATAGACAAGCGTGCTTCCTGATTGACAATCAGAACTGTAGTGTGAACCACCACAATACTCACAACAGTTAAACTGCTAAGTCTCATGGTGTGGAAGCTGATGGAATGAATCAGTCATGTCAGGATAGGAATAGGGATTCTGGTTATAGACATACCCGTTTCCTGACTCTACAATGCCACAACTGGGGCAATTACCACCATTATAAGGACTACCACACCATTGACAAACAAGAGGGTGAGAATAAGACATAGAAAGAATCAAAGGGTTTAGGAGGGTGAGAAATGAAGAATCAAAAAGGTAGGAGGGTAATGGTGAATATTTTTGGCGTTTTCGAAAAATTTTGTAGTAATAATATTAAAGAAAATATTTTTTGGTTTTTTTGTGTTCGTTAAAAACTAATTTTAAAATGTTTTCGGGAACAGTTTTGGTTTTATATGATAATAATATGAACAAAGACGGATAAATATACAATGAGCGTATATTCAGATTCACTAATTCGCAAAACCGTTTAGTATACGCGCACAACCTCCCCGGCAGCGGTGCCAAAATTTGATTGGTAGTAAACCGTCAGGTAATTATTGGTCAACCACTTGTGAATGGTCAACTATAATAGTCAAACAGCCTAGGCCAATGCTTCCGCGGAGTACAATGTTTTTCCGGGTCGTTATGTCCCGACGAGGTGTGATGGTTATTAAAAACGAATCTGTGATTGGTGAATTTGAACAGGAAAGGGTATAAGTGTGAGTGTGAGTGATTACACTAGGGTTTTTACAAAACAAAATAACTTAGATAAACTATTTTAATGATTACGTGAAAGATAGATATTTAAAAACGTTTAATAACTAAAACGCGTACGTTTAATTTAATTCTACGTAAACGTACGAAACAAAAATGATTTTTAACTAAAGTAGGAATTTGCATGCCTTATGGGATTAAATGCAAATTAAATAAACTTAAAATATTTATTTTATAATTACTAACTATTTAATTAATTATTATTATTTAATAACTATTATTAATTATTTAATAATACACTAATAAATAAGAAAATGTAAAATAAGTCTAGAAAAATAAAATTAAAATTTCTAAAAGTCTAAAATATTATAAAACTTATTTTAAAAATAAAATTATATTTTTCTTAATATTATCTAATTATTATTAATTAATTACTATTTAATTATTATTTAACTATTTATATGATTTAAATTATTATAAATACTAAAAAGACTTAGATAATTAAGAAGATTTTTATAAATCTAATTAACCATCACAGGAATCCTAAAAAATTATAAAAACTTTCTTTTATCTATTTTTAACTAGTTTACTAATTATTATTCTATTTATTAATTAATTACCAATTAAACTATTTAAATTAATAAAACTAGTAAATGAACAGTATAAATTACAAGAAAATTTTAAAATTATTTTACATTATATAAAAGCTAGGAAAAATATAAAAACTAGGTGTTACCTTATAAAAATTAATATAAAAGGAAATTAATAAAAATATAAAAATATGGATTACTTAATAAAAATCTAAAAATGAAAATTAAAATTTAAATTATATTAAATAGAAACTATCACTTATTATTATATTGTTTTTTTCTGGATTTTTCTTTTACCAACCTATTTTATACCTAAAAACAAACAACTTTTGTAAAAACAACTATTTTATATCTTAAAAATAAGCACTGTGGAAGCTTATTAGCTCCATAGTTGACTTTTGTTGACCAAACAAGCAAATAAGCTCAAATGAGCTTAAGTGGGACCCACTATGGATTATTCTGATTCCAATAAGTTACTAGGACATGTTTGAGGGAAAAACAACAAGAATTGTTCCCTGAATAAGCTGATAAGACAAAATAAGCAATTTCCAAAACCAATTTGAACACAGAATGGGGACAAACAAAAGGGCCTGATTCAGGTGGGGTCCACAAGGCCAAAGGTCAAACTAAAGGTCAATTCAGGAAGCCTACTAGGAGGGGGGTTCAAAGAAACCAAGTTTAAGTTGTGGGACTCACTGTGGTGGCCAAAAATCACCACCAAAGTGGTGGTGATAGGTGGTGACCTGCTGATGCAGGGGAAGTGTGTGCCCTGCAGCCTACTTTGGTGGGTTGTGGGGCCCAGAGAAAAAATCTTAAAAATATAAAAATTGTGGAATTCAAAGTTGAGCTGGGAAGCTGATGAGTGCTCAAACACTCATCATTTTTGGTCTAATCTGAACTGCAAAACATACAAAAACACTCAGAAATGCATCAAAATACTAAAAATATTTCAAAATTGTGTTTTATATGTTTTAGATGCAAAATAAGCAAAAACTAATAAAAAATGTACAAAGTTTGCAAAATTGGCAGTTTCAGTCCCCCAACTTTCATAAAATGACAAAACTAGTCCCTGGATATTCAAAATATGGAAAATTATCACCAAAGGTCCTTTTAAAATCATAAGTTGTCACATTTAGTCTTTTGGTGAAAAATTGGAAAAGTTTTGGAAATTTACAGTTTTGGTCCCTGGAGTTTCTGATTTTGGCAGATTTGGTCCCTGGTAGGATATTTTTGGATGAAAAATCATTTTTAGTCCTTGAAAATTCGAAAATGTTCAATATTGGTCCTTGGATAAAAGTTTTTCACAGATTGGCAAAAATGACCCCCAAACTTTCAAAAATTACATAATTGGTCCCCGAGTGTTTTATTTTGAAAAATATTAATTTAGGTCCTTGTAATTTTCAAATTTGCCAATTAAGGTCCTTATGGTTACCTTGGGAAAGTTTCATTTGCAGCCCCTCATCTTTGAAAGAATAACAAAATTGGTCCTTGTGAAATCATAAAAAACCAAACGGATCTTTATAGTTATTAAAATCCAACAACAACACAACCTTATACCACCACAGCCCAATCCGTTCCCCAAGCCCAATTCACCCAGCCCAGTTCCTAATTAAATAAAACCCTCACCCCGTTTATATTAAACCCCAGGTCAACCCAACCCTTTGACCACTTCATCTCCCCCACTTGAACCCTGGTTACCCTCTGACATACTCAACCTCCCCCCTCCTCTGCTCCTCTACCCATCCCTTGTCTCCCCTGCCAAACACAAACTTCCAAAACCCATTTAATTCCCACTAAACCCTCACAAGCAACCCAACCTGCCAAACCCACTTTTCCCGCCATTTTTGCATTTGAAGGGTCAAGATCAAACCTAAGCAATCCAATGGTCATAAATTGGTGGGAAAGTCTTTGAGGACCTCCAGGACTGATATAAATGAAGAGAAAAGAAGAAAAGAAGTGGCTAGTAGTTAGTTAGTTAGTAATTTTTAGTGTAATTTAGGTAAACCTTGTATTATCAATTTCAATTTAGTGTAATCCTTTCCCATTGTAGTTTTTCTGTTTTTAAACTTAATTTACCTTTGTAATTCCAATTATTTAGTTTAATCAAAGTTGTCTTGAAGTTCTGGCAAATTCGAATTTTCATTTAAATTTCCAAGTTTGTTTGTTATTTACCTCATAGATTATCTAGTAATCTCAGAGTGTTGTGTTGAGCTTGTTTATGTTAATTGAATCAAAAGAAAAGAAAACAGAAATTCACAAAGAAAATTAAAAAAAAATAAAAAAATAAAAAAAAATAAAGAAGAAAGGAGTGGAAGCAGCTTGATGAATGGGAGTATGGTTTAGAGCTTAGAGGGAGCATATAGGTTGAGTTCTTGTGTTAATGGTTCTCAGAATCATCCTTGTTTTGGACACCAAACAGGTTTTACTATTTTGCTTAAATCTACATTAGTTGTTGTTTTCCTTTAATTGTTGTTGATTACTGTGTTTCTAAGTTAGTTTAGGTATTATAGAAGGTTCTTAGTTAAGATTGTTTGAATATTTGATTGTTTCCTTTGAAAAACAAAAACAGTGCACAATTAGGGAGTGTTTGGATTAGTTTGGTTGACTCAACTTAAGTTGTTGTTGTTTGTTAAAATCAACCTAAACCTGTCACTTAGGCCTATTAAAGCTCATTACCACTCTCAGTTTTGTAGAAGTGAACCCAGAAGTCAAACATCACAAAGAAGCCCCCCCCCCCCCCCCCCAACAGTCCACTGTTGGGGATTTGAGACTCATACCACACCATATCATCACATAAATCAGTTACTTAGCCTAAACTAGCTTAATCTTAGCTTATGATAACTTAATTAGTATATAGGATCAATCAGAAATTCATTTTAGTCAATCTTTTCAAAAGATAGAAAAAGTCAAAGTTCATGCATTTCAGTTTTTTCCCAAACTTCAAGGATTTAATTTGAATTTTGTGCATTGATTTAGGGGTTGATATTTGTTCCTATGTAAAGTCTACCACCTCAGCTTTATGTTTCCCCCTCCTTTCATTTTTGAGAATTTTCTGGTGGGCCCCAGATTACCCCAAACAAGGCTGCAGGGCTGAGCCTTGCCCTGCATCAGCAACAACAATCCCACCACCACCACTTGGTGGTGGTTTTCTGGCCATCCTTGTGGGCCCCACTTTGATCTTTTTGGTCCATTGTGTTCCTCACCTAGCAAGCTTCCTAGTTCCATCAAGTTTTAGGCTTTAATCACCCTGAACTTGTTTTGATTTTGTCCCAAAGTCTGTCCATCAGTACCTTGTATGCATGGGTCTGTTGGGTCAAATTTGACCCATTGTGAGTTTTTTTTGGTCAAAGCTGATTATCTTTGTTTCATTCCTGTCCAAATAAGTCTTGTGCACCATATTCCACTAAAGTTTCCAAGTTTGAGTTTGTTTTACCCATTTTAACCCACACAGTTGACCAAAGTCAACTGTGAGGATTTTGGGTGTCCATTTTGCTCAATTTTGAGCTTTTGGAAAAGTGCCTTTACAAAAGTTGTTTGTTTTCAGGTTCTAAACAAGTTCCAACCCAAGAAAAACCAGACCAACAAGCTTTAAACTTAGTGATAGCTTCTATTTAATAGAAGATATCCATTTAATTTTTCTTTTTGATTTTTAACAAGTAATCCTATGTTTTTATATTTTTCTTAGGTTTCTAGTAATATATAGTATTCTTGAGAATTTTTTCAGATTTTTCCTTTTCTGTTTGCTAATTTTTATAATTAATATTAGATTAATTGATATATAATTAATATTAATAATTAAAATAGTAGTAATAGTTTTTAATAAATAGTACCACCTTTTTATATTTTTCCTAGGTTCTAAATAACTTAAAATAAGTTTGGAATTTTTCCAGATTTTTCTTTTGTCATTTAGTGGTTTTTAGAATTAATATTAATTTAATTAATAATTAATTAATAATTAATTAATAAATAGAAATTAAATAGCATAAGTAGTTTTTATTAAGTAAAACCTAGCTTTTATATAATGTAAAATAATTTTAGAAATTTTCTTATAATTTTTACTGTTCATTTAGTATTTTTTATAATTTAAAATAGTTAATTAGGTAATTAATATTTAATTAGTAATTAATTAATATAAAAATCACAAAAAGACAAAAATACTTATTTTTAATTTTAAAATTAGTTTTTAGTTATTTTATAATTTTAGAAATTTTATTTTCACCTTTTTAGTATTTAATTAATATTGTATTATATTTAAGTTGTTTAAATATTAATAATTAAGTATTAAATAGTATTTAATTAATATTAAATAATTAAATAGTGTAAAAATTTATTTTCTTTTTCTAAAAATTTTCTTTTACCTTTTAGTTTGTAAAAAAGTCATTTTCACCCCCTGGGGGTTTTCAGATTTCAGTTTTCACGTTTTATTTCGTACGTCTACGTTTTATTCAAAGGTCAAACTAAAGGTCAATTCAGGAAGCCTACTAGGAGGGGGGTTCAAAGAAACCAAGTTTGAGTTGTGGGACTCACTGTGGTGGCCAAAAATCACCACCAAAGTGGTGGTGATGGGTGGTGACCTGCTGATGCAGGGGAAGTGTGTGCCCTGCAGCCTACTTTGGTGGGTTGTGGGGCCCAGAGAAAAAATCTTAAAAATATAAAAATTGTGGAATTCAAAAGTTGAGCTGGGAGGCTATTACTAGGAACAAGTTTCAGAATCTAAATCAACACACAAAAATCATAGAAATTCCTACAATATTTGGAAAAATCTGAGAGAACAACTTTGACTTTTTTATGAAACTTAGAACTTTTGACTTTTTCCAACTTTGGATGATCACTACTGATGAGATGTGTTATATTAAGCTATACTAAGGTGATATAAGGCTATATAAACATATAATAGACTAATATGGATGAATTTGGAACCTAGAACCCATGACAGTTAACTGTTATGGTAGTTGAAGTGGAATTTTGACTTTTGTTAAACAATACCATGTTTTTATTGTATACTTACCCTATTAGAACCTAATGTGACTGATAGAAACTACAAACAACACTGAAATCTCCCTGGTGTACCCTGAACAAACATAAACCAAACACCCCCTTAACTACAAACTGTTTTTGGTTTTCACAACATATAGGAGATCTAAGCTATAACACTGAATCAAAGGACTTTATTATGACATAGTGGACTGATTTAAGCAATAAAATACCAATTTTAACAATAAAATCCTAAGGATCATGCATATGCTGTTTTGACTGTGAGATTGAAAACATGAGCATAATGAAATCTAATGAACAAAATGGTTAATGTACACACTAACTGAGATACCATACACCAAATAAACACAAAGAAACTAAAATTAAGCAATAATAACTACTTCAACAGTAAAAAGCATGAAATGGACTTGAGGACTTACAAATGATTCACACTGAGAACAAGTAACCAGGGAACCAAATTCCATTCCTATCACTCCCCTTGGAGTCCTAAACCAGAATCCATCCAATATCCACCATATCCAAGCTTCATTCATCAGTTACATTGATTTTTAATTTTTCACCTATTTATTTAGTATTTTTTATTATTTTTTATTTTTTTAAACTAAAACTGGTTTAGAAGCTTTGTAAGCTTATAAAAGCTTATTAGGAACTTGAATTGAGCTTAAGTGAACATACAACAACAACATTTAACCACTACTAGTGAAATTGAGATTTTGATAAACAAAAATTGCATAATCTGAAAATAGCTTGCACACTGAAATTAAAGATTTAGGATGATTCAAAATACATTTAATTAACTGGAGACAACTTAATTTAACTGAAATTACAACTTTAAAATAAAATTACACTACATACGTGACCTAAATTACACTACTCCTAGATACATCTTTTCTTCTGCTTCCCTTCCATCTTTTCATCTGAGCCATTGATTTAGTCAATATAATCACCACCGTTCAAAACTGCTTTTTCGCGCCAAAAAGTCTTGGGTAGCGTGGGAGGGTTT